>JAJJKD010000057.1:0-236681 GCA_022376535.1 Xylariaceae sp. FL0662B
GCCGCCTGCTCGGCTTTGTAACTGCACCCAATCGCCTAGTTTGGTCTTGGGTTCTACGACATAGGTCTCACAGCGATACCAACAAACGCACTATATTGGCCCACGAACCTTGCTTTTACGTTCTCCAAGTCCACCTATTATACTCGTGTGAATAAGTCCACCACGACGCCATCTAAATCACCTATCACATTGCCTTCAACACACATAAGCGGGCTGCCGCGTTTTTAGGACCTTTGGGTCCACCAGCCGTCAAGCTGGATTCGTAAGTGCAGATGCTCCTTCATGGCCCTGGCCTAATTGTGCTGTGTTGTTCCCGTTGTGCTGTTACGCTGTTGTTTGTAGTTTCGGATTTTTTTATATCACCTCCTATTGTTCTACTGACCCCGTTCTCCTCATCTACCGCACCCAACCAAAACCAACTCTCCAATTTTCCACCTCGTCCCTACTGACATGACGCGGTTCAGCTTCATTCACATGGCCGCCTGGTCGCAGCACCGGAGCCCCAGCCCGAGCCCCTCTCCGCAGCGTACCTTTGGTCACCTTCGATCGCTCTCGAGCATGTCCCAGTCTGCCGTCCCCGGTCGGTCAAGATCGCCGGCCAAGTCGCACTCCTCATCCAATATTGCCGAGATCGTGGCTCCGAATGCCCTACATTCTCTTACCACTCCTCAGGCTAAGCGGAAGCAATCGTCAATATCGTTAATGGAGGACCAGGACCATAGTACTATTCCTGATCCTAGGTTACAAGTGAAGAGCCCGGAAAACGGCAATACGTCTGCCTCTCCCTCCCACCACCCAGATTTAGACCAGGAGGTGGCCGCGCTGAGTACGAAACTCATCAACGCCATAAACCACCAGACTACCCTCGATGATACACTCTCCGTGACAAGACAGGACTTGGAAGCTTCTCGAGAGCGAGTCAGGGAACTGGAAGAATTGGTAGCGCGGCAACAAGAGACGTTGTCTAGCGATGTTTGGGTCAGGCGGAAGAGCGTCGAGAGTGAGAAGGCTAGGCTTCTCGCGCGCATCGTTGAAGAAAAGAGACTCCGCGTCGAGGTTGAAAAGGACAAAAAGAAGATTGAGCAAGAGCTCGAAACGCTGACAGTATCTCTGTTCGAGGAGGCGAACAAGATGGTTATTACGGCCAAGGAGGATGCCAAGAAAGACCAGGAGGCCCTACAACGGAAAAATGAACAGCTCAAGGCGCAACTGGCTGATACCGAAAGCCTCTTGAAGTCACAGCAGGAACAATTGGCAGAGCTCAAACTCGTCATGGAGCAAATCACGTCCGAGCGGGACGACCATAGTGGCACCGTCCCTTCGTCCCCTGGATTTAGCAAATTCGATGCGAGAGATGACGATATTCAAGTTTCCGAAAGCGCTTCGCAAGCTGGTGCTATGGACTCGGTTTCCCCTACGTACCCAACTAATCTCCAGCATCTTATTCATCCTGTCCTGAGGACCGATCTATCTTCCTTCGATGACTTCGTGGCACTAGTCATGACCTCCAAAAGGTTGTCGTCGAGTCGTGCTTCGTCGGGGTCGTATAACGGGCTCAACCCGTTGATCAGCTTCGGTGGGGGCGGTCATGCTTCAGCTCCGTCGAACGCGTCGACAGCATCGCTATCAACTCTCGGGACCCCTGGCTCTAATGTATCTCCGCAAACGCCGAACACTCCTGCCTCTACCATTAGTGCTGGATCCCATTCCTCGGCTCCACTACCTCCGCTGAAGGAAACGAAGTTCTACAAGAGGGTTCTAGCCGAGGATATTGAGCCTACCCTGCGCCTGGATACTGCTCCGGGCCTGTCCTGGTTGGCTCGCCGTTCTGTGCTTAATGCAATGATCGAGGGAACCCTTGTCGTGGAGCCTGTCCCTACGAGTAGTCCTTTCGTATCCATTAGCAAACCGCAGTTCTATCCTTGCTCGCTTTGCGGTGAAACTCGGAAGGACACAGCACATTTACGCAACCATCGATTCCGGACGAGTGAGTCGGAATCCGCCCAGCGATATCCTCTCTGCAAGTACTGTCTCGACCGTGTGCGATCTACCTGTGATTTCCTTGGTTTCTTGCGTATGGTCAAAGACGGACACTGGCGAGCGGACGATGCCGACTCTGAACGGGCTGCTTGGGAAGAGAGTGTGAGATTGCGGGACCAAATGTTCTGGAGCCGTATCGGGGGTGGTGTTGTTCCAACCCACAGCACCAGCCATCTACCCCCAGGCAGCGTCGGCGAAAGGTCTGCCCGAAACAGTCAGGATGCCAACGGAGTTTCTACCGATGACAACAAAGCAGACGACATTGCGGAGCCGTCCGATGAATCTAACAAGTCAACAGTGACGCCGAAGCAAGACGAGACACTGCCAGAGGCGCAACAGCCCGAGGAAACAATTGCCGTAGTTTATGACGAGAAAGCTACCGCGGCAGTAATCCAACCAAACCCTACACCTAATACTCGAGACTCGACACACTCGACCCACACCCTAAAGGACAGGGGTCAGGGGCTCTCGCTCACAATTCCTGGCGTTTTGAGTGACGAGCCGTCTGTTTGATTGTGCTACATGTCAATCAAATCAAGACAATTGCTCCATTCCAATTCATACACAAAAGTTCAATCTTTAGACTTTGCATTCTATCTGCTGCGCGTATATATTTAATACCGCCTGGACCTTTTTAGACTACGATGTATAATATCTACTTATCCACTAGAAATCATTCGCGATCGATGACCCACCCGCAGGAACTGGTCGATGGTCGGTCGGGTGGCGCACACGGCATGGGAGCATCAGGCGGAACGGCGTTTATTTGTCTGCTTGTGGAACGGGCTTTGTTTTCGTCTTTTTTTCTTCTTCCCGGGACGAGGGCTAAGAGATAGAAAGAGTGTGGTTCGCTTAGGTCAGAAAACAAAGGGGGAGGGGGGGGGGCTCGTCTCGGAGGCTGAGGAACGGACGGTCGACACCTTGGATCGGTTTTGGGCATATTTTGGGACGGCGCGGGTGCTGGGTGGGTGCTGGGTGAGCAAGTGTGCCGCTGCTGCTGCTGCCCTATGAGCTCGGATCGGGAGGGCGGTGGGGAAAGGCAAGGGGGCTCGGTGTCGCTTCAGCGTTGCGCACACTTACAACTATACTTATATTATTTATTATACGGAGACGCGCCGTCTGTACAGCAGAGAGAGACAGAGAGAGACGGGGCGTTTTTAGTCAATCACATTCAAGCAAGGAAAGCAAGGGTTTAGCCAACGCGATGGGCGCTTAATCGTGATGATCCGAGACACACACTCACAAACACACATGATGCGCGGAAATATAAATGTTTAATTGCTCTACGTAACGGCTTCATGGTGATGATGGTGATGGTGATCGATCTACGCTGGGCGTTTGTTCATGTGTAAGAGAGAGAGAGAGAGAGTTAAGAGAAGTACGTAATATGTAATAAATAAAGCGACGGGGGTTATTTAGGTAGGTACCTAGATGAATACCTGCTTGTTATCTAACCCCTTTATTATTATAAAGGCAGTCTATATGGATCTTTTGGATGCCTTTTTATGTGGTTGAACCTTAGGAAAGAAGGCCCTTGATATGTACTTATGTACCTATCGAACAGTCCGGTTGCAACACATAGAAGGGAGGGATAGAGGAAGGAGGTAGTTGCTGTGTACCTGGATATATACATACCAAGTCCTGGGCGATTTAACAGGGAGTTAGTTAGACAGACTGGACTCTCAGCCAGTCAGTCTATCGAGCTGGCAGACAAGTAGGTTAAGGGGTAGGTGATTTTGGTCTTCTCATCTACGTCTACCTGTGTTATGAAATAAGTACCTGTGCTCGCAACTGACCTACGCATATAGATATATTAGATACTTTTAAGTGTTTATTTGCGCCCGTATAGTAACCACATCTTCTTCGAACATGAAGAAAGGAGTTAGGTTATACACTCATCCATAGATTGATATATCAATACATATATGAGTGCGTCCGCTCCCTTTACCTGTTCTCCTTTCACACTCTTTTAATGTCGTGATAATAAGAGCTAACCCAACCCCCCCCCGGCTTCTTCCGCCCTACTCCCCGGGTCCTTCTCCGTAAACGAATTCGTCACGTCCTCGTTCCGGACCACTAACTCGCACTCAAACGGGTTCAGATGTCCCCCCTCCTTCGCCCCGTGCTATTACAAACATCAGGTTACTTACTGTAGACTTACATTTCGAACGATATAAAACGCGGTTGAGTCCGGTACTCTGCACCACGGTTGTCGAAAAGATAAGTAGCGGCCTGGGTACTATTCAGATATACCATGTGTCCGAGGACTTTGATATGTAAAACACATTACAGTTTAAGTATCTTAATCGCTATATCATCTATGCTAAATCACGGACCGAGGCCACACTGACTGTATTCCTAGCCCCACGGTATGGAACCTGGGTTTGGCCGGTTAATGAATGCTAAGCAATACAGCATCCCTAGTTAATGCCTTACCTGATTCGTACCAGGCGGCTATATATGGGATTGAGCATTGCTATGCCCACAGCACTCTGGAGAAAGTCCTTGCAAGAAGTAATGAGTATGGACGTGTTGTCATCATACCGTCTTCGGTTTACCGAGCTCGACTCCAGCGCGCGGTGATAACTCGTGAAATTATCTAAAACAGAACCGTGGAGGCCTGAAAGAGGTAGATGAAGCTTGCGGTACTTCACTGACTGACGGGAGCCCTCTATGGATAGTCTCAAAGAAGCAGTACAAGGCTCATAGTCAATGCTGAAGATGTCCCGAGTTCCAGTCATGTTGTTCACTAGGTGATATGTATGTATGTGTGAGTGCTGCCGGAGCATGGGTATGCCACATAGCTAACCAGTATCCATTCGATTCACTAGAGCTCCTATGAAGTAGGTAGTCCTGGTGTATAGAAATAAGGATCTATTCTTGGTTCTACTGTGTGTACAGATCACGGCAAGGCAGGTTTTTGACCCTACAACGGCAAAACAGACTTATCCCATACGTACGACAAAGATGTCAACTAAGCTGTGCTGAAATGATATTAATGCTGGCTTTATTAGTGGATATATGCCAACACCGGGCATTTCGGTCAGTGTCCATTTTGAAGTTGGAGCAAAAGAGTGTCATCGAATAAGATGCCGATTCTAACCAACAGACTCCAGGACAATTAGTATCTGCTACCCTTCAGCCAGTCACAAAGTCACTAGGTTAGAGCCCAACGATTTTAGTTGGTGGTCTGTTGTGGATATTTGGACATCGTTATCTCCGAGTCGATCTTTCGTGTTTTTGCATGCTGTACGGTAGATTATCATCCATCCGAGCATAGAATAATAATAAGTTGCCTGCCCCAGGTCGTCCTATGAAAAGAGTGAGGTAAGATAGGCACCCCGGATTTATAATTGTCTCACCGGTCCCACTCGGGCGGTACACACTCAGCCACCGAAAGAGCAGCACGACCCAGCCCGACTGCCAGAGGGGCAAACGGGAAGGCTATGTTGGCCATGATTCCTACATATCCAATATGTACATATTATTAGAAGTGTCTATATATAGGTACATATGTACTGCTTCAGACAGGCATCATACGCATGAGATAGGAAGGCACCTATGGTATCATCACGTTGGAATAGCGGTGGCGTTTTTAGTGTACCCCCGAGGCCTGTGACTCGTCAGTCGAGGGTATGGCAACCTCATGATCAGGGTACAGTAGCATGGGTAGATGTTTGGGGGCTATCACAAATAATGATACATCAGTTTGATGTATATACCTACCTGACTGCCTGCCCGAGTACTGAGAGAGCGGGGTTAAAGAGCGTTCTTCCGCCGTCAGTACAAGGAAGTGACGGCCCGAAGCGTTGTTCAATTCAACGACCGAATGCTCTTCCTCTCGATGTCAGCAGTGACTTGAATAAGTAGGTACATGTATGAGGTAAGGTAGCCAGTAGCCCTTTCCTTAGGTATGGTAGTATGGTATTCGTTATCCCGCATTTCGCCCTTTCAGATCCCTCCCGATTCGCTTAACCCCTAGTAGGCACTTACATACTTATCTCGAAAGAGGTTAGTCATGGTAGGCATCATATGTGATGATGCCTCCCGATATTATATGTCCTTCCTTCCACTCAAGCATATCATAGGTACAGGAGACAGGACCTCAGACAAGGCTCTGTTGTGTGCTAGATCTAATACCCTGGACTAGGTAACCAAACCAAACCTTGCCACCAACATTGGCGACCTCATCCAACTACAACTTCTTTTTTTTTTTTGTCTTTTCCTTTCCTGCTCTTCTATCTGCCTAGATTCTTCCTCATTCACCCTCACTACCTTACGTTACATTAAACTATAATTGTAATATAAATTTTGATGTCGTGCTGGTATTCGTGCGTCTCAACCCTTTCCAGTGATTGGGTAAACCGCTGCTGCGATTACTTGGCCACATGATGCGATATGCGCGCTCCCGGCAACTTCAGATAACCAAATTTCATGACCCGGCTACACGACTGGTATTGCTGTGAGACCCGAAACCTCGTACATCCACGAAACCCATACACGTCCCCGCTGTCTGGAAGTCATGACCACGCCACCGGAATCCGGGGCCGATCCCCATTTTGTGTCTCCACCGTCGACTGCATCCACTGCCGGCACCAACCCGGATCGTGCCGTGCCGACCCCCAAGCGTCGCGCCCCAATTGCCTGCCGAAGGTATTGTACAACCTCGACGGATCCCTACCGCGTATATTTAGCCATCGCTTACCTGTGTTCCCCTTCTAGATGCCGTCGAATGCGTAGCAAGTGTATTCATGAAAGGGCACCTCCCTGTAAATCTTGTAGAGAGGCGAACGTTCCCGAAGAATGGTACCCAAGCCTATGGCTGCTTGTCTAATGCCATACTAACAATTCTTCAGCATCTTCCCAATGCGTGGGGATTCCGACCAGGACCGTCTCTTCAGACATCCACGCCAAAGAGCTGACAATAAATCTCGAAGTGACACTGCCAAGGTGAAAAAGGAATCGGCAGCGTCGGCAGCGTCCCCGGGTTCCTTGCACGACGTGCTCGTTGATCATAAGCCTCCCAAATTGGGAAATGAATGGGATCTCCTTCCAGGGATCGATATCGTTATTAGCGGCATCGATACATTTACTAAGCATTATTATCAGCTAGGGTTCATTCCCAAGAAGAGGTTTCCTAAGGAGCTCCAGGAGAATCCCGCGCCTGTGAGCGTGTTTCTCCTGCTCAGTATACTTTCAATCTCGGCTCGGTTCAACAGGCGCTTGATAGATATCTACGGGGATGGAATCAAAGCAGCAACCGAGTTCATGCACAAAGCTCAGCGACTTGCCGTCCAAGAACTCTACCAGCAACCCACTCTGGAAAGATGCCAAGCCTTCTACTTGTTGAGTATTGCTGAACAGGGAAGCGGGCAATCAAATACAAGTTATGTAAGACGTCATCTACACCAGGCAACCGGCCGTGTTCTTACTTTGAAAAGATCAGCGCCGGCATAGCATTCAGGATGGCCGCCCTAATGCGACTCCATCGAGAAGAGACATACAGTCCCATTACGATACAGTCGCCCGTACAGCATAGGATACGGGCAGAAGCGGCTAGACGCACATTTGTACGTTGGTTTCCACGCTGACAATTTCTCGAGCATACCTAAGGCTTTGGTATTTCGTTTTACTGTTTAGTAACCATTGGGCTATGCCCCAAATCAGTTTACTTGTCATCAGTAACTAATACGTAGTCAGTGGATGCTACACAGTCAAGATAATCTTCACTCTGGACCATACAAACCATCGTCACTTCCACCAAGTGACATCACTGCTCTTCTCCCTAGCGATGAAGCAGACTTCGAGGCCGGGAGGATCCCTGAGCGACGCGCGGCCCTCGACGGGACTCCGCCGGCTATTCAGGACCCAAATATTGCCTCTCTTAGGCCGAGGTCGCTGTTCGCATCTCTGATGCAAGTCCACAACCTTTGGGGGACCGTGACTCGGCGGGTCCTCTTTGATGAGAAATGCTGGCAGCCTAACGACGGCGATAGCGAATATGCCAAGCTGAACCAACGACTCCTAGAATGGGAGGAACAGCTTCCGAGTGAGCATGTGTTCGGAAAGATCCTGTTAGGTGGCTATAGACATTACTCGGAAGAATTGGTTAGTATAGTTTCCCAACGGAATAAGTCTAAGAGTATCATTAATTTAGTAGGCTTATCTAGGTCTCACTCAATGTCTCCGGCTCTGCCACATTGTTCTCCGCAGAGAATACATGGACCAGTAAGTATATCAAGGGGAAAACCTGGATTTAGCTAAGATATTATTCGTAGAATGATCCGCCTAGCGGAGGGAGACCTCTCAAATCCCGAAGTTAGGTTCTACAAGAATATGGCAACGGAGCTGTTCTGTAATGTACGAAGGCTCTACGAACAGATTGACGTCCATTTTGAAGATGGTGTTGTGATTGAGAGGGTTGGCTCCCAGATGGCTGTAGGTAAAATTCGCTGCAACATTGGGTGGTTCCCTGCTGATTTCTTCAGGTTTTCACTGTCTATGGATGTGGACTGTTAGCTTCATACTTATGCAAGTTTCCTCAACGTATGATTTCATCTAACGAATTATAATATCCCGGTAACATACTAAAGATCTCTATACAGTGGGTGTTTACCACTCGGGGCATAATCTAGAAGCTATTCAAGCGGAAGGCCGTAAAATGTATTGCCGCATGGTGGGCATCTTAAGAGAATGCCAAAGCGTATGGCCCTTAGCCGAGACTTGGTGCAACGGACTAGAAAAGTGGTACGAAGATACGAATCCAAAAAGAATATCGTTTAAGGCCGGGACGATGACTGATGGTGTAAGTGCCCTCTACTATGGTTGAGTCTATACTGAAGCTGATCTGCTGTAGAAAGAACCACAACCATACGCGCTTCATGTGATGCATCCGCGGATAACCACGACTGCATTCAAAACCACCACTTCAAGTTTCCATCATCATCCACACGCTATACCGTCACCTGGTGTAGAGCACTCGGTCATCGAGGAAGATTTTCCCGAGCCCCCTCGACTCGCACCGTTGCAACAAACACAGCCCAACTACATCGAGCCCATTTGCTTGCCATCACTTTCCCAAGCAGAACACATAGCCCATCATCAACAACCAACCACACCGCAACCTCCACCTCGGCGCTATTCTCCTCAACAATCCTATCCTAACTCAGGACTAGAGATGCTCCTTCAAGCTTCACACCAGACACCACCACCGACCCACTATAATACAACTCCGTATTACTCCGCCGACTATCCCACGATGCCGCTCAACGACGGGTTTGATAGTAACCTGCAAATCCTGGTTAACGGCTCCCCGCAGTGGAACACAGCAGACAGCGCTGCTGTAATATGTAATCCTTGCTTCCTTCCCCAGAAGGTGTAAACAGACGTTTCGATCTCTTTCGAAGAACGCCTTTATTTTCTGAATCACAAGGATACCGAAAATAGTAGACTCAACAGTCATCGAATAAAATAATCTAACCGCCTTATCGCAATACGCACACGTACGTTTATAGCTACGGATATTTGCGGATGCATAACGGGGTTTGGAAGCATGTCTTATCTGCTTTTAACGGTATGACTTCCCTTTTGCCAGAACTATGAGGATTGGAATGGACTAGCATGTACACGTCGATGTCAAAGGGCGTCCACTTACTGATATACATATACGACTCAGGATATAGGGTCTGGAATTTGGTGAGGATGAACCACACATACATAGATGTAAGGGAGAAACGATCTCGAATGACGCATTTGAATAGCACCTTGATATCTGATCTGTCTAAGCATGGGGATACGAGTTTAGGGGGTGTTATATATACACACTGAAGTAGGCATCAACGGAAGATTGAAGGAAAATCAAAGCTTCTCCTCCAGCAACGGATCTAGATTACGGTTTTCGAAGCATGCATACATACATCGTCGTTCGTCTGTGATCTGGTTATTCGTTTTAACCTCCTGCCATCGATATGATCATGGTACTTGATTGAGATGGCTGATGATAGCCGTATGCGTAAATCTACCGGCCTACCTATAGCAACATATATCCGTGTCTGCAGCGGTATGTATGTGTGTACACGTAAAGGAAAGACGAGCACACTTAGCTCCCTCCAACGAGCCATCCCGTCCCCATTCCCATCCCCTTTCCCGTCATCACATCCATCATCCCATACGTCCCTCCTACCCGACTTATAACACACGTACATGTAATCATATGCGTCTACATACCTACATACCTACATTCCAGCCGAGAACGAGGAGGTATAGTGTCCCAACCCGAGACCAAGCCCAGATCCACATCCAAGTATCCGAGGAAAATATCGCGTACTTAACCCAACATAACACGCACGAGACTCGACCGGATGAATTAATTGATCGATTCTCGCACTACCGAGACCAACAGTAACCACACAGCCAGCCAATCTATGAAACAGGCACCATCGCGGAGGGTTGAGTTGGCTCAGGTGGGTGGGTAGGTAGGTATTCGATGGATGGAAGCGAATAATAAACGTAAGGGAAGAGATCTAATCATGAACTTATTTACACGTACGTACGCATCAATACAGAGCAGTAGCCAGGGCTTGAGCCCACTGCTACGTATAACAGCCCAGCCCTACATATAGCCACCTAGCCACCAGGCCACCTGTATAGGTAGGTTATATAGGCACTAGAAATCTCGCCGTTCTTACCGCAACAGTGTTTTTGCCGGCTTCTAGAGTTGGGCACCTAGTCCCCAATTTCACTCTTCCCATTTATATTGATACCTATCGATCGATGTACCTACCTACCTAGTTAGTCTTGGGATCATACCTACGCGGCATTTACCTACCTCGTCATCGTCGAGTCCAATGACGCTCGAGTAGTCGACTTTGGTGGGCGGGCGCAGCATCGGCAAAACCAAAAAAAAAAAAAAAAAAAAAAAAAAAAAAAAAAAAAAAAAAAAAAAAGCTGGTGACTGGCGGAAGAAATTCAACGAGAGCCTGCCTGCCTCTATAGACGGTCTGTATGCTCTTTACCTAATCGTTGCCGCTTACCTACTACTGTCCACTCACTCCCGGGCTTTCAATCGCTCAATCCTGCCAATATCCCCGAGGCTTGGCTGCTCACTAGACAGACAGACAATGTAGATATGAGGTTTCCCGCTGGACTCGGGTGCGTCGTCGTCCTGGGGGTGGATGATGAGGCAATTTTCCGCGATATCTTCATGGCGAGGATAGTCGGCGCCCCCGGGGGGGGGGAGGGGGATGTGCTGGCAAAAAGTAGGCTAGAGGCTCTGCCTGCCTCCCTCCGCCCTCTAGCTTCCATCCAACTTGCGCTCGGCACTTACAATAAAATAAGCACTACATACATATGCCCCTCATAACTTCGTCCCGTATTGATAGTACGCACGAGCGTATGGATGTACATGCGCATATATCCCCCTTTCCGCCCCCGGCGCCGCTGAGCTCCGTATATCTATCCATCTATACCCTTTTCCCATATCACACTCTCTCCCACCTTACGAGTTTTCCTCAGGTCGGTCATCCATCTCGAAATCGAATCCACAAAATAAGACTGTTCTCCGTCCTCCGCTTAAGATACTTATGTGCCCAACTATGTACTTGGGTTAGGTTAATTTAGATACTTGATAATAACACAAACAGCAACATCAACGACATCAGAAACAGTAACAATAGTAGCAGTAGCATAGCCCGTGCGTAAACATGGGGCCTAATATGATACGATACAATACGATACGATCGAGTATTCCCGTACTTAAGGGGGGAACTGGGAGAAGGGGGGGGGGGGGGGGGAAGGCGGGGGCTGGTTCTGTTGAATCGATCAATCAATCCATAAATCAATCAGTCAGTCAGACAAGCCACATTACTTCGAAGCAAGCAAGGAAGCAGAACAAACAAGTGGCGCGCGCACTCTCTACAGCAACATCACACGATCCGTCTTTCTTTCGAAAAGACGCAGGAACCTAGTAAGGGAAGGGGGGTAGAAAGGGCCTCTATTTCATTGATATCAGCACTGTACTACCGAAGCATATTCCTCGTCGCAACTGTTCTGGCAGCATCAGGCAGGAAAGAGAGGGGGGGGACGAGCCCCGATAACGAAAACTCCAGCCGATCCGATCCGTACACACACAGACAAGAGGCCGAACCGGCCGTCACTTTGTTTCCGCTACCAAGTTGTTCACCAGGGGGCCCGCCATCGAGGCTCTTTTTTCCTCCCATTCTCCAACCCAAAGCACCAGAGTGCGTGCGATCAAGGGAAAAAGCTGCTAGGATGAACGGGGGGGTGAGGGCAGGTGTGTCGTCCGAAGTTCTCTCTCCATCGTGAAACGAACCCCCGCAAGGGTTCGGCGACGACCCTTCTAACAAGGCTCCTTTTAATGTCTATTCACTTGAACAAGACAAAAAGAACCCCCAAACACTGGAGTGTGTGCTTTGGCTCCGGTGTTCTCTTCTTTCTCCTTGATGATATCCTTTATATCCTCCATCACTTCTCTTACATGACTTCGTGGCCCCAAAGGGGCGTACATGACGTGGTCTTCTCTAAAGGGACTAGACATATCTCCGTTATGGCTTTGCAGTCAAAACCGGGGGAAAACTCAGCAAATATGGGATGTTATGGGGATGCATGTGTGTTGTGTAGCGAGTTGAAATGGGTAATAGATATGGGATGTTCAGGGGTATTGGATTACTAGGGTACGGAAGCGGGTTTCTATATACACATGGGTCTCATTGAGTGGAAGGGCCGTCGAGGGGGGGAGTGCTGTGGGTTGGTGCTACTGCTGGGTTCTCTTCCGACTTCGCGTACAAGGCCAATATCTGGTCTGACTAGCTCGTCGGGAGAATCGGGTGTTGTGGCGCGTGGTGGGTGTAACGGGGCTTGGCAACGACTGAAGCAACTGGACACTGGGTTCAAGTATGTTGCATGACGGCCGTAGTGCCCCCTATTTGCCGTTTGACCTGCTCTCGAGCCCATCGAGCTGTGTCGATCGTTCGCAGCTGGAACTCGCGGCTAGTCTTGGTCTCCTTGATCATCGCAGTCA
Source organism: Xylariaceae sp. FL0662B (assembly GCA_022376535.1). Taxonomy (NCBI): domain Eukaryota; kingdom Fungi; phylum Ascomycota; class Sordariomycetes; order Xylariales; family Xylariaceae; species Xylariaceae sp. FL0662B. The sequence goes on from JAJJKD010000057.1 coordinate 13,079, forward strand.
CCCAATCCTGTCGGAATGCGTCCGCAAGCTCGCCATTGGGGTATGCGTCAGCCAAATCGCTGGTTGTCCGTTAGCGGATCCGCTAGAAAGAAATCCTAGGAGATCATATTCTTACCCGATCACACCCATTGACGATCGCATCAATGGCTCGCTGCGATTCATATCTTGCGAGATGATGTTCAGTAACTGGAAGATAGATTGTACGTATGGCTGGAGTGCTTGAGCTTTTTAAACGTTAGCATCGTCAAGTCGACGGGCCTATTGCGATTACTCACTCTTGCCGCTTATCTTCATGGCGCCAATAATGCCACCCCAAGCATCCATGATACCCTCTCGCAAAGAGATGACATAGTCGTACATCTCGTACGAGCCATCGGGTGTAGCGCTAACACTAGCAGCCTGCTGCAAAACTGTTGCGACAACTGAAAGGTAAGTCTCGAAGTGACCACCGATAGCGCTGGCAATATCACCGAAACACTGGAGGATTGCGGGCTTGAATTGGTTTGAGAGGCTGGTGCTCTGTGTCTAAACTGTTAGCTGTTTTGTATGTGACTAATACGACTCGAGAGAGATGTGGAATACACACCCGAAGGTTGTTGAGAAGATAGTTCATGAAGTTATCGCAGTAAGGCTGACTACGCTCTCCCATGGACCGCGTGATGTCGCTGACCAGGCCAATAGCCATAGAGCAAAGACTCGGCTCTTCCTGGTTACCTAGAGCATTGTAGAGGAACGGCGTGAAAGCGTCCATGTACTTGGCAAAGTCTTCTTCCATGGCATTCGCCAGTCCACTTATCGTAGCGAAGATTGCCTCGGGAACGCTCGACTTGCCGCTCACAGTGCTGAGAATCTGAAGAGAAACCTGCATGATTCTGTCGCCTTGTGGTGAAATCTCTTTCTCCAGTCGTTGAATGATTGACTGCAAATTGGTGCTTAGGCTCGTCTGCATTTCTTCCAATGCAATCTTGTCCTCTATACTGACGACCTGGCTCTGCATCGGAACGGTATCCTCAAGCCGCTTGATGATCACATCGGAGAGTTGCGCAATAGCAGGGAAGCTGTCCGTCGCCGCGTGTTGGACGAATGCGCTGAGAACCTCATAAGAAGTAGTACGGACAGTGGTCTCCGATCCCGGTTGCGACGTGACCGTGAGCAAAGTTTGGACACTCTGGTTGAAGTGAGTCGTAAGAGGGTTCGAAGATGCATCGAGGTCTCCCGAGAAGCGCTCTGCTAGATTCATAAGAGCCCAACAACAAGAAGCGGCCATCTTTACGTCGTGAACACCGGTAAATAATGATCGGATCAGGGGATCCAGATGCGTATTGGGGTCAATAGCTTCTGAACAGGCCTCGGTGATGCGGCCCAAGGCGTACGCAGTAGAGTCCTTCACGAAAGTAGAGCTGTCCTCCATCATAGAGATCAACACAGGCAAAGCCTGCTTAATGATGGGTTCGAGCATCTTCTCGTCGGGACCGTCCATGATGGCCCCGAAAGCAGCCACTGCGGCTTCCCGGTAATGCCAATCCTCAGAACGAAGATGTGACTCGACAAATGAGATGACTGGAGGGATGATATTTGGTCCGACTGCTTGCGAATAGAGCTGGAGACATTGGTACGCCGCTCGAGACAGATTGTATTCATCATCTGTAGCATCCTCGTCCTGTTTAGTGAGCAGGCCAAGGAGAGTAGGAACAACTTCATTAGTCGCGACGCGCGCAAAGTTGTAGAAAGGGCGCATCTGGTCGGCGCTGTCAACCTATTTGAATGCATTGTCAGCCTTGTCTTCACGTTCACGTTGGTTACTTCATAACACACCTGTGCATTATCCTCCTCGATGTTAATCTCTTCTTCGCAAACAGTACTCCAAAATTCAACAGCCAGCTTTGCAACATCCTCGTCTTCATTCTTCATGCCTAGTATCGTCAGACCGAACAGAGCCTTCTCCATGTAGAAGCGCATATTTTCGTAGTAAAGACCCATGATGCGATTGAGGCAGCCAAAGGCACCTTGCTGTATCCGCGAATCCTCGGCCTGTGTAGCCTCGCAAACGACCTGCATAATATAGTTTCTCTCTCCCTCGTGCTTAAAATTGTTGCCGACAAATTCGAGGGAATCGCCGAGGGCGGATATGGCAGAGAGACGCACTTCCGTGTTCGTTTCTTCTTTACGGGCACCTTGCACGACAGCTGTGAGAATCGCATTGGAGTGACTGATCAGGGCGGCCCGCAACTCGGCATCTTGGCTTTCGCAGATATATCCGATACAGGTCAACGAGGCCTGCTTCTGATGAGGCGCGCCGCTGTTGACATTCTGGACTAGGACGCCCAAAAGATCGGGCCATTGGTTTCTGGGAAGTTCGATAGTAGCAATGGCGGCGATGACCTGAGCGGTGGCCTGGCCGGCCTGCGCGTTGCTGGAAGTGAGGGTTTGTAGGGCAAGGCCCTTGACGCGTGTCTTGGTTTCTTGGTCCGTCTGCTGCAGCCATTTGGCTTGTAATTCTTGTTGACGGGCGAATTCGCGGGCACTGAAAGCATTTTTTAAGGCGAGACCAGCTGCGACTCTGATATTGGCTTCCGCGCTCTCGTCTGCCAAAGCTTGAACTAGGGTTGCTAGATATAGCGGCTACAATAAGCGAGTTAGCCGTCAGCTTGATACATACAGCCAGGTTCGATAACATAGGGCGGTCGAACTTACGAAATTGTTCTCGGCAGCCTGTGTGAGTTGCAGTTCGGCGCCATTGCGCGTAGCCGCGTCTGCGAGGGAGGGGGGAAAGGGTCAGTAGAAGGCTAAGGGCAATATGACACGAGGGGTTGAAGAGTGCGTATATGTAAACAAATATTGAGATGTACTTACCTGGAGACAGCGAATTGCCGAGGACAGTGTTGATATCACCGTTGTCAGCCATATTTGTCTGCGCAAGCAACCGACTCTTCCTCAGCTTTTTTTATGTGGGATCCAGGATGGATGAGTTCAGTATTGACACTGGTACTTTTTTGGGGTGGAGGGATGGAGGGATGTGGGTTCCTGAGGTTGAAGGGGGGTGGGTTCAGAAAGCAGACTGTCAGGAATGAAAAGATCTCTGATTTGACCAGTCCGGAAGTATAATGTTCTCAACTACCTCTTAGATTTTATTAGGCCCGTCCGAGACACCAAGAACGTTTGTCTGGCTTGCGAAAGAGGGTTTCAGAAAGGAGATGAGTGGTGCAGAATTGTAGAGGTCGTCGGTGGATGTGGAGTCTTTACCGGTAGCAGCCTTTCGGCTCCCTGAGAAACCTAAGGTAATAGGCAATCAAGGATAGGCGGAGTGATGCTGCGGGTCCCTTGTTATTTTTGTTTTTTTCTATTTTTTCCCTCTTGTTGACAATCACAAGGCGTCCCCCTTGTTGTTAGGATCACTAACGTGATTAATTTGCCTGGGGGGAAAGGGAGCCAAGTGCTAAGCACTGTATATTTGAATCTGTTTCAAATCGACAAAATGAACGTGCAGAATGAGAAAGGGTTGAGACAACGATGAGAATAGATGGTTCCGTGATGTTCTATCCTTTAGGAATTGTATGTAGAGAAAATGGAGCTAAGTAGAACGAATAACGGTGAAGCTTTGACCGCATTCGTTGATCTGTGCGTACCGTGTACAGGGGAGTGCCACTGTAGTAATGGGCGTTTCTATCCGTTCAAACGTACACCTATACTTACTTGCTTATAGGGGACAGGCTCTTGCCTTTAGCGCAGCAGTTCAGTGAAGATGCCAATAAATTTCAAATTCTTAGCGAACCTATCTGTACCAATTAGGTGCCCTTACCTACCAGGTACCTAAGGTACCTCCTAACCTTGATGCGTGCGGAAGCCCGGAATACGGAATGTCACTTTTTCCCCAATCAGCATCACCAATCATTGACATGAACCCTCACGTCGCTAAACCATCCAATCATCCAATCCTATCAAATCAAAGGACACCCCGCCATTCTTCACATGCCCCCACGCATCGCATTCGTACATCCTCCATCAGTACATATTCAAAGTAAGTTACAGGACACAGAGTCGAGGCAATCGGTCTGTGTCATAAGGAACCTCAATCTATGCATACATACCTTAATTCTCAGGTAAACAAACTATAAACTAAATGAAATAAGGGGCGTCGTTCACCATATGCCTACTCAATGTGCCTAATCTTCAATTTCTCATGAAAGCGTTGTCATAGATATGCAATGTTGATTTCTGACCTCTTCTATTATTTGCCATAATATGCTTGATAAATGCAATTGCAACAGCCAAAGCCATAGTAGTCATATTGAGGATATCTCGTTTTGATTCGGATTGTCACCATCAACTATGCACCCCTAATACTATGCAGCAAACCACAGAACTAAATCTACCTATGCATCGTGCCTAACCTGAGGGAACGGATATATGCGTTTTGTTGCCCGCCCAATGCTGGAGTTTCTCGTTGTCTCATTGCATAAGTACAATTTTACATGCCATTTGCTCTAGCTTCCAACATCCGGATTGCCTCAGAAGGAGGCGCATCATGGGATTTGATGTTTCCGTTGGAGATGGCCGCATATTTCATCTTATCGTTGATATCTAACTCCTGGCCGAGTTGCGGAAATTGTTTTGATACGACCGGACTTCCCGGGCGGCTCAGAATGAACTGTGGAAGAGACTGTCAGCTTAAACCCGAGTGGAGGATGGTGGCTCAGGAGCACTTACATTACTAGCTGCGCTCAGAAGTGCGATAAGCGAGCTCTGCACCACGTCCTCGTGTATTCCGACACCCCATACTTTCTGTGACGTACCCGAAGCCGTACACTCTATATATGTAGCTGCTTTTACATCTCGACCACCCCCTATGGCGTGTTCTTTGTAATCGGCAACGTCCAGATCAATACCCACACCCTTTAAAGCGTTTGCTAGGGACGAGATGGGACCGTTACCGCGGCCTCGGAGCTGGTATTCCCGGCCATCTATGGCCACAATACCCTCAAATACACGGCCTCGGTTGTTGGTATCCGTTGGCTTGCCAGAGACAGATGGAAGAGGCGACGCCGACCGGTCGAACGAAATCGAATAGTCGACAATGGTGAATCGGGGGTGTTCTCGTTGGAGAAAGTATGTTTTCTCGAATAAATCAGTGATCTCCGCTGATAGGAGTTCTCTGCCAAGCTCATCTGCCCTCCTTTGCACCACCTTGCTGAAGGCAATCTGTAAGCCCCGGGGAAGGTCAAGTTCGAGCTTGCGCAAGATGATCCAAGCAGCACCGCCCTTGCCGCTCTGCGAATTGACACGAATGATAGCCTCGTAGGTACGGCCAATGTCTTGTGGGTCGAGAGGAAGGTAGGGCATTTTCCATTCGGCATCGTATGCATTCCCTTCCTTCTCTCGTTGCACAAATCCTTTCTTGATGGCGTCTTGATGTGAGCCACTGAAAGCACACACAACAAGAGATCCTCCGTACGGTGTTCTGGGGTGAACCGGGATCTTATTGCAGATCTCGACCGTGTCAACCACGCGGTTTAGATCGGAAAAGTCGATATTGGGGTGGATACCCTGGGTATAGAGGTTTAATGCCAGGGTGACTAGGTCAACGTTGCCCGTTCGCTCTCCATTCCCAAAAAGACATCCCTCTACACGGTCGGCGCCTGCCATCTGTCCTAATTCGGCCGCAGCAACAGCGCAGCCCCGGTCGTTGTGCGGGTGGAGCGAGACGCAGATCTTCTCTCGCTCGGATATGTGAGTGCAGAAATACTCTATTTGATCAGCGTAGACGTTCGGCGTGGACATCTCGACGGTAGCAGGCAAGTTGAAAACAATAGGATTCTCCTTGTTGGGTTCCCAAGCGGCTTTGACGGCCTCGCAAATCCGGACGACGAACTCAGGGCTCGTATCCGAGAAAGTCTCGGGGCTGAACTCAAAGGCCCATTCCGTGCCAGCTTGCTCGGGGTCATCCTTGGTAATGGAGCGGGCATATTTTGTGCAGGCTACCGCTCGCTCGATGCTCTCCTCTTCCGTAAAGCCAAAAACAATGCGACGGAAGCATTCGCTCGTTGCAAGGTAGATGTGTAAGAGAGCTTTCTTGGCACCCTTGAGGGAGTCGACGGTGCGGCGGATGAGGTCTTCACGACAGGGGGCAAGGACCTGGAGCCAGACGTCGTCGGGTACGGCACCGGGGGTCTCGACAATGCGTCTGGTGAAGTCGAAATCGGTTTGCGACGCGGAGGGGAAGGAAATCTCAATCTCCTTGTACCCGAGCTCAACCAACATCTTGAAGAATCTCCATTTCTCGTCGCCACTCTGTCAGCAGAATTATAGTCAGACCATGTTCTCTCGACTCGTAATAGGTAGTGTACAAACCATTGGGTCAACCAAGCTTTGGTTTCCATCTCTCAAGTCAGTGGCCAGGAACCTCGGCGCCTTCTCGATTGTCTTGGACGGCCATTGGCGGTTTGGGAGGTTCAGAGGCGTGAACTTCTTGTACTTCTTGGAGGGAACTTTAAGCCTGTACGACACATTGAAGGTCAGCTCGGTAGGTGTGACAGCGGTTTACCCCAATGGGCGAAGGTGTCAATTGAGTCTGGTTTCCGACGGCTAACGATCAACGGTCAACGTTCAACGGCCAACGGCCAACTTACATCGGCATGGTGGAATGATATCACTTGGACCGCTGCATAAAAACCAAACCACGAACGCGGGGTTGTTCTGGGGCCAGGAACCGTTACTAGCAGACTAGGTACTGAGCCTGGGAGGGAAAGGAGTGAAATTGAGACTCCAATTGGGAAATTTGTGAATTTGTAAATGTAGGGACTAGAGACGCTGCTTCCTGTAGAACCAATTAACCCTATATAATATTGGATAGTCCGTATAAATACTAAATTCTCCCATGAGTCAGAATTCCTCTATGTACGAACTTTACCTAGGTAGAAAAACGGCCTTAAATTTTCAACTGGTCGGTACCATGGCCCCGCGCCAGCCAATACTGAGGGTGGGGCAATTACAAGGTACATACACCTAATGGATGCTGACATGCGTTAGACCCCGCAGTCTGCCCTGGTCTGCCAAGGGACTCTTAGGTAGGTAGGTACCTAAAAAGGGCTAAAAAGGGGACGGGAACGCAACTTGCTACCACTCCAGGAGGAATTAATACCTATTGAGACTGGGGAAGCAGAGGATCGCAAGGCGTGATGCAATGGCACCTACCGGTATACCCATATGGGTAGGTGATCTAACGTAATTACAGCAATATATATATTAGGTTCATCCCAGTCGATCAGGTAGCGACACCTCTTCCATTGACCTCCCTGCCTCCTTGACTGACTGACTGGCCGTGGCCACCCGTCCATCCATCATACCTACATACATATATTAAGTACATATATATTATACGTGCGTATGTCTATACGCCGTACTACCTATCAAATTATAGACAAATATAGACGTACATACATTTGCAAAAATTACGGCTATTTCCATTCACATTGCAATTTTGGACATTTTCATATCAAACTTGTACAGACAAGATGAACAAACGATTGGGTTAGACCGGACTTAGGGAGAAAGGTATCCAACACGCCCCTTCACAACCTTGCCTTACTCGCCCCCTCTTAATGCCATCCCATCCCCAAGATAAACATGTAGGTAGGCCTACCGTAAGTAGTACCCAAGGGGCGATCCGCCGTGGCTTGTGATACCGGTTCCCGTTGGATCGGAAGGCGGCGGCTCGAGGACCCCAGAGATGCAGCAGCATCACATAGAAGTCCGTTTCATACGTACGACATACATACAACCTGGCGAAATGTCGAAATCGCCTCCTTCCAACGGGGTGACCGGGTAAACCTTCCCATCTATGTGAAGTGGCTTCGACCCCCTAACTTAGCTAGCTACCTAGCCGCCCAATGCGCGAGTGAGGCTCAGTTCCACAGGGACCTGGGGCCAACTCCGTCGTACGGACCGTACTTATGTATGTATGCCAATGGCGTTGATTGCATACTTAACCTAATATACCTAACCTAACCTACATACCTAGTAAAGAAGCTTGTGAAAGGACATACATGTATTGACATACATCAGCGAGCGTGATGACATCACTCACTTACTCGCTCACTCGTTCACTCGTTCACTCACTCGCTACCTCCTCCCGTTTGGTCTAATCGTCCATCACGTAGATAATGTAAGCAAGCAAGCAAGAACCCCTTGCGCAGAAAAGATGGCGGGATAAATGTTACTGTATCGAAATAAATCTAGTGTTTGAGAATTCCTATTGGAAATAACTTGAGGGCCACCATTCCCACATTAATAATGTCTGTTTTACTAATTTATCCCATCAATATGCCATATCCAACTACCTATAAGCTATGGGTCGATCCACGGGCCCAGGTAGATAGATAGATAGATAGACAAGATAGTCCTATTTCCCTACCCTACCCCCCCGGGCCGACCGTTTTTCACGCTCTGTCGGCATCCGAGACGAGCCCTCTCCAGCAGAAGGATCTCCACTGAACCGCGTATGTCTCAGACGTGCATGTGTTCAATATACATACATACATAGGGGTAGGTAGGGGGCGCTGGCTGGCATGTCGTACCGAGTAGCCCAATACAGGATAGGCACGACGAACACCAACATAGGTAGGGGAGGGCTTGTAGGAGCTACGGTAACTAGGGCATGGTGGTTGGGTAGAACTGACATGTCATGGGCGTGGCTAAAATCTCACGTCTACTGAGAGTCAAGATTGTTGAGTAGAATGTATACATACAGAGAACGTCAAGACCGTTGAGGTATAATACTAGCAAAATAGCTAGGATGAAGTCTGCTCAGACCCCATGCATCTTAGACCATCATGATACACTCTCTACCCAGTAAGTACAAGAGCTTAGAGGCTATACAGCATAGAAGACATATATCATTTGAACTATGAAACCGTCGACCGACTCGGCACTGTTGCCTGGACACTGTGTTCTAGCAAGTATATACATACATACATACATACAAAGAAGCCCAGCCCGGAAAGCAAGTGGCTGATTACATATGTACTTATATATATATATATATATTCAGTATTTATATTTCAGTATAGAAAAAGAAAAGAAAAAAACGAAAATCACAAAGCTTTCCTGATCCCTGTAACGCCGAGCTACCATCTGAATGCAAGATATATCCCCGAGCTGTGTAACCCAGCTATGAATGCAAAAAAAAAAAAAAAAAAAGAAAAAAAAAAAGAGAGAAAGACCTCTTCCAAGTACGCCGACGCTACTGATGTTCCGCGATCTGTCTCTCGTCTGTAGGCTCCTAAATTCGGATCGACTATCCAGTAATGTTGCTTTGCCTTCTCTGGCCGGCCCTTGTTGCTAAAGTATGCCCAAAAAAGCAGTGGCCAAGCCCTACTACCAAGTGAAGGACTCCTCAACAAAATCGACCACGGAATTCCCGTCTTGGACTTCCCGGACCGCCTGTCTCACGTCGTCTGCGAGTGCCCCGGGTCCACATACCGTGACCACCATGGCGCCCACTTGTTCCTCGACCTCCTTCTTCACCAGCAGACGGACCTGTGGCCGTCCGGGAAACATCCGGACCGTGCTGGAAGCCGAGTGGATTTCCTTCGTGTTCTTGGGTCGGGTGATGAAGAGGCGTATGTTCAGGATATCTCTTCTTTGCGGCATGTGCAGGATCTCGTCCATCCATGGCCGCACCCACTCCAAGGCCTCCGTGTCGCGCATGACCCATACCAGAGTCACTCGTCTCGTGGCGATCGTTCCCTGGTTGAAGCCCTTAAGTAGCGGCTTGAGATATGAGAGTTGGTGCGTGATGCCGGTCGAGCCGGCAAAGAGCACCGCGTGACCGTACGACTCTAGGGAGTGGTGACCGGCATACGGGCCCTCCATGGCGGCTCGTATCCTGATGGGCTGGCCCCCGCCAGTGGACGCTTTGTTATACAGCCGTCGAGTGAAACCGGTATAGGCACCGATAACAAATGAAACAGATGTGGTTCCTCTCTTCAGATCTGCCTCGCTGTACTCCTTCTCCCGGACCGTCCCGTCTCGTTCGGGATGATGTTCAACCCAAGCGATGGAGAACGGGTGATTCTCCCAGGGATTAACGCCCTTGAAGCGGACGTAGGCATGCGTTCCCGGGCCGACGTCGACGTAGCGAGGTAGATGCATCGTAACTCGGGTTGTTTCGCCAGGCATCGCTTCGAGAACCGCCTCGGTGACGCCCTTAGATGACCAGTTGTGATAGGAAAGGCGGAACATGCGTGAAAATCGTTCCGCTAGCCAGATGAGAAAAATTGCAACCATCCATGGAAGCTGGGGTAGCCCACCGGGAAGCGCGGCGGTGGCGCAGTGGACCCAAGTCATAGCGAAAGTAATAACAGCTAGAATGATGTGGACGTTAAGGAATGTCTCGTAGAAAGCATGTCGAACTGGACCGAGAGATAGGAAGAGAATGAGAAGGAGCGCGAGAGTCCCCACAAAGCCGGAGGCAATGAAGGACTCGTGAAGCAGTTTCTGTCCGACGCCATCCCATCCATCGGCAGCGGCTTGGACGTAGAGCCATGCGATTGTGTGGATAGCAGCTTCGACTACGACAACACGACCCATCCATCGGTGCAAAAGATTGTAGGTATCGAAGCTGACTTTAAGCATGCCGATGAGGGGGTTATTCCGGCCTGCAAGGATGATAAGCGGTATCATGCTGACGACGGATAATGTGCCCGAGCGACCGCGAATCTCGGCGGCTATAGAGTACTTATTCTCCTTCCGCCAGTCGACATGTAACATGTAGACAAGATTGCTGATTATGTATACCATGAGGATGATAAAGTGGAGACGCGATGGAAGAGTGCCGATGTTGATGGCAGAGGACAATTTGATCTCTCGGTTGTGTCGTTTGCTCCACAGAGGAGCATAGATCAGATTCTTCTTCAGACTCGGCATCCAACTCCACTGAGACGTCTTCCAGTACCTTTGCCTGTCTGCAGGAGCTGCCATAGCCGAGACATGCCTTAATCTAGTCCATCCAATCTCGAAAAGACGTACGCTCAAAACAAGCAAGCAGAGTATACCCATAGTCCACCACAACATGTTCTTGAACAACATGTTGGTGGTCTGGTCGACGCCATTTAGGGCCGTGGAGAACTGCGCAATGGATGCCTTTGCGGCTTCTTCTTCCGTTGCGGTAGACATATCCGAGTCCCGTATCGCGAGTATCGCAGTGGGCGTAAGCGGCCCGAAGGCGGCGAGCCGGCGCCGCATTATAGACATGTTGTTATTGTATGTACTTAGCAGTGATGTTCGCGCCTGGCGTTAAGACAAAAATAAAGAGAGCGAGGAATGGTTTCAGGGAGCCAAAACACGCAAAATCGAGGGGAGACAAGGAGAATCTATAGGAGGGGGGCAGGTGATTCACCTGAGCACCCAGAAGCCTCGGTGTTAAAGAACAGTGTCGATGTTAGAGCTCGGTTCATGAATGCATTGTGCGGAAGAACAATGAAGACATAAGAGGCGAATGATGGCAGATTCTTTGTCAGAGTCGAAGGAAACCTTTGTCGTTGGGGCGGCAAAGCGGCAAAAGGCACTCGATCCTAACCTTGCAAGGCGGCCGAATATGAACAAAGAAGTAGTTGGGAGCGCGATAACTTGCGTTATGCTTCCTCTGACGCTGAACGACTTCGAAACTCGGTAGCGGGAGAGGCCAGACCGTTATCCGACGACTAGAGATTTTTCCAAATAAGGTAACTGTGGGGTTCAGGCTGGCAGTCAGCTTGGGTTGATTTAATATATTGGCTGGACGTATGTAAAAACGATGGTGATGGTTCGGTAGATAATCGGACGCGGGTTGGTCGACGCGGTGAACTGGCTTCCGGCAAAAGCACCTAATCTAAAGTAGGTAATGACTGACGGGAATGAACGGACGAACGGCCACCCTGGGGAATGATAACCTCAGGTGTGCTACTGCCAGGGACTCCAACACGTATGTACGTATGCATGTAGTGTATGTACAAACAATTCTTGAAGGAGGGAAACGGAAACCAGATGAAGGCTGAAGCGTGCGGTGTGGTGTAGTGATGTATGTGGTGGGTGGGGTGCGGTAGGTAGGGGAAGATTATGATGATTTTCACCGGGGTCCAAGGTGACGATCTGCAAAGCTCAAGGGTGGCTGTCTGGCTGTCTTGGAAGGACGATGATTAATCGTTCGAAAAGGAGAACAGCTAAAATTGAGCTCATCCAGATATTCGAGAAATGAAGTCAGTGAGTATGTAAATTAGTACACATGCAGTCATATGTAGTGGAATAGACGACGATCATCGACCTACGCGTACGAATGCCCAAGTGAACGACAGATAATGGGGTTTATGAAAGATTGCTCCTCGCAGTGTTCCCCGGCCCCCTGAGTGAATGAATGAATTATGAATGTTGTTGAAGTGGTTGGACATGAGCTAATAGAGCGAATACCAATAGCGCTGTTAGGAATCGACTTGATTCTGGTTAAACTACCTAAGGGAAGAACTCGGGACTGGGTTAGGTAGCATGATATCCAACCCGATATGATAACTACATCCATGCAAAGCGGGACGTTGCGCAGTTGAAGCTTGTACTCGTAGTTTAAATCTTTGCTATTCCTTGAAACATTTATTCTATTCGCTATTAATCTTCCTCACCACGTCGAGCTGAGAAGAAAGGTTTCTACTTGTACCGGTTCGGGTACCATCATTGGCCCACAAGCGATTCTCCACTTACCCGATAAATTTGAAGACAGGGATTCTGGCTAGATCTGATAGGTACATAGGACCCGGGGGTTTGTCTTGTGCTTGGCTGGCTGGGCGGATACACAACTACCAACTACTTCCGAAAAGTGCACCTCAGCTTAGCACTACTACGTACATCTCTCAGTAATAAACCGCCGTTTGTGACTGGCCGGGTCTTTGCTGTTTCCCAGAACAAGTCGAAGCTAATTCGCCTTCAGGTACGCCGTACCAGAGGGGTTGACAGCCCCTGACCCCTTGCATTCAGGTACCTAAACCTACCGTAGCGCATGGCGTCCTTAAGCTACCTAGTCGGTTTAGTTAGTTAGCACTAGTGCCACATTAGGATAGCCTGAGCTTGGCCTAGAACACGACCTACACTCCTTTCGTACTCCTACATTTACGTACCTTAACCTAGGTATTTACCAAGATGGTTGGTGAACTGAACCGCATCTCACACATTTATGACCTTATGATCCAGATCCTTTGCGTGGAGGCCTTTGCTGCGTATGGCCAGTTTTCTTCACATCATCTATGCGTACGTACTTCTGCTAAGTCGATCCTTGGTGAAGCTTGGGCCTTACCAGCTTCACCACCCGGGTATCTATCTCGAACCCTGCAGCCCTTCTCATAGGAAAGGATTCTTCTCTACGTAATACACTCGGCGACTATGTCCTCAGTTATCGAACCAGACACCAGATCATACGAGTCTGATCTTGGCTTGGTACTACCTGTATGTATTTAGGGCTGATCTGCAGAGAAGCCGGTATTCATGAACCATTTTCGCATTCCAGACTCTGGTACTGTACATGTATGTGTATCTCTGCCAGGAATCCGGATTCATGAGTATTACTTCGCATAGTACAATATATTACGAGGCGGGTCTGGCCCAACTAGCGTCGTTTTTGATCTGTCGAATCACGGGCTGCAACACACGCAAATTCATTTCTACGTACTGGCCCTTGCTCAAGTGACGGAAGAAAAATATCGTCTGATACAACAGACAATTGATCCCACCCTTATCATCATGCTGGCCGAATCTTCCCGCCTCCGTTAAACTCCGGGACCATATATACTTCGTAGGGCTGATAGTTCGGATGTATTTACCTCGTCTACTACTAATCTGGTGTCCGCCCATTATGTAAGTATGTAACCTTATACCAGCACACCGGTAGCGAGACTGAGAATTTGGTGCTAAATCGGTTGCTTCATCCGATGCTATAGGCTACGACTTGCGTAGTATTGATGGCCAACTCTCCATTGCAGCGTATGTTATAAAGCCACCCGCATGACTGCGTAGTATGCTCGCGATAGCCATTCATTTGAACTCGTCAGCACTTCCGTTTTCGACATCAATACCAGGGCAGGGGCTTAATTCTTTTTCGATCTGAAGCCAATATAGAAGCCCCCAAGTACATGATCTTCAGACTGCCATATAGCCCCTTACTACCTGCTGGCTAACCAGGTTTATCGTTGTGCATCCACGTGGTACTCTGGGAAGCGGGCAGGATGAAGTATCTTGAGAGTGCGACTCATTAAGAGTGATTATGGCAGCCCTCAAGTCGTCTCGTCCTATATGGTCCATTGTTCAAAAGCACATGGAGCAGCCTTCAGTAGAGCCAGAGATGAGTTAGCACCCAGTCTCTACATCTACTTGTTATGGCTATCCTCAACGCAAGCATAGCTAGAAATACGTGGTTCATCTCATGTGCGGTAGGCGTCTTACCTACTAGCGGTTATGTTCTGACGGCAATACGCCATATGACTGCCGGAGTTTTACTCAATGCGGTGCGATGGATTTACAACTAAATCAGTTCGTGGATAGTTTGTTTCTATAATATTTAATTCTACATACAGCGCTCGATTTCTGAGACATGCCGCTCGATATACCGCCTATTGTTCTTCACTCTTCAACAGATATCCTAGTCGACTAGTTGTATTATTAAACTGTTACCTAGAACCTAATCATCCTAGCAGAATCATCTCGACAGTTCATTAGGAATCTGATAAGATACTCAATCAAAGGGTATTATCGGGACAATCCAGTAATTCAGATGAAAACCTGATAGACCTGTCTAGTATGTCCATGTTTCATCCATAACCCAGCCGGGATTACCACGCCCTGTGCTCCTTCACGGTACGTGCCCATTCCGTATAATAGACTTTAAGCTCACCACCAATACACCGAGCAGCATGAATGCCTATTATTTTGATTATCTCCTTCAAGTCGCCGTGCAAAAATCCAAGTAGTTCTTAGACGCCATATCATGTACTTAAGGGTATACCTTGCCAACAAATGTATAAACAGATGGATCCGAAGTATTAACAGAGTACTCCCAAACCTCATCGCCGGATATCCCGTAGAACATGGCATCCGTCGTCATCGCGATGGCCGAGAAATTAGTCGGACCTCCGTCGACGAAGCTGATTTCCGGGATCGAGTTGAACCGATCACCAGTCCACAGAGAAGCTCGTATCTTTCTATCCGTGGATAACGCAACGTATAGAACAGATCGCCAACTATTGAATGTGGTCGCGGCGAATTGTTGTGTCGACAAGGGATCAACGTTGGACAGGATGGTGCCGTCTGCGCTTGGTCAGCTGGAAGCTCTTCTACCTTCTTATGGAAATGACCATCATACCTTCCCCTTTCCAGTTCCAGTCCCCCAGGAACGTGGATCTATCCATCGACCCGGGTCTTCTCTGCGAAGCGAGCGTCAGGCCATCGACCCAGGCTCCCATCAGGGCGGGGACTATCGCTAAGCTGGCTTTGGCGGACACGGCGCTGCTGGAGACCACATCCTGTGTGATGTTATTCCAATTGCTGTGGTTCGCAACGTTGATGCCGCCGTCGGGACCCTGGTGCGCCAATACCCAGTTCCCGACGCAATCGTCCCTCCAGCAGCGCTGCCATGTGGCGGCTAGTTGCGAGTCGTTCCACGTCCGCGTGGTCGTGTTCTCGTAGATCCAGTAGTCCGGGATTCCTATCGGGTCGCTCGAGTGCACCTTGCTAATCGTATCCCCCTGGGTCCCGGAAACCAGGAACCAGAGGTGTACTTCATACAGAGAACCCCATTTGTTATCGCACGACGCGCTCGCTAGAGACGTCCCCGGAACCGGGTTGAGAGGCCCCGTCGTCGATGACTGCATGAGATCGCTGATATTCCTCGTCGTCCATGTCTTGTTTTGAGAATCCCATTGACGGGCGATGATGGAATTGGAAGGGTCCTGGAAGAAAACACTCCTATGAGTGTTGCCGCCCGGATCTGTCCAGTTGGACGCTGCAAGCTTTGAATTCCCTAAGATATTGGTGTTTCCGGTCGTATTGTTGTTTCCTGTATTCGGCTCGGATGCTGAGGTCGACTTGTCATCTCTGCTTGCTAACCCCCCGACAACACCTCCTACGATGGCGCCAATCACTAGCAGAAGTACGACTGCTGATATCATGTAGAATGTGCGCCGTTGTAACCCGCACGTTCTTTTGCCTATCGCATCGTGAGGAGCTTCCTTGGTGTCCGTTTGAGGAATAGGCGTCCCGTCATTTTCGGCTGTAGAGTTTAGTTGCCCAGGAACGGCTTGTGGGTAAAGGCTTTCTGGATGGGCTACAGCTTCTTTATGACAGCTCTCGGGATCGTGGGAAGTCCATGACTCTATATTACGAACTTCGAGGGTGCTATAGGGCTGCGAGCCATAAGAATATTCCGATGCCATCAAGACATTCCCTTCTAGCGCAGTTGTTTGACCGTGGGAATTGTTGCGGAGTTGCGTCCATTTCTTTTCAAATCATCGCGCTCACACCTAGGTAATGTTATTTATATTGGGTAAGCTTCTTCCTTCGAGACATCTTAAGCCGGCACACTAGAGCAGCAGGGGTTCTAGCTTGCATCGGCTTGTCTTGAAGTGGAAAGTTTTGAGCGTGGCGATGCAGAGCTGAATGCATTCATTCTATTAATAATCCCAAGGCTATTCAATGTCTGGTGATTATGGATTATAAGCCAGGATAATAGCCGTGCTTGCACAAGCAATGTGTTTCGTAAACCTCTATTTTCTAAAGGTGTAACTATATATCGCTTGACATATAAGTACTTCAGATTGTTGCTATATGCAATCATTAGCCAGCATCGTCATAATCCTAGGGACTCACAGTACCATGATATTCGGACAGCAACTTCAAGATGGCAGCTGAGGCTAATGGTACGCAAATGTGTAGGTATTGTTGTGGTGTCTTGTTCATTCTTCGATCTGCTTGCTTCCCCAGTAAGTATCCAACACGAGGTAAAGGAGCATGTCTAGTAAGAATGAGCCTATGTTGCAGAGGATTTACTTTGGTGGAGGATTGTATTGAGGAATGTAAATATGCTAGTTATGGATATTATTCACCAAACACACACAAGAGACTCTTGGTGAAAACTCGCTTAATTGCATGTACCTGAGTTGATTTTCATAAAAGTGGGGTGTTTACTGAACACGCCGCCAGCACGACTTGAGGAAGTAGCCTGCTCTATACACGTACGGATCCGTACCACAGCAAAAGTACTACCTGTTTAGGTGGTAACTACCTAGGTATCATATGGAATCTTGCATCATGCGACTTCCTACAATTTGAAGGGCAGGAAAGGCGTCATACTTAAGTCCCGCCTCCTACACCGTCGGCTAAACTCTTCATCAACTCTGTACCGAGAGCATCATTGTTCCTCATAAAATCGACAAACTAGCAATGGCCATCCGTAAGCTAGGCACAGCTACTAAAAGGCCAGACGGGCAATGAAAACTAGGGAATCTTTCGCGAATTGTCAATTGCTCCAGTTGGTCGGTGACCAAAGAGCCTTATCATGTCACGATTTCTGAATCCGGCCAAAATTGGCCTCCTTGCTCTTATCGAATTATACACGAAAAAGACGGTCCCTACATCTTCAATTGTGGATGTACTTTCCTTCATCACCTCTCACTTGATTGATTTTGATGCCTCTACCTCGACTGCCAGCGCTGAGGGCCGGTGGAAGCGGGCTGAGAGCACAGTTAGCCTGGTTATTTCCATCACCGATTTCGAGAAGGTCCTGGCACCGCACACGGCTGCCTCTGGCATGCCTGGTCGGAACCTGTGGTATGTATTCTTGGCCAGGCTATGGAAAATTGACTCGCTGGATGCCTTGCACGAGTTCTTCGATCAGTGTTCGGATTTGCTGGCGAAGACAAAAGAGGAACTTCGTCGAGACGCTGAGATGGGCATCCCAGCTCCCGGACCAGAAGTCATCCTGCTCTCTCGCAACTCACCTTTCGGCGCCTTCGTACGCAAATCCCAACTTGAATTCACAAGGTTGCGTTTTCATGATGCTTTCGAGTTGTGGAAGGACTTCGTCAAATATCGCCAGACCACGGCAGCCTACTACAGAAAAAAGACGCCATCTTTCCAAAGACTCAGTTTTGATAATGTTCTCCTGGCTGGAGAGAATGACTGGGGCTCGGGCGTGGAGGCGATCGCTTCTGTAGCCTACGGAGACATGCTCAGGGACGATCCAAACTTGACCTTGCCTGTTAGCACAGATGACATAGAGAAACTCCTGGAATTCCAGATCGAGCAAATGCAGAAACATGGCAGCCGAATACCACTTGAGATACGGCATCAGTTCTACGACCTGCTAAACGATAGCTTCATGGTGCCTAGCTTGTCTCATTACCTGAGCTATTTGGATGCCTGGAGAGCGGGCGACTATTCTACATCATTCGAATATTTGCACAGGTACTTCGACTACACGATGCAAAACAGAGACAGATCGTTCTATCAATATGCATTGATAAATTTGGCAGTACTTCAGGCTGATTTTGGATGCTATAAGGAAGCTCTTGCCGCAATGCTGGAGACGGTTTCCACCGCCAGAGAAAACCGAGACATGACCTGCTTGAACTTCGCCCTCAATTGGCTTTTTCACTTTGGCCGAGCCCATCCGGAGGTGACTAAGGAGTTAGATTCAAATAGCATGCTGGGCACAGGTAGGGAGTCGCTCGCGTTCCTTCGGAGTAAGGCAAAAGAGACAGGAATGTGGCCACTGTGGAGTTCTGCCCTGATCAGCGAGGCTAAGATGAGTCTGTCGAACGGTGAGAGCGTGGCGACCGCGCTCGAGCACTTGGTCAGAAGTTCCCAGATCCTAGTCGAGCGCAATATGAAGAATATGGTCGGTCCTCAGTTGTCGATCAATATTGCGTTGTGGGACAGACTGGGAATAACCTATTTGTCCGCGACTACCTGCGAAGTATTTATTCGATGTCACGCTCGCCATTCCATTTTCGACGATGAGTTAAAGGTTACTAGTCGTCAAGCATCTATGCTGAGCCTCAAGGGCAAGTATGACGAGGCACTCGAGATTTTAGAG
This sequence comes from Xylariaceae sp. FL0662B, assembly GCA_022376535.1. Classification (NCBI taxonomy): domain Eukaryota; kingdom Fungi; phylum Ascomycota; class Sordariomycetes; order Xylariales; family Xylariaceae; species Xylariaceae sp. FL0662B. Next base: position 32,181 of record JAJJKD010000057.1, read on the forward strand.
GGCATGGATGCCAATGCACTTCGTGCTTGGAAACCCAGCCAATATTGGCAAAAGTTCCGCGGCATAATCAAGCTGAGGCGGGATCTTCACCGAAATAATCTTGATGGCGCGGAACTGCTACTTTCACAACTTCTACAATCAAAGGAAGAGGATCTAGAGCCAGATCTTGCCTTTGTCATTGATAGCCTTCATGTAGAGTGCCTTGTGCGTAGAGGAGACCTCAACCAGGCTTTCAGCAAAGTGGACCGAATGGTCTCAGAGCTTCGGGACGAGAACAAGGACGTGGCACTCCGAGTTCGTCTCCTGCTTATCAAGGCCGAACTCCTTGACAAGTGTGGCCGTCCACAGAAAGGGTTCACTATTGCCGTAAGAGCTGCCAACGTTGCTTGGCGTGCCCGTCTCATCCCCTATCTATGGCCGGCCATTGGGGCAATCGCGAATATATTGACATCGCTCGGCGAATTCGAACCGGCTATCCGGCTTCTGCTCGCGATCCTGCCACGCAGTCTTGAGTGTGAAAACGCTGCCATGGTTGCGAAACTGTACTCGCACCTGGGGGACGCGAACATGGGTATGGCGGGCAAGATGGCCCCGAAATCCATCAAGAGGAGGGAATTCATGACGAAGGCGGTGGAGGCAATCGAAAAGGCCTTCAATTACTATTCGAGCGTCGAGGATATCAATAAGCAGTGCGAGATGATGGCTAAGAAGGCGACGATTATGAAGGTTGTGGGAGACAACGTGCTCGCGAACGACTACGCGGCGGCGTACTTGGCATTACGCGGAGACGCTGCGCAGATGAAGATATAAATCAGAACTTATACAAATTGTTATTGATATGATCTATAACATGCGTACCGATACCCATAGGCCGGTGATTCTTCCTATAAGTAGTTAAGACCTCAAGGCCCTAGATGTGTACGTAATAAGGTTCATTCGGTTGATCGGATCTGAATGCAATCCCATGGTGATATATCAAAACATCGAGTAGCCGGCTTGGAGTTGGCCCTTAACATCATGTAATTTGTAGCATTCTTACTTGATATTATCTATCAGATTTATCAATACTAGTCAGAGCATTCACATTGTGAAGTAACAGAGAAGGTCTAGAAAGACTGCCAAAGAAGTAGACAAAATCTGTCGAAACACTCTTCCTATCACCACACCTATCCTTTAATACCACCGTACACTCCTGTCCAACTAATACTAGTGTTGGAATAGTAATTCGCACGATAATTCAGTAGTTAGTCAGCCAGGCCACTAGGGCCTAAACTAGCTATATAAGCACGGCTTTCAGCCGTGCGAGGAGGGAGGTCTCCTTTCCTCCTCAGGTCAAAATACAGTTGTTTTACCTCACCGGGCGTACGTACGTACGTATCGAAGTCATACCAACAACTAGGTATATATTTATCATTGAATCCCCTGCTGAAAACATCGCTCACAGAATGAGTTGGAAAATTATTAGCATCAAATATGAGCAGACGCTTGGTACGTAACAGAAAACAAACCACTCGACGTTATATTATGCAATGACACGGGCTCTAAACTCTGAGCATTGAAGAACTGATTGACTGTAAAGGTTTATAATTACACAATAACCATGCCCTGGATGTTTTGTTGATGTTGGCAACATGGCATACATATATTGACCAACAGCAAAGAAATAGGGAGCGAGTGTCTAACATCCTAGCATTTGAAGCTCTAACATGAACAACAGGATAACACAACGATCAACCCAAGAAGCAGAAAACCAACCACTATCCTTCACCCACCCCCATTCAAGTTCTGCCATCTATCTACCAATCACCCACCCCCCCAGGTCTACCTACACCTACACCCCTCCACTATCCGCCCGCTCATCTACCCAACCACTCCCCCGTCCCCTCTTTAGCCCCCTTCGCCCGCCTCTCGTAGGCAGGACACATGGCCACGAGGGGCTGCTGCACGGGTTGGGCGCTGGGCAGGTTCTCGATTCCCGTCCTGCACTGGCCGACGGCGAGGCCCCAGTGGCCCCTTTTCACGTCCGCGCACCGGTCGACGCGGTACTCGGTGGCCGCGCCGAAGTAGTGCTGGCCGTGCCGGCACCAGGCTTGCTTGTAGGTGCGGAAGCACATTGCTTTCTTTATTTCTTGCGGCTTGCTTGTATGTTTACTTTGGTTTGGGGGGTCGCGAGTTGGTTGGTTGGTATTGGTGCTGTTGTTGTGTGCGTTGGGTGGAAGGGAGGGTTGTCTGAGCTGTTGATGTATGTACGTTACTCCGGTTGCGGTACCGACGATTAGGGGGGTTTTGCGGTTGTGTTAAGGGCCTGATGATGGGTTCCCTGGTGTCTTGAATCCCGCGTGAGAGCTATGAAGTAAGGGGAAGAAGAGCTGGACCCGCAAAGCGCAGGACTTGCGAACAATTTCTAGGGAGAGGGAAGGGCATGGTATCGAGGTGTGATTCAGTGGCCGCTTTCTGTGACGGTATCGTAGGACGCTCTGGATCGGAGTATCGTGACACATGTGGATAGATCACATATCACTGTTGTATCTGTCCATGCCTAGATCTCTGTATCACGGGCCTCCAAATACACATACGCTGGTGTAAGTTGTGATCCTGAATATGTCTGGGCTTTGGGGAAAGTTGATGCTCTTGATATTCAACATTCGAGCATTCCGGATGTTGTATAATCCCCCCCTTTTGTGGCTATCATTGTTTATTGTTGGCCTTAGCCACCCAAAGGGTCTTCTCCTGAGCTCTATAATCATCTCACATGTCATAGTATCCTAAGCGCTATGACGGCCACAAGAAGATCATTATGCCATATTTACTCCCAGGCATGTTTCTCATATAGTTACACCATACACTGAAGGCCCTCTGGCTAGTGCTGTGTCTCCTGTGATCCAAAATGCCCGAGTTCACCTGTCCTCCCAGTTGATGTTTTCCCCTTGCTTATTCCTTAACTGCCCTTCCCGAGGTCCTGCAGAGTCCGGACGGTCATCATCCTCGTTCAGTTTATTCGTTGCCCATAACCTCTCGATACACAGGTCGAATGGCCCTTGTACCCGGTCTGTCAAACCCACCCCTATCGACTTGACCTTCTGGCGCAGCATTTCTGTTTGTGGCTCGACGACGAAGCCGTGATTCGTCCGCACGAAGTCGTTCCACTTGATGAAAACCGTCTCCCACTCCCCCGGCCTTTTCGCAAATAACCGATGTTGATGCAGGTCTGTGGGCACGATTGACTCCGTCTGCACATTTACAAAATAGCTGCGCCCGTCGGATTTTATACGCAAGCCTAAATACGTATACATGTCGATATCCCAAAGCGCCCGTCCAAATATCGTTGGGGGTCTGTCGAGGGTCCGCCATGCAGCGTACCCGGACCGTTGGACCTCGGGTCTGTGGGCGGGAAGGGCGGTGGATATGGTGCCATAGAAGCGGGCATGGCCTTTTGTGTTGTCTTGAGGAGAGGGAGGTATCCAGTCTAGCGATGCTTTCGAGTAGCCTCCAAGGTCAACGTCAGACATCACTTTGCATTCTTTGAGGGAATCGGGTGTGTGAAAGTCGTGGAGCGGCAAGGGACCCGAAGGACCCTTGATGCCTTCGAGCTTGAATACTGTGCATAGCAAGTTAGTATAGGAAAAAAAGCGCATAGAAGTATTAACGACTCGGGTAGTGAGTGAGTGAGTGTATCAGTACCGATATTGGAGAGGCGCTTGAACTCGTCGAGACTACGTCCCCAGAAACCCTTATGCAGGCACACAGCGGTGGCGCGCATCTTGAAACCGAAAAGCGCTAAGTAGGGGTGAACTCAATTAGGCGATCTCGAGGAGCCAAGAGGCTCAATTCGCAGTTTTAGCATGAGCAATTCAAACTCTCAAGAGTCAATAGGAAGTATTCCAGGTATGGGAAGAAGCTGATTACTTAACGGGTCCACTAAAACTCAAAGTTGAAGCTCCGTCATTACCTCCAAATGCTGAGGATTCTGATCCACTATTTTAAGGTCAAACGCTGAAGGGTGCAGCTGCCGTACCGTACATTTTTGACATATACATACCGTATCGCGAAATCACATAGACACAGCACACATACAGGACAACTAATTTGACATCCCAAGTATCTGGTTGACCATACTCAGAAATTATAGCAAAGAACATATCATCAATCATGAGAGAATGTACAAACCAACATAGCCGACAAACAAAAGGCGCAGATATAAACCGTACCTAGGTATATATGCTAATAGGAATGACTTATTACTCACACAAGTTTAGTTACGTCCATGTCAAAATTGTTAATGTCTATACTTCGTACATCCAGTGTTAATACACCAAAACTGTATGCGCAGGTCGTCCATGGCACCTGTCAACTATGCCCGTATCTAAGTGACGTTGACTAGTGGCGGGCCGACGAAACCCCGTCCCAAAGACTGCCCGGGTGGAGCCGATGGTTCCCATGCTGCCCATGCGTAACAGCTGCCTGGCTGCGTCAACTGCTGACTGATTACATGATTCAACCCGCATGGAAGCCTCAGCCTCTTCAATGCATACGCAACTCCACATGCGCCAGGAGCTCTGAATCTATAGACACTGACGTTGCCCAATCTTGGCAGTGAATCCTTAAATCTTCTTGATACCAACACTCATTCAAGTATTTAGAGCTTCCGAATTTTTTTTATATCATTTCGATTTCCAAGAGCCTGCACAATAACTGTTTCTTACCAGCCATTCCATTATTATCTTTCCAGTCCAGGCGTTGGGTGGGATGTGTAAACTTTGATAAGCTGTACAGGATCTCAACACCCCATATCTTGACAGCCAACAGCTTTGCTTGGGCCGTAATAGAGGAAACGAACGAATATCATTGGCGACCAATTAATGCTTGCACAAGATGGCGACGGTTCGCACCCTCGATCACACAAAGTACGTCCCCTATTTTTCCAAATTCATGAAGCCCATATCTTGCTTGGGCCCCTACGCCGCCCTTCGTAATCGAATTTTCCATCATACATGGCTATATTTTCGGTTAGATTCCTTGCTGACTCTAGAGTCGATAGATCCGAGGCCGAGCTTGCCATCAACATCCGAAAAGCCACCAATACTGACGAAACGGCGCCGAAACGGAAGCATGTACGAAGTTGCATCGTCTATACCTGGGACCACAAGTCCTCCCAGTCCTTTTGGGCTGGTATGAAAGTGTATGTGGCATAAATCTGAAATGCAATGCGAAGCAGCGCAGCCGCCACGGCTGCCTGACAGAAGGGGACGAAGGGCTGACCGGGGACATGTTCTAGACAACCCATTCTTGCCGACGAGGTACAGACGTTCAAGGCTTTAATCACCATCCATAGGGTCCTACAAGAAGGCCACCCCCAAACCTTGAGAGAGGCAATGGCCAATCGTGGTTGGATCGACAGCTTGAATCGAGGTTTGGCTGGTGAAGGCGTACGCGGTTACGGTCCCTTGATTCGAGAATACGTCTACTTCTTGCTTGCGAAGCTCTCCTTCCATCAGCAGCACCCGGAGTTCAATGGCACTTTCGAGTACGAGGAATACGTCAGCCTGAAGGCCATCAATGATCCGAATGAAGGCTACGAGACCATTACCGATCTTATGTCTCTCCAGGACAAGATTGAGCAATTCCAGAAGCTGATCTTCTCGCACTTCCGAAATGTTGGCAATAATGAATGTAGAATATCGGCTATCGTCCCGCTGGTGGCGGAAAGTTATGGGATTTACAAATTTATCACGAGCATGCTGCGAGCCATGCATTCTAGTACGTCTATCGTAGAATCTCAATGGCTCCCAACTAATATCTCGCACAGCAACTGGCGACAATGACGCTTTGGAGCCCCTTAGGCAGCGATATGATGCACAACACTATCGACTGGTCAAGTTTTACTACGAGTGCTCAAACCTGCGTTACCTGACTAGTTTAATCACCATTCCGAAATTGCCGCAAGACCCTCCCAATTTGCTGGCTGAAGACGAGAATGCGCCTTCGCTACCAGCCCGCCCGAAGCAGGAGATCGAGCGTCAGCCCACACCTGTTCGCCAGCCCAGGAGTGAAGAACCCGATGAGATCGCCGAATTCTGGCAGAGCGAGATTGACCGGCAAAATAGGGAGTATGAAGAGCAACAAAGAGTATTGCAGGAACGCCAGCAAGCGGCCCTACGTGCCCAGCAGGACGCCCAGCTACAGGCTCAACGAGAATTTGAAGAGCAGCAAAGGCGTCTAGCGGAGCAACAGCGAAGAGAGCAGGAAGCACTTCTTGCGCAGCAGGCCCAATGGCAAACGCAAGGTCGGCTGGCGGAACTAGAACAAGAGAACTTGAATGCTAGGGCCCAGTATGAGCGTGACCAGCTGATGCTGCAGCAATACGATCAACGAGTTAAGGCTCTCGAGGGCGAATTGGCGCAAATTCAAAACAGTTACGGCCAACAAATTACCAGCAAGGACGACCAAATTCGGGCGCTTCAAGAGCAGGTCAATACGTGGCGAACGAAATATGAATCATTGGCGAAACTCTATTCGCAATTACGCCAGGAGCACCTGGATCTTCTTCAGAAGTTCAAGACGGTTCAATTGAAAGCAGCGTCCGCTCAAGAAGCCATCGATAAGCGGGAGAAGTTAGAGCGCGAAATCAAGACCAAGAACTTGGAGCTGGCAGATATGATTCGGGAACGAGATAGGGCCCTCCATGACAGGGATAGGCTGACTGGCAGCAACAAGGACGAGCTTGAAAAGCTGAAACGGGAATTGCGTATGGCGCACGACCGAGCCGACAATTTGGAACGGAGCAAAGGAAATGAGCTTTCTTCCATGCTGGCCAAGTACAACCGGGAAATGGCAGACCTCGAGGAGGCCCTGCGAACCAAGTCCCGCGCCCTGGACGATGCCCAGGCCAAACTTACGGACGGCAGTTCGGACCTCGAACAGCTACTCCGTGACAAGGAAGAAGAACTTGAAGTTTACAAGGCTGGTATGGATCAGACCTTGATAGAGTTGAACGAGTTGAAACAAAATCAAGGTGATACAGACCATGCTTTGGACGGTCAAATCGACACCCTTATATTGGCCAACCTCGATAAGATCAACGACATTATTGACTCGGTGTTACAAGCGGGTGTTTCTCGGGTGGATGATGCGCTGTACGAACTCGATTCAACTATGCAGGCTGGTAACCAAAATGCGTCGCCACAATATGTATTGTCTCAGATCGAGAAAGCTGCAGCAAGTGCCGCGGACTTCACTAATGCTTTTACCAATTTTATTGCAGATGGCCCAAACAGTTCCCACGCCGACCTCATCAAAGCCATCAATGTCTTCTCTGGCGCCACAGCGGATGTGTGCAGCAACACGAAGGGCTTGACCCGTCTCGCTACTGACGAGAAAAAGGGTGATCAGCTCATGAATGGTGCACGCACAGCTGCTCAGTCCACCGTGAGGTTTTTCCGTGGCCTTCAAAGTTTTCGTTTGCAGGGAATGGATGATGAGCAAAAAATGGAAGTCCTTATTAACAGCAGTGGTGATGTTCGTATGCATCTCCACAAGCTGAATAATCTAGTGGAAGCCTTTGCGCCAGGCTTTGGTCGTCTTGCCAAGAGCAAGGGTGATCTGGGTGACCTTGTTGACTCGGAGCTGAGCAAAGCAGCAGATGCCATCGCCGCAGCGGCAACTCGCCTCGCAAAACTGAAAAACAAGCCCCGCGATGGTTATTCTACATACGAACTCAAGGTCCACGACTCAATTCTTGATGCTGCAGTAGCAATTACAAACGCCATTGCTCGGCTTATCAAGGCTGCTACGGACACACAGCAGGAGATCGTCCAGGCCGGCCGGGGGACGTCATCGAGGACCGAGTTCTACAAGAAGAACAATCGCTGGACGGAAGGTTTAATCTCGGCAGCAAAGGCTGTAGCCGGGTCAACCAATACCCTCATCGAGACCGCAGACGGTGTCATATCCAACCGCAATAGCCCCGAGCAACTCATCGTCGCTTCGAACGATGTAGCTGCCTCCACAGCTCAGCTCGTTGCTGCTAGTCGTGTCAAGGCTGGCTTCATGAGCAAGAGCCAAGAGAACCTCGAACAAGCTAGCAAGGCTGTGGGGGCTGCTTGCAGATCTCTTGTTAGACAAGTGCAGGCCATGATCAGAGACAGGAACCAGGAGGATGAGGCGGTCGATTATTCGAAACTCGGGACACACGAATTTAAAGTTCGGGAAATGGAACAACAGGTGAGTTTTGATAGTCTCTCTCGGTACAATCTAGCAGTGCTGATCATACCATGCAAAACAGGTCGAGATCCTGCAGCTCGAGAACTCGCTTGCTGCAGCGAGACATAGGTTGGGTGAGATGCGTAAGATTTCATACCAGGAGGATTAAAGCCGAAGGAGAGATGCGCCAGGGTAGGGTAGCTTAGTCAGTGTAGCTGAGTAAGCATCCTACCATGACAAGATGACTAATCTGGTTTAACGACTTCGTCTCGGAATTATCATTGTCCAAAATCTTTCAGCTCGGGTTCTCAGAATGGACGAGAGTGGCAGTTCAAGGTGGAAGACATGTACAAAATAGCTTGGTTTCATGATACCAGATGTGTAGGTAGCTTAATTTACGTGGAGTTACTAGCCATCGTTTCCATATACTTCATCATGTGATCGTCTCTGCGTTTATATCATGGATGATGTGCCTATCACGGATCATATGCATCAAGTCAAGGAATTCGTTTTTTTGTCTTGGCTTGAGGCTATTCACTCTTTGATGATGATACCCACTCCTCGACGAGGTTATTCACTCCTTAACGGGTCTATGCACTCCTTAACGAGTCTGTTCACTCCTAAACGAGTCTGTTCACACCTAAACGAGTCTGTTCACTCTTAAACGAGTCTATTCACTCTTAAACGAGTCTATTCACTCCTTACATTAATTAGTCAGGCATAAGATACCCCTTGAATCTACTGCCCCGAAATTTGCCACTGAAGTTACCTGCTGTTGTACCTAAGTCTCTTGCTAATAGTGAATAGTTTGACGCATGTGAGTCAGTTGACGCCTCGAAATCGAAAATGAGAACAAAGAACCCTCGCCAGCAAACAACAACGTGCGAGGTCACAACGTCACTAACACGATAACGATCAGTGTTTGCACAGCAGTGAATGAAAGAACAGGCCGTTAGGTGGGTTCCGGTACGTAGCGACGTTCAACCACACAGTGGAATCGACACTATGGGTACGTATCAATAATCGTCAAAAAAGAATACCTCGATGTATGTATCGAGTCGACGCTGAAGTATCGTCGAAGTCACTTCAAGACAGAAGAATTTCTCCACTTATTGTACCAGCAGACAGCACCACGATTTACCAGTATGGGCACAACATGGGCACAACATGGCTCGGCAAACCCTCGACGCTGGGATGACATACAGACGACATAATTTCATCCCCCTTTTTCCTCCATGGGGTCGTCAGGTCAAGTCCAAGACCGACCCGCCAGGAGAGCAAGTAAGCAAGAAAGTTAGCTATGTATGTAGGTAGCATCGTTTAGCTAGGTACAAAGCAAGTAATACAGAATAGCAACTGATGATTCTTGTGAAGGTAGTAATGGTAGTATCAACCCAGTTCCCCTATCCCCATCCCCCCTAACGCTCCGGGTAGGCAGGTATCGTATATATACCTGCCTACCCGGGGCGTTACGGGGGGTGTTGGAGGGGGGAACGTGTGTATTGCAATACCTAGGAAGCATGTAGGTAGGTAGGTAGGTAGTCACCGAGGTTGCGTTGTGTGCTATCTACTTGTCTATCTATTGTGCAGAAGAAGAAGAAGAAGAAGACGAGGAGGAAGAAGAGGCCGAGGCCGAGGCCGATCTGTGTCTATTCTTCACCCGCTGACAGAGCCACGGTGGTGAACTCGTTTCGGGAGACACATTCATCGTGGTCAGCTATCATGTGGAGAACGCCGTTCATCCAGCTGAGCTGAAGGTTGCCGGCGCCGTCGTAGATGGGGGATCTAAGCTGCTTGGTGTTAGTAGTGTTTCGGTTTTTTTTTTTTTTTTTTTTTTTTTCCTCTCTCTCTCTCTCTCTCTCTCTCTTTCTCTTTCTCTACCTGTAGTTAGGCTGTACGCACAACACCACACTCCAGAGAGATCGATAGATAGATCGTAGACGGGGAAGGGAGAAACGGAGAGAGAGAGAGGGGGGGAGGTAGGAAGAGAGGGTAAACGACACTTACAAAGGGATAGTCGTTGGTCAGGTAGTCCCTGGGAGTAACGAATGTTATGTTGCGCTGGATGAGGCCTGGTGAGCATCTATCTTGTATGTATGTATGTAGGTATGTACTCTGTTGTTTAGAAAAGGGGGGAGGTTTCACAAACCCTGTATTTTCGCACGTTCCAGTAGGGCTCTCCCGTTGAGTTCGAAAGGACTACTGCTGTCTTCTGCTTAATGGTCAGTGGGCTGGTGGCTACGGCGGAATTGCTTGTGAATACTTACTTCGAGGGCTTTTGCTTCTGCCCCGGAGGGGTCCGTCGGGGGGTAGTGCTGAGACTCGTTAGTGTGAGTCTAACCAGGTAGAGATATCAGCGGGAGGCGTGGGTAGTTTGGTCACTTGCCTTCTGGAGCCGCTGACCCGCGTGTACGTATAGACGCTGGAAATAAATGAGGATGCCATTAATAGGGCTGATGAGCTGGATCAAGACAGGTCCGGGAGTGTCGAGATAGCGATCTGTATCGAAATGCTGCACTCCGGTTTGAGGCATCATGGCGAACGACGGCTGCTTCACGTTCCGGATCCAATCGCACCAGAGACTTCCGGGCTTCATCCGGATTCCGATGTTCCCGAACTCACCGAAGACAAAACGTCTAGTACCGGGCGCCCTTCTCACCTTTACGTGGATCTGTTGCAGGTCGAAGTTGACGTGGAGCTCCTCACCGAACTTGAGGCCGGCAACGGCGCCAGGAAGCTGCATCTTCTCCACGTCTCCGAGTGCCTCCCTGTACCACTTCTTGGCTTTACGGAAAACCTTCTGCATAAGCTCTTCGGTGGACTTGATCTGCATCTGGCAACTCGACATCAGCTCCGTGCCAGCCACGACCCGATACTTCTTCAGTTCGGAATAGCGGCGTCGAAGTTTCTTGATGGCCCGCTTGAGCTGCTTACAGTGCTCGAGAAAGCCGACGATGACGTCGTCAATGCCTTTGGGGAAGAAGGAGGTGCGGAGGGCTGCGAAGCCTCGGCCGTAACTCGAGGCCTTCTGTCTTGACCAGGTGTGGACGAAGGGGTAGTCTCTGCCGTCAGTGACGAGACGAAGGTTGGACCAGTCGTTCTCGTACATCATCTGGCGGTGGATGTGGCGGGGGAATTGCCAGACGATATACCAATGCCAGAAGTAGACAGCGTGGTCCTCGGTCTGTCCTAACCAGAAACGAGTCTCGATCAGTAAGATCACGATGTCCATCTCCTTGTCGGTGTACTGCTCCAAGGCGGATGGGGATTCAATTAGCCAATCGGGAACCTTTCTTTTCGAGTCGGACAACACGGCAACAAGCTGGATGAACGAGATTCCTGGTATAGTTTTAGCGTATGCAGACGAATGTATCTTCATCGAGGGAGGCTTGCCTTCTGGTGCCAACCTGATGCCGTACTCGAAATCCAACATCTCCTCGGCCAGCTGAAGGAGGCCATCCGAGTCGAGGTGGTACTTATCCCTATACTTCTCTGCATATCCCTTGAGAATTGCAGGAAGATTCGGTGAGGCCATAGTGACAGGTGGGCACAGTGTGCCCCGTATCGCACTATGGAGAGTAGATGCCTTGTATGGATGTTTGGGAGGAGGGAGATGTGTGCTTGCACGAGCTGCTGAACCCGAAAAGGAGTAGGGGACTGGAGCTAGGGCCCCCAAAAAATCGAAAGACAATAAACAAGCAACATGTTTGTGTAGTTGGTATACAGTAATATTCACTTCTCCTGGACTATTGTCTCCTGACCTACAATAGATACAATATACCTACAATAGATTTGTCTCTATTTCGAATACTATAAATATCCCCCCCCTTCACCACAAAAAATCGATTCCCTCCTCTCTTCATCATACAATTCCAACAGCAGAGAAGAGTTAGAACCCCAAGTCTAATCATCCTTCTTGATTTGTATATCCATTGAATTCTGGATAATCTTTTCTTGACATCAAGAATTGCAGTTTATCCTTCTATTCACGAGTCTCGCCTTGTATCATCTCCCTTTTGATACATCCAGAGATAATTATCTTCTCCGTTGCCTCTCTCTCTACCTCACTATCTCCTCATCACTCCTAGATCTTGACAATCCATTGTCAACTAGGAGCTCATCAACACCCACGACTTTCTCGATTACCTGTTATCGCCAGTCGTTACAATGTCTTCCTACTTCTATACTATGGGTCCTGCCACTCAGGCCCAGGGTATAATGCCCTTGCAAGCTGGCACCGCTGGCGGCCCTATGGGTCCTGTCACTCAGGCTCAGGGTGCAATGCAAGCTGGCACCGTTGGTGGTATTCAGCAGCAGATCCAAAACCCCAACGTAGATGACCAACGACACCGTTACTATACGGCAATGTGGGACACCTTGATGAGGGATTATGTTCTTCCTTGTGGCAATATTATTGCCATTCCAGTTGTGGTTTGGGAGAGCTGGCACGAGATAGAACGGGCCATAATCGAAAATATGGCAAAGTATGTTTCCTCCTTTTCACCTTTCCCTCATTCTTTGAAGATCCACTCTTCTGGTATCTAACTTCACTTCACACCCACTTCACTTGATCCGCACTTTACCTTATATTCACTTCACATCTTCTTCACTTTATATCTATTTTCAGTATGACCCAGCTTATATATTATCATCTTCTAACTGAATGCCCAGGCAAGCTCTCAACCCGCAGGCGGCCTACGTCCTGAACCTGCATTTTCGCACGGTGTATCTAGGTCAGGTCTTTATGATCTGGACCTTGATGCAAGAATACTCCCTATCGAAGCAGTGGGTTCTTGGCCAGTATATGAACGTCCTGACGCCACCTCAGCCCCACCAGATGGTCCCTCCTCATATGGCCGCTGGTATGGCCGCTGGTCCCATGGCACCTCCAATGCCCATCGCTCCTGATCACCATTCGGCGGAACTTGGTGACGCGGCTCTTCCGCTACCACCGGACCCAAGCCCGGTCCCGGGGCCGGAGGCTTCTGCAGACGCCGATGCAGAAGGGACTTCCAAAAAACGCAAACGCGAAAGTCCTGACGATGAGGAGCCAGAGCCGAAGAAGAAGGGCTGGGAGAAGAAACTCCCGGGGTATATTAAAGAAGGGAGATAGGATCCCCTTAATACTACTGCGGACGAGTTTAAAGTTGGCGGCGACAAGGTGATGCTGCCGACTGGGGACCTGGTCAGAATACCACGGGTACGGAACAGTTGGATCTTGTTCCGCCATATTCACCATGGCTGGGTCATACAGCGAGCAAGAGCCACGGGTCGGCCGCCACTATCGAACGATGCCATGTGTAAGTCAAGAATATCTCTATGTAAATGATATATATATTGACTCTTTATAGCGAAAATCCTTAGTCGTATATGGCAAGGTCAGTTTTCGGCGGCCCAGAGAGCGTGGTGGGGAGAGAAGTCCACCGAGGAGAAGCACTCACACCGGGAGACGTACCCATGGTACGAGTACTCGCCGAGTAAAGCCGCTGAAGGGGAAGAAAAGAACGAGGCAGTGATAAGAATCAAGTTCCCCGGCGTCCTCGACAATGCCCAGGTTAGAGAAGACTACTCGACTTGGGTTCGGGCGAACGGGCTGGTCGGGTCCGAGTTCCTGATCGACGAGGAGATTGACTGGTGGTTCCGTGAGGGAGCGGCCAAATACCAGGCCGAGAAAGACAAGAGGGACGCCGAGAAAGCGGCGGATAAGGCTGCAGCAGAAGCGGCCAAGGCTGCTGGCCTGCCCCCTCCTCCGAAGAGAAGCAAAAGGGGAAAGAAGTCGAAGAAAGCGGCTTCTAGTCAATCGACGGAGTCCGCTGCGCACGCCATCGAGGGCTCGTCTCACGTCCCTGACGGAGCGGCGCCTGGCTCGCAGCTCGGTTCAGTCCCAGCACCACTCCCTGAGCGTCCTGCTCCCATGATTCCTCGGTCTGAGGAATCGCTCATTCCGCTGGACAGTACACCAGCTCCGCCAGAGACCCCTCCGGCCCCCACGACTCCCCCGGCTGCCACTGCTCCCCCGGCTGCTACTGCTCTACCAGCTCCTCACCTTGCCCCTGGTTGCCTCCTAACGTTCCCGGATGCACCGGCTCCCCGACCGACTCCGACGGCATCTGCGGCCCCCGCACAGTCTCCCCATGGGACTGCCCACCACGATATCGAGCCCAGCACACCCAGCTCCCCGGAAATCTCCCAGGACGACCCGGAAGTTGACTCGTTATTCGACGGCTCAACAGTCGATTTTGAGGAGTCTTCTCCGGCTGACTCGGACATGGACTCGTTATTCGGGCCGAGTTTAGCAGTCGAGTCAGGTCTGGACTGGGAAGCGACCCACGAGGAACTGTGTGACGTCCTAGGAGTGGACAGCGGCGAGGGCCACGAAGACGCCACAGCTAGCCCGTCGGAGGAGAGAAGTGTTGGCCACGACCCATCTCTAGTATCGGAATGGTTGGACGGCTGCCTAGACCAAGAGCACGAAGACTTGTTCGGTCCTAACCCAGCCGGCATGTAAATGTCCAGCCAAACGGGATCCAACCTGGGGTACACCGGCACCATCTGGGCGACATGGCCATGACAACGGGAACTACCTGGCAACAGCGAGTGGAAAGCTGTCTTCTCCGTCTCCTTCTCACCTATCCCGACTCTCCCACCTTTCAAAGCAACCGGCAACAGTGAGTGGCAAGCTGTTCGCCCAATAACAACCCCGACCTTCACGGCAATCACCAGCAGCGAGTGGTAAGCTGTCACCCCGATACCGTGTCGGTCCTCTCACTCCTGGTCTCTCTACGAGACCCACCAAAACAGCGAGTGGCAAGCTGTTTTTCTTTTATCCGCTCATACCAACCCTCCTCCCTAGTTTGTTGGGAGTACCGCTAAAAACAAACACCTACATACCAGCTTAGAAGGATCAATATCGGCGGAGAGACACGCACAGAGAGACATGCCACGGCAAAACGCCAGCGCAGACTTCTCGTCTTCTCGAACCCCGATTTCTTGTCGATATAAAATTTTCATCTCGTCTTTTTTCGGCGCTACGGGACTTGACTTTTCTGATACCCCCGGACGGACGATGATGATACGGATTTGTGATACCCTTGTTGTTGATGGAGGATAGAGATGGGACGGGATATGAAGCAACTGCGGGATATTTTTGTCATTGTGATTTTCGACATGGACAACACCAAACCGAGACTGTATTCATCAATATTGTCTCGAAGGCCTCACTGTAGACCTCTTCAAGGGGGAGGGGGTCGTGATGGTTTTCTGGTTGGTAGTTTCGTCTGTCAAATAGTGAAATCACAAGTATAACACACCGTGGCGTCTTTTTCTTGTGATTGTTTTGATCGTAATGTTATCCGTGTGTAAGCCCAGATGATACCTTGATATGTCTTGTTGCGATTTATAGAATCCAAGATTTTTCGGCTGTCTGGCCGTCCTCTAAGGTGGGAGTGTGTCGATCGTAAACTCGTCGATCCTGGGATTGTTAACGAAACCTTTTAACCACATATAGTTTCTTTGGTAGCCCCTATAGCTGTCATGTGCTCTATGTTAGTAGCAAGTGCGTGGGATACTGTCTTCTACCATCTGAACGGCCAAGTTGCTGATATGTGATGATGCGTGATGGTGATAGTAATGGCGACAGCGTATGCAACGAATCAAGGAATTCCTTGGCTTGACTTGTTGCATACGCTGAATGGCGACCTCTGAATGGCGATATCGAACGAATTTTACACTCTCGAGAGTCTGTAAGCCGTAAGCAGTGCCTTTATAGTTCTTGAATAGAGGTAGCAATTTTCGACACGAGGCTGATCAGTTAAAGCTGTCAATACTTAGGGGCTTTGGGTATGAACAGCGTCTCCATGCGGAGACGAGTACCCAAGCAAGGCACGGCAGAAGCAGTGGCACTAGAGTAGCCCATAGTGCACTATCCGGGATAATAGCCGATGAAGTTAGTATCCAAGTTTGAAGCAGTCGCTATTATACAGTTAGTAAGTTGTCAGTGAGACTCAAGTACGCGCATAACCGAGTCTCAACGGCGAGTCTTGCTATTAAGCGGTACCAGTCTGTATGTAAACTTCAGTTACAAGTGCTTTCGGCATCATCTTGTCTAGTAAGTCAAGATCAACTGTGCTGCTCTCGGCCGTCGCCTCTTCTAATAGTTTGAGATAGAGAACTAGGGCTGGGGTTAGAAGTCTACCGACGACACAGTTAGCGATCAGCCAAGGTTAGTAAGAATCTCCGTCGTTTTGAGACAGCATCGTATATTTATTACTGCGTTCGTCTTCCGGCTAAGAGGTAGAGGGTTCTGTGGTTTTATAAGTAATAATAGAAAGATCCCAAGGGGGTAATTTGGTTACTCGTTCTTGGGTTGAGTGAGTGTAAGGAAGGTTGGGGGAGTGATATATATATATATATGTTATGGGAATTAATCCATCCATCTAGCTGACTATTGTTGCGAGCACTTAGTTGTCATGGACATTGTTACTCCATAGGTTGCCCACACATGTTTGCAGTTGCTTATTGCTATATCGGTACCTTCATTGTGACTAGATGGGACTCTTCATTAAAGTGTCAATTGTATATTGGGCCTTTTCCAGTGGTCCCCAACGTTTAAAGGAAGGGGAATGAAATACATTGGGGCTAAGCTCCAGTATTGTGCAAAAGTGGATAGATTTCAACGAAGAATGTAAATTGTTTTCTTCATCCTGACTGTGTCCCATTCCAATCACTACTCCATATGAATGTGCCACAGCGCCATTGTGTTCCTTTCTCCTTTTCGCCAGAGGGGCCGAGTGGCCGAGGGCAAATGAAAAATGATCTGCCTGATATCCATATTAGAAACAAAATCTATTATGAGGACAATAGGGAGTGGAGAATAAAGATAAAGTAATGGTGGCTGGAGACGGAGGAAGGATAGTCAGGAAAGACAAACCGCAGTTGACTCCAGCCTTTTTAGTCACTAGACTAATACAGTCATCTCCATGTTCGCATTTAGGTATGACTCGTTTCCCTAGTAGCTTAGACCAAGATTCTTTGGACTCGATAGGATCGAATACCTTCTGTGGACTGGCTGGGATTGGCGGATCTTTCGTATCACTGATGTCGGTATCAGAAGTCCCGCTGTTAGTCAACCCTTGGCTTGCCGAAGCATCTGAAGCGCCATCAAATCCACTGCAGGATTTTGCGTCATCGTCCGTATTGGTTGTCTTGCCCGAGTTGGATGTAGTTTTGGGCTTGAAGAACCCCATGAGGCTACTTTGCCCCTTGGACGAAGGCTCCTTCGTCATTGTTGGCTTCGTCTTCTTCTGTGGCCTGCTGGCGGATGCAGTCCCAGAAGGTGTGCGCTTAAGACCACCGGCTGCCATTTTCGCCGGGGAGGCAGCCGATGCTATTGATTCAGACGGCGAGGGCGAGGGCGAAGGGTCACCATTATTAGTAGTTGTCGACAGGCCAGACTTTTCCGACTCCTTGCTTGAACTTGCCGATGGCTCTTTGGCTGGAGTCGGGGTCGACCTTGGAATTGCAGGCTTCCTAAAGAACATATCTTTGATGCTCTGGCGGCGGTCAAATTCAGGGATGAGCTTTGCCGACATGGGCAGAAGGTCCTTGACAGTCCATTCCCTTTGCTGAATTCCATTTTGGAACACCCCTGGAGGATTCAGGATATCTTTGATATGTACCTCTCTGCCGTCGATATTTATGATATCGTTGAGAATTGCAAAGACAGGACAGTGATCAGAGCCCATTAGGCCTTCCTGGATATTGGAGTCGACGAACCAGTCTTTCATATCATCGCTGCATAGCACATAGTCGATTCGACTGCCGAAATTTCCAGGACGCGTATTTTTTTTAGTATCCCAGCAAGTGAACATGCCCTGTCGGGTGGGATGGAAAAGTCGGCCGAGATCCCACAACACCGGCTTCTCCCTATCATCGTCTCGTGGGCCCCATACCTCTCCTTCAAATAGGAGTTCGTTGAAGAGGCGGCGAGAAGGCACGGAGAAGAAATCTTCGACTGTCATGCCCTCTTGCTTCAGACGCTCGGCAATACCAGCAGTGTCAACGGAAGATCGAATAACGTTGAGGTCGCCCGTCAAAACGACTCGCTTGCCCATAGCCACAAGGTTACGAACTCGCGCATCCAATGCATCAAGGTAACCTAGTCTGAAGTCGTTTCGACTTTCATCTCGGTTTGCCGGACTGTAGGTTCCAATGAGGACAAAGGCCGGGAACTCGAGAATGACACATCGTCCTTCGGAATCAAGAGTAGTCTCGTCAACGACGCCGGCAAGCTGACCGGGCCTTGGGTATCCTCCTATTTGCTGATCTGGCGGAAGTTCTCGGTACTTTGTTGATGAGTTTGGCGGGCATAGAACGCCAGTTATACCTTCTTCTGCCCGTATCGGCGTACAAACCGAGTTTCGGGTATAAATTGCTACACCGGCATAGCCTGACTCGAATGTTAGAGCAGAGAAAGAAGGTGTTGTGATTTATACGTATACCTTTCTTGTGTTTAGGAAGGCTGAAATAGACATCCCAGCCAGGGACCAGAACCATATCATCTTGGAGATCTTTACGCTGTATCTTGGTCTCCTGCATGACAACAATATCTGCCTCGAGGATATCGAACATAGCCTGTTCAGAGAATGAGAAAACAGCTAAATACCGAGGAAGATAGCCATCTTACCTCGAAGGTTCTCTTTTCCCTCCATGGTTGGTATCCGAACGGATTTCTATCCAAGCAGTTAGAACAAACAATTCATCTCCGGGACACATGATGTCGTACCGAATACCGTTCACTGCGAAGGACGTTAATAAAATTAGATGCAACAGGGGAAAATAGGGAGGGTTAACCGACCATTCCACGACGTAATTCGTACACCCATCATGTAGGGTGGGTGTTCGAATTTTCATAGACTAGAGAGAACGCGTGACGGTCACTCATCCTCATCACTCGCCCTTGTATGTACACTCATAATTGAGTTCCTCGTGGGCGGCAGAAGGCGGCGGATGGCGTCAATTAGGAGGTCATAACTACTTAAAGGAAGTGAATTGATTGGATGATTGACAGGATAATTTTAAGTAATCATCTAGCAACGGCACAGAGGTAATTATGAAGTAGTTATCGAGGTCTCAACACGATTGGGTATTTGCAATTAGTCAGTTAGGCAGGTTATCAATGCAATGAAGGTACCTGCAGTTCATCAGCAGCAGCCGCGAACGGTGGAACGGTAAAGGTCGCGCGGGCCGTTCCAGCTGCGTCACCAAATTGACCCGAGGTCCCGTGACCTCGAAGCTCTTCCGTCATCCATTCCGATAATCGACATTAGCGAGCACGAGATAGCCGCGGATTAGCCGAAAACAGCTCCATCCCAAGCTACTGACGGAACTTGACCTCATTCGACATCTGCATCAGACCACCTGAAATAATAACCTCAACACACCCACACCACCAACACCACCAGCACCACCAGCACCACCACCAACACTACCAATTGAACAATCTCCGCTCTTTTCTTCCTCTTCTCTTGCTCTCTTGAAAAGAGATAAAGCCACCGCAACCACCCAAAGCAACGAATATGTTCGCCCAACGACAGCTCCTCCGCGCGACCCCGCGCCTCGCCGCCCAGCTCCGCAGCGCCCCCGTCGTCCGCTCGACCCTGCAGCGCCGTCTGGCCTCGACCGAGAACGCCTTCGTCCGCGAGCGCCAGGCCGTCAAGGAGCACGCCGCCGTCACTGCCAGTGAGTTTCGTTCCGTTCTTTGTTCACTCGTCCCGCCGAGTCTACCTCCTTACGCACTTGGGAGCTTTCTTCCGTGTTCGGAGAGGGATTTTTTTTTGTTCAATTGATAGATTGATTGCTGACGATTTTACTATTATCTATCACATAGACCTCTGGCGCAGGATTTGCTACTTGTAAGCTAAGATGTCTATTTTTCTCTCGATTCCCGTATACCCGCCCCTCCGTTCCGATCCATTCGAGCGGTTTCCCGATGCCTCCGATATATATATACGAACATCTACATCTACATCTGTCTCCCGAGTGAATCGGCAAAGAACGAAGGCTCGATATGTGTTTTCATTCCTACAAGCATTTAGGCCACGGGGAAGGATGATACAACTCTGGATAGAGCATGAACGGATTTTGCTTCAGAACATTACATGCAGATGCTAACGCAACACCTCTCTCTTAACAGCGTCGCCATCCCCGCCATGATCCTCGCCGGCGTCAACGCCTACAACCTGTGGAACGAGCACTGGGAGCACTGGGAGCACATGCCCCCGCTGGAGGAGCGCGTCGAGTATCCCTACCAGAACATCCGCACCAAGCCCTTCCCATGGGGCGACGGTGACAAGACCCTGTTGTAAGTGTTTCTTTCTCCCCCGGTCTTCCTTTCCTTATAAATGTCTCCTCTCTCTTGCCCGTTTAGGACGAACGGGTTCGCTGATGCATCGTGTGAATATAACAGCTGGAACGACAAGGTCAACTACCACAAGAAGGACAAGACCACCTAAGCTTCCGCTGCGAAGCGAAGTGGGGATGCGGGTGGTTTTTTTGGATCTCGATCCATGGGATGACGCCGTGCTGTTGAGGAAGCCGTTATCGTTGTTGTAGCATAGTAGAGTGGAGGAGAAAGGGGGGTCAATGATGATCATGGCGATGGAGTGGTCGCCCGTCGCAAGACTAACTTACCTACCTATCCCTGCCTATGTGTCCTAGTGTAGATATGTTCGTTCCCTTTGTTAATCAATCCGAGCATTCCAGCTTGACCTATTTGTCTGTCTGTCTGTGTATCGATTATTCGTCACCAAAACCAACTGAAAGTGAGATCATGTAAGACTCATATCAGAATAAGGGGGTTTTCCCGCCCCTCTCGGTTCGATTTTCATTTAGCTCCGGTAAGCCGGCTCCTAAAAAAGCCCTAGCTAGGTGAGTATGTATTTACACAAGAAGCCAGAGTGTAGATTCCCCTCCAAAACGCCGCCCCCTTGCACCGAATTACCCAACCCCCAAAGCCCCGTGGTACAAAGCCGCAGACGTTCCCATCCAGCTAGTTCAGCGATGTGTGTGATGTGTGTTGATTAGCCTCCACTTGTCTAAACGCTCTCTCTCTCTCTCTCTCTCTCTCTCTCGCGCGCGCGCGCTATCTCTATATATATGCGTACAATTAGTCGGCCACTGGCTCAGAATGTATCGGCTTGACGGCGACGTCGTCCATTTTGAACTCGGAATCATCGATCCAATTCGAGTAGCCTTCCTCGTCATCGTCCTCCTGATGCCCATCCGCTGCCTCTCGATCTTTGCTTGTAGAGCGTCTTGGAGGCAATTCCGGCGCGAACAAATGCCTCTCCGGAGCTTCCTCCGGCGTGGGGAGTTCGTCACTGGCATCTAGTTCGTCGGCATCTTCCACCCAAGGCTGAACGTAGCCAGGTGAGTTTGCATCCGAGGGCGTGTTAGGCTCAGAATAGGTTGGGGCTTCGATGATCAGCACGTTCTCTTCGGAGCCTTCGTGGCTGTGGATTTGAGAGACCCGCCTTCGCCTGGGCAGCGGAGGTGGTGGCACCGGCCGACGTTCTATTTTTATTTCGTTAACACTTGTCGAGCTCTGGCGCGTCGTTGGTCGTGGCGGCGGTGCGACCGGCTTTCGCTTTGGCACAAGGATTGGCATTGTCTTGCCTCCGGGTCCGGGGAGCGGCGTACCAGGAGGCGGTAATGGCTGACCTCGTCCCATAGGTTGATTTAAATCCACATGAGGTTCCGACAATTTCCGACCGTTGGGATTTTTCTCACCTTGACGCTGTATAGCGTTTAACCCCCATCGTTTTGCCGTTGCGGCAGCATTTGACACGGCAGTGAAAGTGTTACGTTTGTTCTCGGGTGTTCCATTTGTTGAGACCGACGATGAAGTTTCCTTTCTTGAAAAGAAACCTTTACCGGCTGAGCTAGTGCCACTATTGATTGAATTTTTAGTTGAAGGGGTAGGCGAGCTCGGGGATGCAGTATCGTTTCCGAAGCTTTCTGTTGAAGACGTAGTATGCCGTCTCCCTTGTGCTGTAGGGGTGCTTTCGTCCACACGCACTTCGGGGATGGCTTCAGACGACGAGCTCGATGAAAGGCCTCCCGCCTGTGCGATAGAGGATGGTCTGGAAGGTGATCCGACTGGGGTATGCCCCGGTGAGCTGCTCTTGGATCTGGCGGAGATGCTTGCCATTGCACTGGCTGCATCGTCACGATCCGGAGGAGTTGACGGCTTGAAAGTTTCAGCATGGGTTGGATCCGTACTAACAATGGGGCTCGAGGCCGAGAAAGAGCCTGATCGAATGGGGCGAGGTATTTCGGTCGTAGAACTTTGTGGACTCCTTGCATCAAGAGCCGACGTTGATGCGAAAGAATTCTGGCTGACATCAAACTGTGAAGTTCTCCTAGGGTTGAGCTTTCGGCTCCAAAAACCTGCCGAGTGATTGGTTTCCACGGCAGGTACATTATGACTTTTTTCGAACGGCCGTGGCTCAGAAGATGACGCAGAGTCCGTTTCCTCGATCTGGGTAACCTCATCAATATGCCCAAGCTGAGCGGCGATAGATTCATGATCGGGCGAGCGTTCGATAGCATCATCACCTTCGAAAATTCCCCCACGCCATCGTTTATGCTCAGTATTAAAGAATGGCAAATCATCCCAAAATGGAGTTACTAGGGTTTCGGCCACCACCTCCTTTATCCTGTTCTCAATCTGTCGGAGGATAACTGTATAAGTGATCTGCCTGGAGCTGACAATAGGCTCGATAGTCATCTCCATCTTAGGCATAGACTGAAAAGAGAACCACAAACGGTTGCTAGGAGGTGGCTTTATCTTGGCATAGACGTGGCCTTCGAGCTTCTTTAGAACCACAGCGAGTATAAGATTAACTTCCCGTACTTTAAAACGACTACCCAGATCAATACGCGCTGTGGCGGCAACTTCCAACCTGAACTTGCCGGTATACTTAAGATCGGCTTCCATAACACAATCTCCCTCCACATTGAGGTCTTTGAGTCGAGGATTTGTAATCAGGGGGGCTGAATCACCGGTATCTATGCTTTGGATCGCTATCCTCGAGAGGAAAGATGGACGATTGACACGCGAGATCTTTTTGGTGAGCTTTTCTCTGACGAAATTCTCAATATCCTTAGTCTTGTATATGCCGAGGAACATCCTTCCGATGAAGGCATTTAGCCATCTGGTCGCACGATGGTCCTCGGAGGAATGTAGTTTCTGAACTAGGGATATTATGTTCTTGACCTCGAATTGTTGGGGTTTCGGTGCCAGGTTCTGGGCAGCAAAGCTTTGCGCCTGGTTTCTAAGCAAAGAGAAGTAGAAGTCTTCTTTTGCAGAGCAATTTTCGGAGAATAGGTAGAACGGTTTCGATACTGGCGTGTCTGGCGTCCATTCTTTTCCATCCGTCCCTCTCGTTAAGCACAACGCGTTTCGCTTGATGAACAGTTCACCTTCGGGCGTGCGATCGCCCCCGGAGTATATGCTGACGTCGTGATGGGCTAGCGAGATTACGTGGCGTACCTCAATTTGTTCGTCGTCGTCAAATAACATCAAGTGACCGTGTCTATCCGAGCATGTCAGTGTGTCCCTTTGGTCATCTCTAACCCAGCGGACTCGGTAGCCTACCTGAGCACGACGTAGAAAACATTCCCTGCTCGCTTGGGTCGCTGACTGATGCTCTTATTATCATCGAGAGGGCCAGGAGTCTGCTTCCTTTCGAATATACTCTTGTACATAGACTGGTAGACACTCTGGCTCGGCGCAGCAACGGTGGTCGATCCGACAGGAGTAGAACGTTCAATGGGTTTGGCATTAATGCCCATGGGCGTATATTCACGACATACTGCAAAATAGCCAGCGGCTACATCGGACTCGGCTATGAGGCGCTGTCTCGACTCTTCCTTCTGGGCCTCCCTAAGCTCGGTAATATCGTCACCGGGCTGGACTATGGGATCGGTGTCATCGTCGTCTTCGGGGGTACTGTCATCACGGACGGGAAAGGTGTAGTGGGCATGGAGTAGTACGGCGATAATGAGTAGGGGAATGAAAGTGATACCGCCAAATAGGTAAGTCAATAGGAAACCAGTCCAACTCCCCATAGCTTCAGCGAAGAAGAGGCAGCAGAGTGCGAGTCCGCTACGCTTTGCGAGGAAGATATCCCGAGGAAGATATCCCGAGGATCATGGGTATAGAATTCATAAAAGCTGTGAACGAATGTTGTTTACATACATGCTGATTAGTTGGAGAGCTTATGTACGAGGCTGAGCCGGTAATCTGGAAAGGAAGGCTTGAAGGTGAGAAGCGGTCTTGGCGTGGAGAACGTCACAGTGGTCAGTACCTAAAAGGAGGAGCCACGTGGGGCTTGCTTCCATACATATTAGGTAGTACCTAAGGTAGGTAGGTAGGATGTACGGTACCTAAGCTCCGCGGGGTATGTAGGGCCTTATAAAGCTTCCGGTTCGGTGCATCAAAGGATCCATGACACTATAATTTTATTTCTCAGGCATCTGGTAGTGGGTTTAGTCCTTCTATTGAGCCATGAACGTCCATGCGATGGGTCTGTCTCAGATGCCAATCCGCAAAAGTCTCATTACATTGATCACATGTCACAGGTGTCTATAGTAGGAATTAGCAGATAAGCCCATATTTCTAGCGAAGCTATAGCCAGCTCACCTTTTCGCGCTGTCTCAATTCTGGGGGAATAAAGCTTCGCTCTTCCGTAATGACCACAAATAATCCCCCGGCCATGCCGTCATCGGCTGGAACTTCCTGTCCGGCTCCGGCAGCGAAGCTCATGATGTCCTGCCTCAGCCTCGAGAAGCTTTCCGGGGCCTCGTCGGACAGCTCCTCGCCAAGGCGGATCTCGCGCTGGGCGAACACCATGACCCAGTCGTAGGCGACGTACGCAAAGGCTGCATTGTTATAGGCCTTCTTGTGCGGGATGAAAAGCCGTGTCTTGGGATGGCCGGTTTTAGCACGCAGCAAGTCAGAAGCCGGATCAGAGGAGTCAAACGGTGGATAACCTGAGGTTTCGCCTACACCATTCGCAGACAAGAAAGCGTCGAGAACGGATATTGGGACTTTGAAACCACGGAGAACAGTGTGGTACGGCATCGCGAAGGGTATGAATGGTGAGGTGCCAGAGAGCGGAAGCAGAGGCGTCGAGGGGCTGTGGACGAAGGCAGAGAAAACTGTCGAAGCTGTTGTTGGGCTGAGGATGCTCGGTGGATGCCTACAGATACATTTGTGACCAAAATTCAATGTTGGTAGATGTTGGTAGATGTTGGTAGATGTTGGTAGATGTTGGTAGATGTTGGTAGATGTAGGTTCAGCGTAGTGGGCTTGCAGCTGACCTAATCACACCCAATAGACACGTTTGTTCACATGGTAGCATCTCAGGACGATCCACGACCTCCGATAGTAGATCAAGACTCTTCTAAGGACTGAAGAGCAAGACTGAGTGTGAAAACGGTCAGCAACAACCAGAAAAGCACTTCTACCTTGACCCAGGTGATGGATGTGCAACCTCTAAGAGCCGTTCTCACCTTTGGTATGCATTTCTATTTTCCTTTCCCCTCTCAGTTTAACCGTATTATAGCCTGGCCAGTTGCGGAAAAGACTGCCCTATACCTACTAGTAAAAAGGGAGGCGTCGGCCAGACGATCATTTCCACCAGAAAAGGGGAAGGGGTTGATAAGCTTCTGCGTGGGCTGCATTTAATACTCGAGTATGAGGTGTACTTTATAAGGGAGCTAGGGAGTCTGTCTAGCTGGATATATGTGTTGTTGGATAGTAGAAGCCGTCGTTGTCCGGAATAGGGATAAGACTACATAGAACGTGTTATACTTTGAACTCGATAAGATGGAGGTCTCACCTCGTATATAGATAGGCCTATAGCAACTTGGTTATATACAAATAGAACAAAGAGCGTTATCTCGCAAGACTTACTCTACTGAAACACGAGTCCGGGAGCTGGCCTCTGTCGATATGTCTGATGACTTGCGACTCGACGGTATAACTAACTGTCCCGAGTCTACTTAAATTGCAACCTGTCTTATACCTTATAGTCACCAGTCACCTGGATTCTAGCTTGTCTCCTTGCGCACCTATAAAATCAAGTATGCATATATAGTAGACCCTGTGAAGTATGTATACAACTCTCTTTCAATATATTCATAAACTCATACGATATACAAGCATAACATCAACGCTTCACGAATCCTAACTCCATGCTCATCCCAACGAACAAATCAGCAGTCTCATGAAACCATCTCGCCAAAACGCTCATTTAGGTACTAAGTAGTCCACACGCGCACACACAGATTTTACCTACCACTCCAACTCCCCGATCCCAACGGCGCCCTCCAGGAGCTGCTTAATAGCCGGCTCGACCACGCTCTTCTCGGCCCCGTAGCGCGCCGCCTGCTTCATGCGGGTGTAGAAGACGGGGCAGTCCTTGCTATCGCAGGGCACGGTATCGAGCGGCGCGAGGCCCGCGCAGCTCTGGCAGACCCGGTTCACGTCCAGGAGCTTGCGCTCCTCGGCGCTAAGCAGGGACTGCAGCCTGAGGAGCGAGGCCGGGGCGCGCGCGCGACATCGCGCGCACACCGAGTGCTCCTTCCCGCTCTTCATCTTGGCGCGGCAGACGAGGCAGGCCGCCGCCCTCATGTATGACTCGAGCGTCTTCTTCTTGCTCCTCGTCGCGGGCGCGTTCCCGCCGTGAGTCGCCGTCGGGTCGACGCGCCGGATCCGCTGTACCCTGGGCATCTCGTCGTACCACTGCCGCACGTTGGCGCCGACGAGGTTGAAGATGCGCTCGAGCGGCGGGATCAGGTTCTTGGAGATGTAGTACTCCGAGTCGAGCTGCAGGTGCGGGTCGCTGAGGAGCTCCTCGGGCGCCACGCACCGGTCGATGAGACGGGCTCCCGGTGCCCCTGAGACGACGACGTACGGCACTCGTTCGCCGTACTGGGGCTCCGCTCTCGCGTCCTCGAGCATCTTCTTCGTGCTGATCAGGGCGCCGGGTGGAATCAGCCCTTTGTCGCTGTATGTTCCTAGCTTGACTTCTCTTGCGAAGCAGAAGTCTTGTATCGATACGGCCCCGCGCATTATTTTGTCGCATTGCCTTTGGAAATACGACTTGACTTGACTGAGGTCAGCCGTCTCAAATAGTATCTTCAGTGCCTTCTCCTCGATCATCTGTTCGGCTGGCGTCCCATCCCTCCTGACTGTCTCGATACCCTTGGCATCGAACTCGGGCTTGACCTGATCTTTGCTCTCGTACTTGTAGCCTACGTAGCGCTTTTTCGCAAGCAGCACACACGGGTGGTAGACTTTCTCAAACTTCAGCTTCACTGGTCGTGGATTCATGTCCGTGATCTCCTTCGCAATCTCATTACCAATATCAAATGCCTGGTCCTTGGTCCTGCCGGGCAGATAGATGAATAAGCTGTCTGTATCGCCATAAACGACTTCTGCTTTCCACTTTTCTACCGAATGAATTAATGCTATAGCCCTTTCAAGGGTCTCGCGTCCCGTCTGCACGATGCTGTCTGCGATTTCAGAGCAAGGCATGCGGCCTGAGAATGACGCTGACGTGTATCCATATGTGACGTTCGCGAGCAGCTTTAAAGCAAGTTGTCTATTGTTGAGAAGCTGTTGAAGGGTCTTGTCATCCTTGTCTTGCTTCATCCCACTCTTCACCATCAAGCGGGTCTCCAGGATCTCTGTCAACATCTTCGCCAGCAATGACTTTCTGATCTCGGGTTTGCAATACATGATACCATTTGGGGCAATGTTGATGTGGTCTTTGAGCAGCTCCAAAAGTCTGTTCTGTCGCTGATAATCGGTGAAGCCCATCTTGTTGGTACCTCTCCAGTTGACGATGCGACCAAGGAAAGTCGAGTAACAGTAGTTGTACGCAATCATGACGCTGGGATACAGACTTTGAAAGTCGAGAACTACCAACGGGCTATTATAGAATGCACTCTGAGGTTCCATAACAAGAGGTAGGCATTCAAGTGCATTCTGGCTCCCGACCTGCTTTCTATCCGGGGAGACGAGCAAGAAGTTTTCCGGTTTCGCAATTCTGAACATGATTGACTCGACTTTGAATTGCGAGCCGCGGGAAAAGACGGAGAAAAAGTCCACGCCCAGAACGCGTGCCTGTTCGCTAGTTCGTGGAATAATTTCGTTGGCTTCAAGAATCTCTATGTCGAGCCTTGTCCGGGTGAGATAATATCGAAGGAACTTACTCAGGTCTCGATGTCTTCCTCCAACGTACCAATCTGTCAGGGTACGCCATGTATAGTGTGGAATCCGACGGTGCAGTAAATGCCAAACGACATTTTCCATCGTGTACTGAAGCAAGTTAAGCTCCCCTCTCATGGCTCGCCAAATATTGATCATGTGTCTACCCGTGACTCGGATTGTCGAGGTAGTGTTGAAGCCCCATTTACCAGCTTCCCGCCCAATTCGTCCAAAAGATTGACTTTTCATCCGTGAGAACTCATCGCATAGATTATAGTCATATTTGAATCTTGCTCGCTCGATGAGATATCCCCATGAGCTTCCATGGACTTCATATCCGGTGAGGATGTCGGGATCACGAGTCCTCACGATTTCGACCATTCGGACCATCAAGTCGAGCTCCGAAGACTCTTCGATGACCTCGGTCGAAGTCTGCCTCTGTATCGTTTGTGCCAGCAATCCATCTTCAGAGAGAACAATGATGCCGGATTCCAACGCTAAAGAGACATCTCCGTCAGCTACAGAGTTGTCGTCCGACTTAGAGCACCAAAATATACATTGGACTTCATCCTCTTCCGGGTTTGGGAACAGCTTCCCTCTGGTATTGACATGGACCTCTAGACTCATGGTACTCATGTAGTGTGCTTCATGTTGAACGCTCGTTGATTTCTTCTTTTGCGAGTACTTGAAACCGTGCTTATTCCTGGGCGTTGGACCATCGATCTGGGACATATACGGTTTAAGCTCAGGGTCCCGTATTTTGACTACGGGGTCCTGTGAGTTGCTTGTCTTGTCCTTGGTATTCGTCCACCACGTTTGTACTTCTTCAAAAGTAGGTGGAGGCTCTGCGATCTCCCAGCTCCTCAATGAGCAGTCCCTACGCTGTTTCTTATAGGCCTGCTCATTTTTCTGAATATCTAGAGGCAGTTCGGATTTTATTCCAAAATTAGCCGGAGATTCCCCTGTCGGATCAAAATCTGGGAGATAAGGAAGAGTATTGCCTTCAAGGCGAAATTCCTGGCCAGCATATTCTCGGACCCCTTGCGGGACATCTTTGTCCTTACTATAGAATGCGTCTTGGTATATCACATTAGGGTGCCCATCAGCCTCCATCGTTGACAGAACCTCCTGTGCTGAAGGGGGCGGCTGATCAAACACAAAGAACCGCGCTCGAAGGCGAGGAGGACATTCGATATTCAAAGCTTTCCGACAATCCTTTTCCTTTACGGTGCTTGTCGAGGAACTTATGGATCCGCTAGTGGTTGTCTGTGAACTAGACTTTATACCAGCACTTTCTGAGGAGATCCAGGGGTCGAAGGACACGTGCTTTTTGGACTGACTGCTCTCGCTTTGCTGGGAGCTTGAGTGTTGACTTAGTCGTAGCTTTGTGGTTGGATCGTTTGGATCCTTGACGACAGGAAACTTGAGCGTCTGGTTTCCAGAACCCTTTGCAGCTTTTTTGGCTTTTGATTGAGACACGTGGGAAGATGTTACTCTGACGTTAGTGTAGCCAGGCTGGTTTAAGACTTCAGGTGACTGATCCTCTACAGTACGCATGCCTTCGACGTTCGAAACCGTGGCGAGTCTTAGCCGCTGACGTTTTGACTCATGTTCCGCCGGCGATGGTGATACTGAACGTTTTGTCGTTCTACTAGGCTGAAATTTCGCACTTTGAGGAGCCTTGCTTATCAGCCCCTGCTCCTTTGCAACATCCAACAGTTCTTCTGAGACAGGTATCTGTGGTCTACTCCTCGTCCGTAAACAGCTAACATGCACGCCATTGGCAAGTGTTTCCGGATGGATGTGCGTATTCGCTCCACTGTTTAATTGTGGCGGCATGCGTAACAAATTAGATTGGCTAGATAGGCTACCACCACTTCCCTCACCATCGTCAGCTGGTAACTTTCTTGCTATTTTTGAATCGTTGCCACGCAGTGGTTTAGTGTCAGAAGCGCGCTCCTTTAAGGATTTCCTGTCACGAAGAACCTCCTCATCGGAGTCATCCGGGAAGAGGCCATCGTTGTCTTGCTCGATATCGAGAATACGATCTTCGTCTACCAAAATACTACTGGCGGGGTTCTCATGTTCTTCTGGGAACTGGTCCGCCATACCAAGTGCAGGTATCAAATTGCCAGGATATAGATCCTCAACAGACTGTAATAAAGTGTTGACAGTCGACTCCAGCGGTACCTTCCGAACGAAGTTGTCGAATGAGACCTTGCTGTCATCACCCTGCTCGTTTTCCTGGCGTATTAACTCCTGGATCCGTTCTCTGTACTCTTCCTCGTGAATCCACCCAGGAGTTTGCGAGTTGCGAGGGTCTGCCGACATAGACACTAGAGCCTCCGGAGGAAACGGGCTGCTTCCGGGCACCGGGTTTAGCATTTTTCTTTTTCGACGTCTCGTCTCGTCTTTCCATAACCCTGCCATACTGTGAACAAGTTTCATATCGGAAGGCAGGGGGTGGTTTCTCTCAACGAAGTCGTGGTGAAGGCGTCTCTCTGTAATCTCTTGTCGATTAAGGATATCCTGGACACATATATCGACCTCGATGGAACAATGACTAGAGCGAGGCAGACTCGCATCATCGGTGATGAAGGTCTGCGGCACTGATTGGATATGCCACAGATGGGTCGGCAGGCTGTCTTCCTCGTGCTGTGGCACTGGAGCTCTGAAGCAGACCTTCTGAGCGTTTATATATCCACATCCGTAAAGATTGTAATCTGTCATGAACTGCAACAAATACTGCAGGTGTGCTTCGTACGGCTGAAACTTTCGTTTCATGATAACACCCTGTTGAAGTAATTCTGCAAGTCGGGTCATGACCAATGGGTTGAGCATGTAAATCTTGAGATAGAACCGGTAGCCAACGTAGAAACCGTAGAACGGTATCCCCTTGGCAAGGATGATTCTAGCCACATATTTGCTTTTTCCATCGTATGCATTACGACGGTAGCTCACAGCCAAGGCATGGTCAATGGAGAGATGAAGCCGGTAGATGTAAGCACCGACTAGGATACATAGTCAGAAACGATACCACTTAAGGTCTAACATATATACCTTACCATCATTGGGTAGTAAGCTCCCATTATACTCGATGTAAAGGTACGGAAACGCGCCATGGATGTGCGCGCATACTTTCTGGCCCGTTTCTGTCGATCCGAAAACCCTGATGACGGGAACTTTAGGTTCCTTTTCTAATTGAGATAGACGAATGTCATTGCGAAGTGGTGGATCGTATTTCGTAGGGGTTGCTTGATAATGATCAATGCAATTCAACCGTACGCGAAAGACGTCCATGGCAACTTGAGCATAGTATCATTTGTACCCTGTGAATATGCTCAAGAAACCTTAGCATATTGTGTAGATTCAGCCATGGCACATTATGAAGCAACTGAGCGCAGGGCGGGTTTTTGCTTTGTTCTGTGGCCGCCCAAAACGCGGTCCCCATCCAAGGCAGACGCGTCGATGAAAGACAGTTGGAATGCTAATTGACGCGCGATCAGGTGGCACTTATAGCGTTAAGCAGGTAGCCAATAGGAACCTACCTAGCCTACACGACTTAGAGTTGGAGCAAGAACACCAGCCACAGCCTAATATTTCATTCAGCCTTGATTATCAGCACAGCCACGACTATTATATTAAACTTCAATCTACATCATAATTCAAGTACGCTTTCTTAGCTGCAGACTTCAACTTCTTGAGCTTCTAAATTCCGCGCCGCTCTCATCATTCTCATCAGCCTCCGTCATTTCATCGACTATAACAACCCAGCCTGAAAAGCACCCACAACCATGCCGCCGCCGCCTCCGCCACCGTCAAGGAGGAACGACTCCAAGGCGGCGTCGGCCGCCTCCAAGGAGGAGAACATCTACATCCCGTCCTTCATCAGCAAGCGGCCGTTCTACGCGGGCGAGGAGGGCGACCAGACCGACTACCTCGAGCACCAGCGGCTGCACAAGCAGAAGGACGACCAGTCCAAGTGGTACGACCGCGGCAAGAAGCTCGGCCCGGCCGCGACCAAGTACCGCAAGG
Organism: Xylariaceae sp. FL0662B; assembly: GCA_022376535.1. Classification (NCBI taxonomy): domain Eukaryota; kingdom Fungi; phylum Ascomycota; class Sordariomycetes; order Xylariales; family Xylariaceae; species Xylariaceae sp. FL0662B. Next base: position 64,696 of record JAJJKD010000057.1, read on the forward strand.
GCGCGTGCGAGAACTGCGGCGCCATGACGCACAAGACGAAGGAGTGCCTGAGCCGGCCCCGGGCCAAGGGCGCGCGCTGGACCGGCAAGGACATCCAGGCCGACGAGGTCGTCCAGGAGGTCCAGCTCGGCTGGGACGCCAAGCGCGACCGCTGGAACGGCTACGACCCGAAGGAGTACCGCCGCGTCGTCGAGCGCTACAACCAGATGGACGAGCTGCGGAGCCAGATCGCCGGCGGCCAGCGGGACAAGGAGGATTACGGCGACGAGGACCGGGACGACGGCGAGCGCTACGCCGAGGAGTCGGACATGGGGCGGCACCAGAGCACCGCGACGAGGCAGCTCAGGATACGCGAGGACACGGCCAAGTACCTGCTGAACCTCGATCTGGAGTCGGCAAAGTACGACCCGAAGACGAGAACGATAGTGGATTCCGGCGCGACCGCCGACAAGGCGGCGCAGCTGTTCGCGGAGGAGGGGTTCCTCCGCGCCTCGGGCGACGCCGCCGAGTTCGAGAACGCGCAGAAGTACGCGTGGGAGAAGCAGGAGAAAGGGGGCGACACCAGCCAACACCTGCAGGCAAACCCCACGGCCGGCGAGTTCTATCGCAAGAAGGAGAAGGAGGAAGCCGAGAAGAAGCGGGCGGCACAGCTCAAAGCCCTGCAAGACAAGTACGGTGCCGATCAGCAAGCCATGCCGGCGGCGCTGCGGGATTTGGCCGTGACGGAGTCGGAGCAGTTCGTCGAATACGACGAGGCGGGGCTGATCAAGGGCGCCCCGAGGAAGGCCGCCAAGTCGAAGTATGCGGAAGACGTCTTTATCAACAACCACACGTCAATATGGGGCAGTTGGTGGTCCGACTTCAAATGGGGCTACGCATGCTGTCACTCGTTTATCAAGAATAGTTATTGCACGGGGGAGGAGGGAAAAAAGGCTTGGGAGCAGGCCGAGCATCAAAGAACGGGTGTCAACCTGATAGAAAATGCTCCAGCTCAGGAAGACGAGACGGACAGAAACGTGGATGAAGCAGAGCCGTCGAAACATACGGCGAAGAAACGCACAGTTGAGGAGATGATGGGTGGTGTCTCGGAGGCTGAGCTAGACGAGTATCGAAGAAAGCGCACAGCCGCGAACGATCCCATGGCTAAATTCTTAGGAAACGATGAGCTGGTCCGGTAGTCTAATTCCAAGTAGTAAAAACAATACATTAAAGCGTAAAACACAGCAAATCACTTTGAACACGTAGGCATGATATCTGAAATTGGTGGTGAAAAGTTTCATGCATTCCCGTTTCCCCGCGGCCTAACGCCTCGAGCTATGACTTTAGTTTCATAAGCCCATAATATGATCAGTTTTCCCGACCGTTGCGCTCTCCATATACAATGAAATGGGACGATGCATTTACTCTTCCTCCTCCTCCTCTTCACCCTCGTCCTTCTTCTCGGCAGCCTTGGCCTTCCTTCTCCGGACACGACCAGGGCGGCCACCACCGAAGGGCGAGGTCAGGGCGAAGTCGATGTGCTTCTGGGAGTCGAGACGGACGACGAAAGACGGAACATTGACAATCTGCTTGCCGACCCGGATGTGGCGCTGGCGGATGAGGACACGGGCGTGGTGGATGGACTTGGCAAGACCGAGCTTGTAGACGCAGGTCTGCAGACGACGCTCCAAGAAGTCTTCGACCTTCAGGGCAAGCACGTAATCGAGCTTCATGCGGGACTCGTCGAGCACACCGATACGAACCAGACGACGAATGAGGGCATTGCCTTCGAAGAGTCGCTTGGGGTCCTTCTCGTCGAGGGTAAGAAGCTGACTGAAGCAGGCGGATTATATTAGCATTCAAGCGACAGAGGAGAATTCGACACGAGTAGTAGTTCGGTTTAAACGTACCGGGCAGCACGACGGATCTTGGACAGGGTGAGTTGGACACGCCAGACCTCACGCTTATTGCGCAGACCGTATTCACCAACGAGCTTCAGCTCGGAATCACTATGGGGACCATGTCAGTTTTCGAATTCACAATCGACTTAAGCAGAGCCAAGCTCGTGCTCAGTGGCCGGTGATACTGACAGACGGGCACTCTCGAAGGGGCGACGGGGGACCTTTGCGGTCTTGGAGTAAGACAACGGCGCCATGACTGCGACTCAATTGTCTTCTCTTGATGTCGTTGGCGAAGAGAAGAAGAGAAAATGGAGGTTGTCGTGTGATTCGCAATATCAAGAGGGGGGGAGTAAGAAAAAAGAGTATGTAAGGCTTAATTGGGAAATGGAAAAAGGTAGAGTTTGTGGATTGTTCTAGGGCAAGTGTGGGGCTAGTCCCAAAAGGGGAAAGGTGCGGTCTGTGCCTCGCTTAATTGGCAAAGCAAGCGTGACTAACGGCTGGGTGGGTGCCGCTTCCAAGTCCACAACCGCGAACAAGCCCCGAAAAATCAATCGATCCTTAGCGAATTTCTCAGGCAGTCAATCCGTGCTCGAGACAAAAAATCAACTTCAACTCACAACCTCCAGTCCCCTACCCCCGACACACAAGAGCACCGGCAAAATGGGTCACGCTGCAGGTCTTCGCGCAGGCACTCGAGTATGTCATCCCACGGCAATTTATCAATCGAATGCGACTGACCAATCTTCACTTTATGTAGTATGCCTTCTCCAGGAACTTCAGGGAGAAGGGCATGATCAACCTCTCTACCTACCTACAACAATTTAAGTATGTTCAATTTACGGCATCTTGGTCGCGACGCAGTGGAGGACTGACAGGTGCGCAGGGTCGGCGACATTGTCGATATCAAGGCCAACGGTGCTGTTCAGAAGGGGTAAGGCAATTAATACCATCCGATCCAACATTTCGACCCGGGCGATGTCTGCGACACAGAGAAGACTACAAAATTGGTGGGGAGATACGTTTGAGAATACGGCGGGCTGACTGGAAGCATAGTATGCCCCACAAGGTCTACCACGGCAAGACCGGTGTTGTCTACAACGTCACCAAGAGCGCCGTCGGTGTCATCATCTACAAGAAGGTCAAGCACCGGTACATCGAGAAGCGAGTCAACATCCGCATCGAGCACATCAGCCACTCGCGGTCGAGAGAGGACTTCATCAAGCGGGTCAAGCAGAACGCCGAGCTGAAGAAGAAGGCCAAGGCGGAGGGCACCACAGTCCAGGTCAAGAGGCAAGCCGCCCTGCCTCGCGAGGCGAGAACGGTGTCCATGAAGGACAACCAGCCGGAGACGGTGGTGCCCCTTGCGTACGAGACGACGATTTAAGGTGGTGGTGGTGTTCTGGGTCTGCCGGTTGCTTTTCTCATTGCATTAGGGTGTCAAAGGAACGAATCTTCTGAGCATTTGGCCAAGGCATGGAAATAGGCAATGCCTAGAGGAGTCATAAAATATACCAATGCCAAAAGATGTGCTTCTCCGCGATTTCGTGACACCGTGCAGGTTTGTAACCGATGTTGATGGCTTCGCCAGGGCGTATTAAGCCCAACTGAACAGACATACAGAGTGCCCTGGGTCTGAATAAGTCAGTATATCCTCTTACGGGGCATCGTAGGGCTTATGTTACCTTTCCAGAGCCTACGACCAATATCGCAAGATCCAATATTCATAATCCATCTGTTGTTTATTATTATCAAGTGACAGCAGACCTAGGCAGTCCGAACGGGTATTGGTATTGATCCCAAGGCATACACGATCCAACTCGAGCCTCAAAACGCCCATATTCCTCTATCTCACAATCAACCACTCTTCGCCCATTTCCCATAGCGTCATAACCGGGCAACATGGACCCTAAGTCCCTCTCGGCCATCACCCGCATACCTATACCCGTATCTCCTTCCCAAACCCCTTGCAACTCAACCAAACCCTCAACCCCAACCCCATCACCACCATGCTCACGCTTAACAAACCCCTCAGCTCCAGCTCCCACTCCCACATCCCCACCCCCTTCCCACAGCTGCGGCGGCGCCCGCGGATCCATCATGGCATCGTACCCGCTGAGCAGGACCCGGCTCTCCGTGCGACGACGGCCCCCGAACAGACGCCCCAGCGCGGCCCTGAACCCGCTCTCGCCCCGGCGCCGCCGGGGCTTGGACTCGGGCTCGGGCGTCGTGGCGGCTGCGGGCTTGCTCAGTGCGATCTCGACCATGGCGCCGTGGTAGCTCTGTATCACCTCGGCCATGACGCTTAACTGCGCGTGGTCGTGGGGCGTGAGGCCGGTGTTTAGGTCGTCGTCGCTCATTGTCTTTTTCGTAAGGGGTGGGATGGTGGGTGGATCGAGGGTTGTGGGTGAGTGAGTGACTGAATGATATCTGAGATTTGCGTAGAGGAAGAAGCGAGGAGAGAAGCTGTAGGTAGAGACCGCAGTTCAACGGACTCAAGGCGCCTTGACTGGCATCGGCTGTGTTTATTGCGTCGAGTGCGTGTGTGCTCTGTGGCGATATATGTCTATCTTCATACTAGAGTCGAGCTGCCGGAGCTAGCGGCGGTTCTTGTTTCGTCGGGATAGCTAAGAGGTGTAAGGGAAAATATTCATATATCATCATTTCTAAGATATGACCTACCTAACTCATATATACATTCTCTGTGTTTCTACCCTTACCAATCTCCTCAAGTCCCAGGCAGCTATATTAAGACAGAATCCGGGAGGCTTAACTTGATTGACGTGTCGTCCGAAGCGGGCTCGGAATCGGCCAGCGATGCTTGCGTGGCGTCTAACCTAACGGGGCTCGCATCCGCTTGCTCCACTCCGTTGTCAGCACGGGGTTAATCTTCGTTTTCCGTGTTTGTTCCCAAGCGAGTCCGAGATTTCGTGGATTCCCCATCTCAATAGAATATATAACCGTGAAATATTAAATAGCCCTTCCTTCTAAATAACAGCCTGATGCAAACAGATTCCTACAAGGTCTCCCATAGCGGCATCAAGTTCCTAATGCGCAGTTCCTGCCCGTCTTCCTATATATGGGTCAATCCAAGCAAGCATGCTGTCAGCATTGCGGCGCAGTTGGGCATTAGCCGCAAGACCCAATACCTTTCCGTGCTTTGTTGGGAGCAAATGGCTTTATGTCCTGCTGCACCCGATTGGATACCGTTCAGCCCTTTGTTGAAGAATCCACGCCTTTCGCTTTAGCGGGTTTTGCATTACTGCTGGCTTTACGATGAGTTCTAGATATCGAGACAGCTCGGTGCCGATATGCGACAGACCAAGTGTCAGGGGATACGGGGCTGCGAATCCGGCACCTAAACCGGCATCTATGCCGGAAGCACAGTTCCCCAAGTTCGCACGAATGCAATAAGATAAGAAATATACTCTCATCCCTACTATCCAAAACAGAAGAGTTAAGAGGGCGTCTCTAGAAAAGATACCACAAGAGTTGAGATCGCAGAAGCCTAAACTAGCCTTTGCGGATATCATGACCGAGTTGAAGAAGCAGCTATTTTAGATGGCGGAATCTGTGAATCAAACCATCCGGTACCTATCAAGGTATCGACAATGGCGAGCGGTAGATCTGTCGTGTCCAGCCCCCAGGGGCTGTTCGATTCCGCGATCAAGTACTATACTGCATATATTGAGCAATATCTGACGCTCGCGGCCGACACGCCGCTCTATACGGAGTATCTCATTAATGCTTACCTTATGTACTACTCTTTGAAGGACAACGCTGTCTAGCTCGTTTAATATGACGACGGAAAGGGGCTATTCTTGAGACACGCTGATAATAAAGACGATCATTTACCCATCAACGAAAACCTAATAATCACCGGTATTATCGACCGATAGAGGGCACGCTCGGTGCCGTCTCATGAAGTCTTCAGCCCGTTGTGTCCGCTGAAATGCAAGCGTTATCCCACAACCCATTCTCGTTGAGTGGCGAGAAGATTGAATTAATGAACGCCATAATGAAAAGGGGTTTACCGAAACTGGTAAATATCGTATCTGACGAAAACTTCAGAAAACTCTTTTGGGGCCTCGCATTAGAGACAGAGTGGTCGCACACTTGGCCGTCAGAAAATTCTATTCTGAAGATCTTTGGTGCTGACCAAGAACGGCCGTTGGAAGAGAGGGAGGGGGAGACGAAATAGACGTAAGGTACATACAAACAACCTCAAGCCATTCAGTCAGGATCTCCGCAACGGTACGCCAGGAAATCGAGGACCTACCACTACGAGAAGTCAAATGGAGATGTAGGACAAAACCGAGGATATGGATCAAGAATTTTAGCCTTTCCTTTACCCTTGCTTGTAGTGGCCTTCTCTTTTCCCTTGGTTTTTTGGGTCGCTTTCTGCGAACCTGCACCTTAGGAGTCGAAGGCTTTGGTTTCTGTTTTGGAGGAGCCATGGTGATAGCTCGGCGGATCAGGTAGGTACGATAAATAAGACTATTAAATGCCACACTGGATTAATATCTCAGCTTAGTAGGGTGAACTGGCTGTCTGGGAAGTGCGAACGGTCAACTCAGACTAGCGACAGCGTCCAATATTGTTCAAAATGCTGGAAAGGGGCGGTTTTAACCTGCCCGAAGAGATCTTAGCGACGACATACATACGAAAATATCGGGTTATATAAAATTACATTGAACGATGATTTATCTTTACCACTAAAAATAATGCGACTTATAACAAGTTATACTTTATATAATAGCCATAATTATGGTAGTAATAATAGTAGTAATAATAATAGTAATAATAGTAGTAATAATAATAGTAATAATAATAGTAATAATAATAATAATAATAATAGTAATAATAATAGTAACAATAATAGTAATAATAATAGTAGGTAGTAATAATAATAATAAAACCATTAAAGAAAAATCGGCAATCTTAAGAAACACAGATCCTTCACTAATATAGACATACTGAATGCGAGATCCGCAAGAGGAATAATAGACGATCTGTGGTCGCGAAGCCTAGGTACTGCGCCGCGGACTCGTCGGTGGCCGATGTTATGAATGATGATGCCAAAGCTCTTATCTTAGAGCCATATCCGGCTCGATCCCTTCGCGCCCTGTCAAGATACACAGTTCCCGGTGTGTCGACTCATAGGAACGAAGTCCCTGTGGGGGTTTAATTGGGCGTAAATTTATTTGCAGCTCGTTTTTCATAAGCTTGAACTTGGGCCCCTTTAGGGTGAGATAGGAGTACGAGGCGGAACAAGATCACTAGGTCATGAATCAAGCGATCATTGACAATAGGGTAGGTAGAATTGGTAGGGCTACCTAAGTGAATTTGGGGGATAGTTATAGAGTACCCGGAATCGGTGGAAAGATTCGACAAGAACGGCTATGTAATGGTTGACACTGAAGGCACACGTAGGGTATTGGTGGGTGTTAAGAAGACGACAATAACGTTGGCAGAGAATTAAAGCTTTTTCTAACCCCTTCTCCCTCAAGTTACTTGTACAACACTATGAACCGTGTTAGGATTCTACTCTACTTCCATACCTCTCAAGCCTTCTTCGCAACAGTCCTTAGCGTCTCTTAGGTACACGTCTACGCGCAATGTTCTAAGCAGTTGACCGCCGAGGTCTACGAGACACGAGACGCGACAGCAAAGACGAAAGCGGTGACGCAGAGAACAAGCACGAACACATTCCAAAGAATGGCAACCCTGCGTCGAGGATACACGCTGTCTAATCTTTCGAGGATCTCCTCGTTCCGTTTCTCCAAGGCCTGGATTTGCTGTTCTAATGATTCGAACCTGGCATGCTCTTGGGAGAATCGATACGCGGCGTTGAGAGACTCCAGGCAGACTGCCGGGCGTTAGATGCTTGGCGGGTAAGACGGCTGGGTGGGTGGAGGCAGTATAAGTTACCGCTGCAGCATCGGTAGTCAGTATTGCCCCTTTCTAGACGGTTTAAGGAATTGCCGCGATGTGAAGACCTGCCTCGGGAGCTTCAAGCTCACGAATGTACCTCCAAAGGTCTCTCTATCTCTGTGTGTGTGCCTTCTGAAACAGGTCATAATAACAGACGCTGGATGCTACTCACTGGTTGTTCTGCTCGTATGGAGGAGCTTGGTGTTCCGACGGGAGGCCGTCAACCTGAGGTATGGAGGCGCTGGGACCTGGTCCGACTAATGATAATTAGACTGGCAGGTGCGGCCCAGAAAGTGCTCGATATCATGATAAAACTCACTGAAGTAACCCTCGCCGGATAGCGTGTCCACGGGTTTGTGGCTCTTGGATGAGGGAGGGGAGTCTGTCGTTTTAGACATGATTCTGACGTAAACGATGTTGGTAAGTAATAGCTGCGAGTGGTGTTACTAATGGTATGTCTGAAAGTACACAGACTGGGGTCTTGGGAGGTGTCTAAAGAGTATTGTTTGGCCAGGGTATAGATGAATGATGGTGAGGTTGGGCAAGCCACGTATAAGTTCAATGGGGGATTAGCATACTCCCCATATCACCTTCCATCACTTCATGATGGAAGTTAGGAACCAAGGTCGAAGAAGACTGGGCACGTTCACCAGCTGCTTCCCGGTACCCCCTATAGATATTAGTCCTATGGTGGAAGTCACCATCCTAGGTAGCGGACAAGTAATGCTTTACATACAGTATGGCATGTACTATACATCCACGTAACCTACAATAGCACCATTCGTATGATTCTCCGCTAGTCTTAACCCAGTAGCGACGTATTTTGTGAGATCAACAGTAAATGGTAGTGAACATAATTGATAGCGTTGTACTGTTTCTCCTTAGTTGAGATGAGGACCGGAACTAACTCATATACGTTCGATCTGGAAGATAGCATAGGTAGCTGGTGAATTTCCAGGCGATGAAACAAGACCAACCGACAATTCAGAAGTCAACTATTTCTATTGTTTTTTTTTGGCAGTATGTCAGCTCCCGTAACGAGGGTTTTTGCGTTACAAAAATATACGAGGGACTGTTCTGAATTACGAGAAAGAAGACCAGCTAGCTTTTGTGCGTGTGTTTTCAGCATTAATGCCTATTTAAATAGAAGGCAAAATGCTTGCTCCCTGATTGCACGTAGCTAAGGTACACATACACTGACTAGCCGTACGTAGAACCGAGAATCACCGCACATACATCCCGGTATACAACGGATGACATTTGGAAAGCCATCCAATATTGTTTCGTCTCCAAGCCCCAATCCGATCAATGCTGGTGGATATAAAACGTTGACTATTGCCTGAAGGCCTCAAAAGGCAACGTCACTAACCTTCCACAGTCTGCTCATCCAATGGAGAGACTGTTACCGAACTCCAGAAGTTCATGAATACAGACGAAGACTCATCCATCTGCTGTGTGTGGTGTATCGTCTAAGGAGAAAACCCGGGTTTGCCTCCCGGGGCACGCCGAATGTATAGAAAGAATGCTTGTGCGTTTATGGGTATATCGGAAGGGGAGACAGAGGAAAAGGTATCGATCGTAGAGTCGTGCTGGCGGATAGGTGTTTTCTTGACAGGTATCGTCCATGTAAGATCCGCGAACAATAATGCCGCCAGTATCGAGTGAGGGGAGATGATGATCTCAGAAGTCAGTTGAATAACACAAAAAACCATGGCCTGACGGATGCAATGCGCGGCGAATGAGAGCTACTAAAAGCCTGGATAAGCGTTATTCGGAGCCATTCCTCTGGGACCTCTCGAGGGACTCGGCCCCCCGCGGTTTGGTGGCAATTGGAAGTCAGGGTTGCTATTAAGAACGTTGACTTCATTTACGCCAACTGGTCTCCTTTGTGGCATTTGCTGACTATACCCTTGGCCTGGTGGGGGATTCCAGCGAGGGTTTATGCCACGTTGCGAGACCGATGTGAAGTTCGATCGCTCAGATATTGCAGGACTTCTAGCCCCAGGACGCACATCGTCGTAACCTGTCGCACCATCCACGACTGCTTGCTGTGGTCTGGGCTCCGTTTCGGCAAAACGAGGATCTATGTCCTCGTAGTAGTTGCCTGCGTCTGCGGCTGGGGCTGGAGGGGGCGATGGGGCTGGGGCTGGCTGCGGAGGTGGCGTTACACTACCCGGATCCCGCTGCTGAGAACCAATCTGTAGTGGTGAAGGGACTAAGGGGGATGAGCGGCCAGGCCCCTGGTTCCAGGCTTGGCGCGGTGGGACATATTCACTGAATACGATGTTAGTGGAAAAAACTTTCACTCGAGCGTCTCATTGACTTACTCTTCCTGGCTGTATTTGCTACCTTCACTCATGAAAGTATCATGACGTTGCGCCGAAGATGTCCTCGCTTGCTGCAGAGCGAGCATGCCAGCTACGTCTGCATCGCTATCTCTAAATTGATTGAGCTGGCCAAGCCCCTGAGGTGGTTGAAGTTGACCGCTTGTAGATGCATCCATTTCCACAGTCTGTTCTGTAGGCGCTGCGCGTGGTTCGTCGGTACCGGGTAACGGTGGAGGAGACTCGGCTCTCGGAAGTTCGCTGGCTCGCGAGTCGGGATTGTAGGCTTCGTAATTACCTGTCCCTGTGGTCCCAGTCGAGGCGCTAGGCATGGGCTGGCTCATCCCGTAAGGACCACTCGGAACTGCTGGGACTCCTTGTGGTCCGTAATTACCATATGCGCCTGCAGGCGATGGCCTTCGATCGTACGGTCCGCTGCCGGGATATGTTGGTGGCGGCGTTCTCCCGCCTCTCATCACCCCGCCAGGGCCGTATCCTCCACGTGGAGGCCCATAACCTCCTCGACCACTCGGGCCGGGTCCGTATCCACCTCGGCCAGGTGGCCCGTATCCACCCCGGCCATTCGGGGGTGGGCCATAACCTCCGCCGTAACCACCTCTACCATATCCTCCACGTCCTCTATAGGCAGTCGGGGGTCCACCCCGCCCTCTAGAGTTCAAACGTTCGGCAGATGGGCCTCTTCGCACGCCATAACCGTCTGGAGGTTGGTTTATCGGATTTCCATACTGATCTCTGGGAAACGAAGGTACAGGACTTGCCCGAGGTGGAACATTATATGCCTGCTCTGATGTGCTTGTTTCGGCAGGTATATGATTGGGAGATCTCTCCGAGGGAGTTCGGGCGGTCAGAGGGATACGTTCGTCACTGCTGCGGTCGTCTTTCTGCTCGTACGAAGCGAAAGTAGGCCCATCACCTGCCCCGTTTGCTCCACTGACGACAGGAACGGTGGGTTGACGAGCAGGAGGTGCCGCCGCCGCCACTTGTGCTTCCTGCTGAGCCTGACGATTGTAGTAATTCTCCCCGCTCATTTCGGCATTCTGTGCAATCCGCTTTCTCCTGGCTTTCCTACTGACCAGGGTGCGGCGCATAGCGCACGAAACGACGAAACTAATGAATACCAGTATCGTGGCAGCCAAGACAATGTAGGAGCCCCAGGCCATGTGAGGAACGAAAAGCAGGACATCAATTAAGAAGGAGAGAAGGCATACTAGGAATGTAAAGATACCGAAAATGAAAAGCAGTAATAAATAGCATGACGAATGCGAAGGAGAATGCAAGTGGGCAACAGCGGCGAGTACCAGCATCACCAAGACTAGGAAGCAGGCAGCAGGATGAACGACAAGGATAGCTGAGAGCGTTGTCCGCGTCGCGGTAGGTAGATCGAAGGAAGCTGCTGACTCCGAGTCGCCATAGATTGTTGCTGCGAGTTTGTCAATCAAAATAGGAACACACCTTGGCGATGAAGGCAAGGACGAGGACGCTTAAGACTTACACGTGTCATACCCAATTTCTACCGGACTGCACTTGTCACCATTGCAGTATCCGAAGACACCAAAGCTGACACCCTTATATGTGCCAAGAGGGATTGCTTTGATGATTGGTGTTGATAAGACAGCAAGCAACATCATGACAAAGGCTGCGGAGAGCAGCACTGTCAGAGGAGTAGCTGGGCGCAACATGGTGACGGCTTAATGAGTGCGCCGACTCAAAGGAGCCGCGCCGCTGTATGATCCGAATGGGACCTCGTCGACCGGGGCTCAGAAAAAAGGATATAGTTGTGATGCGAAGGCCGGCAATTGGAGTATGCAAATATCGACGGCAGCGACATGTGGATTGATTTGTCTTGTCTGATTGAATGCTGTGTCGTTTATCGGCCTGCTGATCTAGATGGATTCAATGGCGAATATACGGGCTCGTTCCAGACTTCCCCCTTCAACGCATTAATTTTTTTTTTTTCCTTCTTTCAATTATCTATCATCAACCCAAGGCGCTCTCCAGAAACGAGTGACGAGATGCGACGGAGGGTTTGCCAATAGAAGCAGCAAACTGGTGACGCCGACCGACGAGTGTGGCAGTGTCAAGTCCTGACAAAGACACAGGCAGCAGGTCGGATTGTCGACCTGGAATTGGTTGACCTGGATGGTGTGAAGAAGAGGGATTGGGTGGGACTCAATTGTGAGAAGTCGGGTGTGTGAAAGAAAGGGACGGGAACGCGTGCATCCAACTAGATGCACGGTGGTCCGGACCTACTGTATTAGACCTCTTTGGACCTGGATCGGCTAGCTCTTCCCGCTAAAAAGTGGCTTAGCACGCTTTAGCACCCCCCGGTCCCCAACGTCGTGCGTTTGGATAGTGGGAACAGCCCTGATAAGAATCAGACCGATGCAAGCTTCAAGAAGGGAGGAGGGGAGGGGAGGGAGAAGAGTGGGCCCTCAAATCTTAAAATCTGAATCTCCAACCTGCAACTGCTGTGGTCCTTTTCATCAACTGATACGTATACAAGTACATACGTACCAAATCCAGAACAGGCCTTATCCTGAGCATGCACAAAGCCTCAACAACGCTAGCACATTAACCAATACAAACCTGAAAATGCACTACCTAAATAGAGTAAGGCGTCGAGTTTGTTCCAGTAACACCTCGGATGACGAACAGACCCAACCCATTAAGGGATGGTGGTGGTGGTGGTGTCCTCGTAATATATACTCCCAATTGTCTACGAACATACTCATAGAAAGACGGGCCAGCTTGGTGCTGCTTGCTACCTAACTACCTAAACCTACATACTACTCCTGTTGTTGTTACTATGTACTCCGTAGTACCCATTATCGTAGTAGATGTGATGAAGTGGCGTTCCAACTGCAACCTAAAAATGCCCTGCGAATGCAACTCTTCCAGTCACGGGGATATGTTACCTACCTGGTAGTTGGGAGGTATAAGCAAGTGGTAAGCAGTAAGTTCTGGAGGTTGTCAAGTCGTCCTTTCGATCTACATTCGCCGTAATATTTACATGCCTTTTCCTCCATATATTGGATCTATATCTTCCTTGTCTGCTTGTACATTATATGTGAGATCTAGAATGGGACCAAACAAATGACAGTAATAGGTACATACCTACCTAGGTATTAATCAAGTGAGGGGTGGTGTTACCTACGCAGTACTTAAGTAGATTGTCCCTTATTGAACAGGGACGTAGCATTTTGACTATTTATAAATGCTACTTACGTACAGTAGTATGCCGTTCGACTAGGTACTAGTACATATATGCAAACCAGTACAGCGTTCGCACCAGTATGACTTTAGCATAGCTTCATTTATTACATACATACACGTACATACACTCTGGAGAAATTCGTCATTTGTAACCGTCATCTATGTACACAGTAATACGAGTCGTGCCTAAGATCGGACCCTGGGCAAAGTGCTAGGTAAACCCGGTTTTGTCGTAAGCCACAAGAGGCAAACTCTTCCTATAACCTCACGGCTTTCTTGCAGTGGCGGTTGGCTCTTTTCGCCCCTGTCCTTCGGTGCAGACTAACCATTCAGCCATTGGTGTTCGTGGCTATGTTAGCATTTAGGTCGTGTGACTATCGATATAGGGAGAGCTGACGTTGTATAAGTGGAAACCCATCGGAAACAACAAAACACGCCGTAAATATGTATTCGTCATTCTTCAGTCAAACCGTCAACATCAGAAGAACTGGTTGGTTGAACTCGTCAGGCAGGCTTGGTCTTATGACAACCTCGATAACATTAGACAGGAGGCGTACTTGAAGGAACCGAAAGATATGACTAGAAGAGTCGGAAATATATTCAGCCAAGTACAGTGTTATACACCCTTTGATTAATATTAAAGTAGTTTACGGTGTGTTCATAGGAGTCCACCAATGAACGACGCCCATCATTGATATAATTTGTTTATTTATACTCACGTGGCTGAAGAATTAGATAAAGCCGTTAATTCTGAGCTTGCGAGGGTATCCAGAATCTAGGCCTTCATGCGATGTGCATCGTCCAGGCGTCGGCCTCTGCAGATACCCAGAGGTGCTTTAGCAAGAATTGCTACATTTTGAAAAGCTTTAAGGTTCCCTTAGAGCATCCCATTATGATGACAACTTGCATTCGTAATGATAATAGCTTTAAGCCAAAAAGGATGCTCCATGATTTATGAGCCCGAATTGATAGACATAACCTTAAAATCTTATAACCCGCCCTGGTTCGTTCTGAGGAATGATCGACAGGGCAGGCAAATCACTGGCCTTGCATCAGATGACCGAACGCAAATCCAGGGCCGTGGCATAACGTCGGAGTAGATGGCCGAGACAACTCAGACAAAACCAATTCCACCTCTTCCTAGGCTCAGATCGTTTGAATCATGCTAGCAACCTCTCATTCGTTAGGTAGTTATTATACCAGGCTGAGATTGACAACCAATAAATTCAGTTTCGTCAATCTGAGAGAATCAGGTGAAACAAGGTGAGAAGAGATGGAAATTCGAGATACTTTACAATTGATTACTCACACAGAAGGTAAATTACACGGAGGTATACGTCATCAACAGCCTGCCCATGTATCGTGTCAACTTCAATTGAAGCACATGGAAGAACTTCATTGACTTGATGATAGCAATAGTACTTCATGATTCTACTACGTCAGAAATACTATTACATGCAACTTATTCAAAGCCAATCAAGCGGTACATAGGAAGTGTACGCATATGCACTTAATAGTACTACGGATCCCTCGTTAAAATTAAAATACAAGGATGAGTTCAAGGGGATACTTTATGTACCGATCCCTCATCCACCAATCGTAGGCCACGTTTTGTCTCCCAATTCGAATGTATGTTGAAGTAGGGAAATAGTACGTGAAAGGCCAAAAGGCATTCAGGTAGGCCGTCATCACGTAGGTAATTCTAGTAACTGGACTGTTCCTAGCTACCTATTTGGTGTGTAATGAGCACGGATTCTGACATTGAGTATCGGAATTGCTGATCTTTTGTATAACGTGGTGTAGTGGCGTGAGAAGATGGTTGTGGACTGAATAAGAAAACATTTGGGGGTTGAAGGAGAGTCTTATCAGATTTACTCAACAGATAGGTACTACCTAAACTGGAGAGAGGCTCGAGAAGCTGTAAATGAAGAGGAAGCTTGTGAAGGTACCGTGGGAGCGCGCGCCAACTTTCCTCAATATGCGTGATGGCAACTTCGACGGCCGAAACAGCCTGTCAGTGCCGGCCCCTGCGATTGGGAAGCCGCGCAATGGCGGCAACGTAACCACGCAGTTGCATTGAACCTTGTACATTTAATTCTAATCACTTGCGGCTGCAAGCTACCGACTCCGGACACGTCGAGGACAATCTTGATATCGAGTCTATCGCCTTAAGCCGAGAAGCCCCTACCAACCCGAGAAAGCAACAACCAACAAGATGGTGGGCAACTCACTGCAAGGAGTGGGCATAATCATCGTTGTCAAGGTAGGGGTAGCTGCATTCGAGGCCCAGGGCTGGGAAGAGTAGTATACTTCCCTCTCGGTGTTGAGAAGTGCTACCGAGATCGCCGAAGTATTGACCGTCCGGTGGACGTCATGCAATCCGGCTGTAGTTGGCCGAAACCCACAACCATCGTTTATCGTGCAGATCCTACGGAAAGCCGATGGAAGGCCCCGTATCTTTGAGGAATATATGCAAGACAGTAACAATGAGGAGACTGATACTGAGAGTATAAGGAAGGCTTTTCACCTCGTTTAATGGCCGCTGCAGCAGAAGAATGGCCCAGGACTTTAAAATCCAATGAAGATTCCGACGTGGCCATGGAAGACGCTCGACCGGCAGATGCCCCTCATTTGAAGCCGAAGAAACCAGTTGCAAGGACGGAGTCGCCGCAACCAAAAGGGACTGGAAGGCTACCAGGTCCTGACACTCTCATCCAAGGCAATCATGGGGTGTTCTTCCAAGAAGATGCTGCTCACCGATATCGAGCAGTGAAAACCCGTGGAGACGATAAGTAGGTACAAGACGCATTTGTTTCCACGAATAGACAATGGATAAGTCATAGACTGCCGCGAGGAATGACTAGATCTCCGTATACCTATTGTGCTTTAAGCGACGTTGGATTGGGGAGTGGCCCCCCGATTGACGGGAATCTCGGGCCATGTTTACCCGCTCTATATGTACTAGGGAATCTCGCTCGACATGTTCGTCGATGACCACAATGCCGGCTGCGGATTCAGCGCGCTGCCTCAAGCACGGCAACGACTTCATCAGCTTCGCCATGACTAAAGATAACTGACGTCCTGGTCAGCTGATCGGCCACAATGGATCGGACCTACGATGATGGTCCAATCGCCATCATTGTATCCCCCGAACGCCAAGAAGTGGTGCCCGAGCAGAATCGGCCGAAGAATCTAGCGGCGCCGGCTCAGATTCGTCAACGAGTCGGGCGAGGTTGCAAAGACCATTGCCTCACGCTTCATGCCGGAATACCTGACCCCCTAATGTCGGGAACTCGTCACGTTGCATGTCCTGCTCAATTCGAGAGACGGTCGAAACCGCAAGGCGCCGGCTGAACATGACCCGGCAACCCCAGCGTAGCATGGGACCTACCACGATGACGAATAAAGTCGTCCATTCGGCCACTTACTAGGTGGGCTCAGACCTCACATCTGAGGAGCCCAAGTCGGCCGCCTTCTGCTCCTCCCTACTAGCGGAAGCTTGCCGTTGTCCCAATTCCTTGATGGGTAGATGGGCGAAAGCCCACCCGCTTATTCTAGGAAGGGTGGAAACCCGATTCCTTGATGGGTGGAAACGCTTGGCGTCAGCCTCAAGGTCGTTATATGGCAGCCCTACGGGAAGTGGGTTTGATTCCCACGGCGATCTCTCCTCTGATAGCACAATGCCAGGGAGGTAGCCCTTCTCTCCCCTCTAACTATTATTACGTATTAATTAAGCCGAATAAAAGGAGTAGAGTGTTGCGGCACCACACCCCGCAACACGTAAGGTGGTCTGTGCGCAGGTAGTCCGTACATACGTACTATTAGTTTTTATTGCAGATCCTTTCTATAGTTAGATCTCTATTTTTATTATATTATATTAATTAAATAAAAGGTATGCTATTAATTACTATTACTTATTGCTATAATATCGTAATAAAGATTATTTAGTTATAATAATAATTATTTTATTTTATTTTTTATTATTAAAGATAATATTAAATTCCTAATTATTTTTTATACCGTAATATACTTTATTTTTCTATTATTGGTATATTATAGGAAGGATTTTTTATAAATAATTAGGACGTATACGATTTAATATTAAAAAATCTAAACAATATAGTAAAAAATAAAGCGGAATATAATAAATTCCGGGCCGAAAACTCGGTATGTGTTTAAAATAAAACGGCTTTCAATATAGCCGATTTAGAAATAAACTAACCCCGGAATAATAAGGTTCCCGATATTACGTACTATCGGCGTTTTTAGGGAATAACCCGACCGTATATATTATTTATAGATTTTGCCGATATTATAATTATACGCGATAATAATAATAATTTTATTAGCTAAAAAATAGCGGAATTTACTATAAAAAAAATAATAAAAGCTATAACGGAAAAAGATTTAAAAAAATATATATAATATAATTATAATAACGAAAAATTTATAAAGGATTTTTATAAAAAAATAATAATAATAGTTAAAATATATATTAATATAAAAATAAAGCTAACTATATTTTTTAAACTATTATTTATTGCCGCTATTAAAGTTTAGCTATAGGTATTAAGATTAATAGAATTTTCGACGTTCGAAAATATATATAATAAAAATCCGAAAGCTTTATATTTAAAATTTAAGTTGCGGAATTTTATAATAGCGGCTGCCTAAAAATAATTAAAATAGCTATATATTATTATTAAAAGGTTAAATATTAATATAAATAATATTATAAACCGAATTAATTATATTTATATTTACGTTTTTATATACGTTAATATTTTAAAAGCTATATATAATAAAGAAATTAAAAATAAAAACGCCGTAATTAAAGATCGAAAAACTATTATTATAAATAATCGCTATATTGTTTATAATTAAAACAGTTATTAAAGGATTTTCGGGTTTATTATAATTAATATAGGTAGAAACCGTTTTTAAAAAATATTAAATCTATTTATTTTTACCGATAACGTATTATTTAATAATAAGCTAAAGGTATATTACCGATATTAGTGTATTTTAATAAAAGAAAAATTAAATAACAAAAATAGCCGATTTATTATCGATATTAATAAGCGCATTTATATAATTAAACGTATTAAGGGTATTATAAAATAACGTTTAACTTTTTTTATTAAAATTATTATTAAATATTTTACTATTTTAAAAATAACGGAAAACATTTTTAAATATTTAAATATTAGCTATAAAAACCCGAACGTATATAAAAAAGCCCGCGTTTATTTTTAAAAATTAAAAATATAAACGTCGGAAAAATTTATATAATTTAAATTAGAATTTATATAATTAATTAGAAAGTTTTTTATTAAAAAAAATAACTATAAACGGGAACTATTCGATAAATTTCCCGAACGTTTTAATATTTATATAATAAAAAAAGCTAATAATAATATAATTAAATTCGAACCGTTTTATAATATTATATAAAACTATAACTATATATAATAAAAAAACTTCGTTACGAAATAAAAAAACCGAAACGTTAAAACCCTATAAAATATTAATAAAAATAATAGTAATACTATAAGTAAATTTAAAAAAAAAAGGTAAATAATAATAAATAAAATATATTTAATAGCTAAAATATATTTAAACCTAAAATATAAAATAATTAAAAAATAGCGCTTTTTAGTATTATTTTTTCCGGTATATAATTATAAAAAAGGCCGGAAGATTTTTAAACCCGTTAGGTTTTTATATAAAAAAAGCGATATTTTATTTATTATAAGGTTAAATACCGGTTATTTAAATGCTTTTATAAAAATAACGCATTATAAATAGAAATAGAATAGTTTAATATGATTATAGTTAAAATGCTAATATTAAAATTTAATATTTAAAAACTATTCGGCATTATTAAAAAAAAATAACTAAAAAAATAACCTTAAGGTAAATAGACTTTTTTTTAAAGCTAATATTAAATATAAACTAACTATATATAGATAATATATTATTTAATTTTTTAAAAAAATATTTCGGAAATAACCTTTTAGTTGCTTTTTATACTATAATCTATAATAAATATACGTTTATTATTTAAAATATACTATTTAATATAAAAATAAATGGTTATATTTTTATAAGCGTAAATTTTATTAAAAAATTATTACGGTATTTAAACCTATAAATTATTTAAAATTTTAAATATAAATAAATTAATAGGTTTAAAAATAATTTTATTTAATTAATAGATATAATAATATTAATATATTTATAGATATAATACCGTATTATTTTATAAATATTTTTATTAGTTATTAATATATTATATAATATAATTATTAATTATTAATAGTTCGTTTAATATAACGTATTAATAGATTTACGGAAAAAAAATTTACTATTTCCCAAAAAATAATACTTTAATTATAAAAAACGGTATTTAGAAATAAATAAGGTCGGATAATTATTACCCGATATTAATAAATAATAGTTTATTAACGTATTTAAATACGAAAAATTTATAAATATAAAAAATAAACGTAAACGTAATAGCTATATAAACTTTAAAAAACCGCGCGTTTATTATTAATCCTTTAATTATTAAAAGGTATTAAAATTTAAAAGGTATTTTAACCGCTATAAAAAAAAGGTATTTTTAGAAAATATCGATTTATATTTAATTAAATAGCGAATTTCGACTTTTATTAAATAATAAAATTAGGATTAGGATTATAATAAAAAAACCCTAAAATTAATCCCTTTTAAATGCTAAAAAAAACCTTAGGTTTTATAGATTTTATAGCGGCTTTTCCGGCTTTTATAAGGCGTACTATTATCCGAAATCCGTTAAATAAATTAAGCTATATATAATATTAACGATAATTTAAAATTAAAACCCTTTAAATTAAAACAAAAAGAAAAAATATATAATAAAATTAAAATAAAGTAAAAAAGGGATAAAATATTTATTAAATAATTAAAATTTATTAGACCTTATAAATAATATATCGATATTGCCGTTATAAATAATATATTTTTCGAAAAAGTAATAGAAAAAGTTAATAAAATCGGAATAATTAATTTATATAAGATCGATTGCTTTATTAAAAATAAAAAAACGGGGTAAAATTTAAATAAAAATAACGCCGAATTATACGAATAAATTTTAAAAGTAGTATTAAAATATTATTATTATTATATAAATGTATTTAATGTTACGGCACTACACCCCGCAACACGTGAGGTGGTTTGTGCGTAGGTGGTCTGTGTATACGCACCATTAGTTTTTATTACAGATCCCTTCCATAGTTAGATCTTTATCTTTATTACATTACATTAATTGAGTAAAAGGTGTGCCACTAGCCACCATTACCTATTGCCGTAACATTTAATAAAAAAAATTCCGATATTTTATTTCCGTTTAAATTCGGGATTAATTATAAGATCGAATTAACTAAAAAAGCTTAATTAAAAAAGTTAAAATATAGTTTATTATATAAAATGTTAGTTAAAAAATTAGAGTTATATTATTAATATATTACCGAAAATTTATATAAGGGATTTATTAAATCGAATATAGCTTTATAAGCTATACCTATATTATTTATAATAAAACCTAAAAGGGGATTACGTTTTTATATAGATTTTTATAAATTAAATACCGTTATTTATAAAAACCGATACCCCTTATTATTTATTAATAAAATTATAGTATATATTTTTAAAATTAAGATATTTTTTAAAATCGATATTTAATAAGTTTTTAACCATATATATATAATTCCGGATAATAAAAAATTAATTATATTTTATATACGTTACAGTATTTATAAATATAAGGTTTTCTTTTTCGGGTTAATAAATAGACCTTTAACTTTTTAATAATATATTAATAATATATTAATAAAGTATTTTAACGATTTTTATAATATATATATCGATGATATCTTTATTTATTCGGAATTTAAAAAAAAGTATAAGATTTATATTAATAGAATATTTATAAAATTATAAAAGGGAAATCTATAAATAGATATTAAAAAATATAAATTTTATATATAAAAAACTAAATTTCTAAAATTTATTATATTTATTAATAGTATTGTAATAAATCCCGTTAAAGTAGAAGTAATATAAGATTGGAAAGTTTTTATTATTGTATAAGGCGTATAATTATTTTTAGGGTTTTATAATTTTTATTACCGATTTATTAAGAAATATAACCGGATTATTAAACTATTATATAATTTAATAAAAAAAGGGAAGGCGTTTTAATGGAACGATAATTATAAAATAGCCTTTATAAAATTAAAAAATAAATTGCTATATGTACCCGTATTAATGCATTTTTTATATAATAAATATATCCGTATAAAAACTAATATATTTATAGGCGTTTTTTCGGGCGTTCTTTTTTAATAATAAGACTAGGATTAAAATTAATATCCCGTTTTATTTTATTTTAAAACTATATAGGGAGCTATAAATCGCTATTTAATTTAAAATTAGGAATTAATAATTATTATAAAAGGATTATAGTATTAGCGAGTTAAATTTATCGGATTATAACGAAATAAGCCTTTCGAAATTATTATTAATTATTAAGCTTTAATTTATTTTAATATAAAAAGGATATTTAATACGCGATAGGTTAATTAAGCTATATTTTTAATTTAATATTATTTTACTATATTTTATAAGCCTGGCTTTTAAAATATAGCTATAGACGTATTATTTAAGCCCGAAAGTTTTAAAAAGATTTAAAAAAAATAAAAGAAAAAGTTCCGGAATATAGTTATATTTAAGTAAATATTTAATAGCGGATATAATATAATTATTCCTATATTTTATAATTATAAATATAAAATATATTAAATAAAAAAAACCCTATATATATATAATATAAACTTTACCGATATATTAATTTCGGAATTATTAAATATAGTATTAATTAATACGATTTTAAATGCGAATTATAAAAACCTTAATTTGGAAATTTATAAAAAAAAGGCGTATAGTAACTTTATAGCCGGTTAATATATAAATTAAAGCTTAATTTTTTATTAAAACCAATTAATTATTAATATATGCGATTATTTACGTATATAATTTATTACGGAAATATATACCCGACTATTTACCGTTTATTCTAAATAGAATAAAATATATTAATTAATAAAAATATAATATTAATAATTAGATATAGTTTTTAATATAAATAAATTTATAGTTAATTATTTTTATTAAGCCGTTAAGGTTTTTTATAATAAAATACCCGGTTATTTATATATTTCCGAAATCCCAATTAAACCTTAATAATATATTATAATAGATTTTAAATTAATATTTATCGATAAACGTATTAATTTAAATAATATATACGTTATAATCGATTAATTAAATAAGGTATTATAAATAATCCCGTATTTCCGAATAATAATAGTTTATAATATAGCTATAATATATTATAAAAGCCTTTACCGAATGTATAAATTATTAGTTTTTATAATTTCCGATTAAAATCTGTAATTTATAGCCGATTTTATAAAGGAAATATCCCGTATATTTAAAATAAAATAAAAACTATTTTCCGCCGGTTATTTTTAAATTATAAAGTAAGCCGAAATTATAAATATATATTTAAATTAACGGTTACGACCGTTCGTAAATTATTTTTAAGATAATTAGGTATAAGCGATCCTAGCTATAGATACTATATAAGTTATTTTACTATACGATTTTTTAAGGGGTTTTTTTCCTTTAAAAATAATTTAAAAAAGATATATAAATATGCCGTTTAATTAGAAATAACGAACTACGGATTTTAAAGATTTTATTATTTAGGAAAAGTTAAACCGAAAGGAAATATAGGAATATATATAAAGGATTAAAAATTATATTATTATTATTAAATAATATATTAAACGCGTAAATTAGCGGATAGCGGAATAGGCTAATTAATATAAGCGTACCCCGGATTTTAAAATCGGTAATTACGTTTATATTATTAAAAAAATATAGTTTATTAATTGCTTTACGGATAAATTCGATTTTTTATTAATATAATAGCATTATAAAATTAAAAATATAAAGGGATATTTATATAAGTTTAATATTTTATCGCTATTATAAAAAGGTATAAAAGTTTTTTATACGGATTAATTAAGAAAATACCTTAATAACCTATTACCCGGATAAAATTTTTTACGCCTTATTAACGAAATTATAAACCCCGACCTATTAAATAAGGAGAAATTCGAGGTTAATAAGATATTTACGTTATAATTATATTATAGCTAATTATAATATTAAATATAATAAAAAGGTTAGGATTTAAATTTTAAATAGTACGATATATTAAACTTTAAAAACGTACCGGTTAAATTAAAAAAATACTACGATAAATATCCTAATAACGCCGGCCTGTTTAAATAATTATAGGTATAATTAAAGCTAATTAAATAAGATAAATTTAATAAGGTATATTTAAAGGATAATAAATTAAAGGGTATAAATATTATAGTAAAAAAAAGGACAGAAATAAATATATATATAAAGTATAATTATATAACGAATCGGTAAGCGATTATACGATATTAATAAAATTATGGAATTAAAGGCTTTATAGCGTAGTTAATTTAACCGAAGGTATCCTTTTTTTATTTAGAAAGTAATAGCCTATTATAACCTTTAAATTTAAAGCTTTAAGTTAGCGGGATTATTTTTTTTTTTTTTTAAAAGCTTTAGGCCGAATCTTTTTTTTAAAGGGGGGAATAATATTACGGTACTATATCCCGTAATATATAAGGTAGTTTATATATAGGTAGTCTATATATATGTATTATTAGTTTTTATTATAGATCCGTTTTATAGTTAAATCTTTATTTTTATTATATTATATTAATTAAATAAAAGGTATATTATTAGCTATTATTACTTATTACTATAATATAAAAAAGGAGATATAAAATACTATATTATAAGGTTTAATAAATGTATTACCTTTATAAATAATTATTATTAAACTATTTATTATTAATTTTATATATAATATTAAAAAGGGTAAATAAGCTAACTTATAGCTTTAAAAAAAAACCATTAAAACTTTATTAAAAAGGCCTATAATTAACGTTTACCTAACCGTTAAAAAGTTTAATTAACTGCTATTTTTAAGTATTAAAAATTATATGCGTTTTATATTTAAATTTTAATACCTATTAAACATTTATAATAAACCAGCCTATATTATTATATTAATTTTTCTAATTTTATTTAAATTTTTATTTCGATTAATATACCTTATATAATACTTATTTAACTTTTATTTAATAAGAAATAAATATATAGTGAAATATATCTAAAATGCGACCGTAAATATAATATACATCTAAACTAATAGTAATTACTAGCAAAGCTTTATCTTTTTTACATTAATAACCTGACCTGACCTAACCAGTAAGTCCAATTATTGAAGGCTTTTTGAGGCATCGGTGAAAATTCAGTGGTCGGCCGACAGGTGTGCACAGTTCAACTTAAGTGGTTCTTTTTTGGAGCCACAGGTCAGCTTATCTACCCTCTCATAATATTGAGAAATGATTTATTTAGAATCGATGTAATATTAATAACCACGGATCGGCTTAAAACGGCCCCGACTCGGCGATAAGACATGCAAGATACGGTACATAGTGTCCGCCTTTCATATAGCGTCATTGACCTTCAGCTTATTAATTTTCTCCCTTGCATTGAAGCCGTCATCTTGTAGACAGTCAGCAACATAACCGCTACAGGAGGTCGGAAGCTCGCCTTCCACCTCTGCAACCCGTTGCGAGCATCGCTTAAGTATGATTCGCACTTGGATCTTGACCTCATGCGCTCGCCCGTCGTGGCGGCGGCGGACACTACGAGCTTACGATGCAGCCCACGCTACCCGAACCGTTGCCCGGTCCCCGAACTGCTTATGTGGCGCAAGCCAGACACGCTCGATGCAAGCCTCGACGCGCTTCGAGCCTCTGCGACCGCCCTCGCCCTCGTCCCTCGGCAAGCCCAAGGCCGCACGGGATTTCAGGCGCAGTCGCAAGTGGGGACGGCGGCTGCTAATCCTGACGGCCATCACGGGCACGATCTACATCGTCGACAGGCAGGCCTTCGCGTCGGGGATCGGGCGCTCCCTGCTCACGTTCGGCACCGGCATCTTCGTCGCCCTCGACTACAAGCTCAACTTCCGCGCTCAACCTATCACCGGCGGCACGATCGAGGACCTGCACCGGCGCAGCGCCGAGAGGCTGTCCGAGCTGCTGCGCGCCAACGGCGGCTTGTACCTGAAGATCGGCCAGGCTATCGCCATGCAGAGTGCCATATTGCCCCCCGAGTTCCAGAAGATGTTCGCGAGGATGTTCGACGATGCGCCGCAGGATGAATGGAAGGATGTCGAGAAGGTCATCCGGCAAGACTTCGGAGGTAAGAGCGTCGAGGAGGTCTTCGGCGTCAGCTTTACCGGCGAAGAGGGTAAGGGCTTAATGGAGCGGCGGGCGAGAGCCAGTGCGAGTGTCGCGCAGGTGCATTGGGCAAGACTACCGGATGGCAGGGAGGTTGCGATCAAGCTCCAGAAGCCCGAGATCGCGAAGCAAGTCGGCTGGGATCTATGGGCGTTTAAGTGAGTAGACTACGTGTTGTGGACAATGCCAGCTATATGCATGCTAACGCCGGAGACAGAGTCGTAGCGCGCATTTACACGCTATGGTTCGACTTACCACTTTATAGCTTGGTACCGTTCATCGCCGATCGGCTCATGTTGGAGACGGATTTCGAGGCAGAAGCTAGGAATTTAGAAACAATGAGAGACCTCGTCGATTCAGAACCTAGCATAAAAGGCAGAGTATACATACCCAAGGTCTACCCCGAGTTCACAACGAAGCGGGTTTTGGTCTGTGAGTGGATCGAGGGTGTACGGCTTTGGGACAAGTCAGCAACAAGAGGCCGCTGGTTAGGAGGCCGTGACAACGGTTCGGCCGGTGTTCACGGGTCTCCGTTGGAGTTTAGTCCCGCAGACATGGAAGCCGCCCGGCGCGAGCTGCGAGATAATCCATTCAAGGAGAAGCTGAAACCTGATCGCGATAACTGGAAAGGGCGGAGCGGCAAGGGCGGGCTCGGTTTGTCTAGTAAGGAAGTAATGACGACGATGATCGACCTGTTCTCAGCACAGATCTTTAAATGGGGTGTTGTTCACTGCGATCCACATCCGGGCAATATCTTTATCAGACGTCTACCGTCCGGTAAAGCGGAACTGGTCTTGATTGATCATGGACTCTACGTGTATATGTCACAGAAGTTCCGGCACCAATACGCTCTCTTCTGGAAGTCACTGATGACCTTCGACAACAAAACGATATCGGACATCACAGAACAGTGGGGTGTCAAAGCACCCGATCTGTTTGCGAGCGCAACCTTGTTACGTCCTTACGAGGGCGGGGATGGAAGCACCAAGGGGTTTATTACGAAAAATTCATCGGTTAAGACGCAAGCAGAACGGCACTTCGAAGCCCAAAAACGGATGAAAGAGGGGATTAGAGACATCCTAGCAGACGAGGAGAAATGGCCAAAGGAGCTCCTATTCATCGGTCGCAACATGCGCATCGTCCAGGGCAACAACCAGTTCATGGGGTCTCCCGTAAACCGCGTCAAGATGATGGGCAACTGGGCGAGCCGGAGCCTGTTCCAGGATCCTAATCTGCCGTGGACAGAACGCGCGACGAACGCGTGGCGGCATCTTCTCTTCCAGACCGTTCTGCTAATGACGGATGTGGCGTTTTATGCCTTCAAGGTGCGGCAATGGTTCGGCTGGGGAGGCGGCTTCGAGGACGAGGTCGAGGCCAGGATGAAGGACATGGCGAAGGACTACGGCATCGATTTGCAACGTGAGCTTTTCGACGGTTGACATATGTAGAGGTGCATGATCTCAGCTCCATACCAGCATACCAATGTAGAATTATAGTAATCCGTAGACAAGTAAAAATAGACGCTATAGGTGGATAGGTAGGGGCGTCTAGGCGACTAACTAAGGGTATCGATAGGAAATGATCTTGCTCTAGCAGCCGTAAACATAAATGCGTGAGATAGCCCACGTCTTGAAGGCTTCATGTGAAGAAATGTAAGTAAATTTGAATTTGATTTTCTTTCTTGTTTATCATACGCTGCTGTAACTGTAACAGTTATGCGATCCCCCTGTGTAGAATGGAAACCGATGTATATGCCAATTTAGGCTTGTAGCAGGGGCAACATTAAATACCAGCCACCGGCTGGGTAATAAATGAGGCGCTTTTTAAATAGCAACAAGAGGTAGAACGCAGATCTTAGATCGTTTCAAGTAGAATAGCCTTCCATAGCCGAAATTAACGACGACTTTCTATATAAGTACCAACCAACTCGCTTTACCTATTACACGGTAGCTTAGCTGGCGATACATGACAAGCTTCCATACAACATAAAGTACTTTATATATACCTAACGACAGTGTTGTGTGCTCTGAACTTAGTGGGTATGTTACGTTCCCTACGTACCTAAGGACCAGAGATTTGTACAGCTAAAAAGCAGGACTTGCAGTTTACTGCTTAGAGCATCGCGTATATGGTGTACAGTCTGACAGTGCTGCATCCGTGTTCTGTCTACATACTAACTAGGCTGAAAATTCTTGGTGTCGTGAATGATAATGATATGATGGTATGGACATACATAGTTAGACAGTCGTACGCGTCAGAAAGGTACCGCTTAATTGGATGGATGCTTAAGTGTGGCCAGGCCGTCCCAGGGTGCTGGCAGCTACATGTACGTTGTTGTACTAATACCAACGGATCTATGTAAGTGGGCTCCTACACGTGTACGATGGCCTGCAATTTAAGGGGCTCTGGCATGTACAGTAGGTATACCAACTCCACGGCTCTGTCTCTGGCTGATTTGTTAGCAGCTTTTGAGTAGCCCTTGTATACTTCATAAGTAGAGGTACCAATGAGACGACATCATGTAAGGCGTTGGATGTTGTGATATTGTGATGCTGTTGAAGTCGACCCAATAAGCACGTATATCGAACCAACTACCTCCGCCCAAAGGTTGTCAAACGCCGCTAACCGATAGCGACACGCTTCTGTGCGACACGGTGGACCGAGTTAGATCAGCACGTGGGATAAAGCTAATCCAATGGAGAAATTAGGTACCGGGCCGCACGCGGTTATCGTACACATACTTAAAGTTAATAGTGTGCGGGCAAACTATAGACACGTCGGAATCTGTGGGAGATCGTGATAGATTTTGAATAGGAACAGAGAAGAAAATTGTCGGGAAATCTAGAACATAAGTATGTATGTACCTATATCGGAGAAGAATGCCTTATTCAGACACTAACCTAGGTAGACATTTCCATGCGCACAGGTATCACGTTAGGTACTCCACAGTCGTCATCGGGATATTCTCTCCAATGGCACTTTTTACCCGGAATGACGGCCTGTGACTGGCTCAAATCGGCTGTCTCAAGTCTGCTCGAAACCAGCCCGGGCAGGGTACCCGTTGCCTACTTAAACCTATTGCATGTACATATGTATCTAGGTACCCTGTTAATAGCCTGCATGATGTACATACATCATGTACTCAGTACATGCAAGTACAGGTTACCCCCTGTTTTATTGTTCAATTCCGCGGTGGAGAGGTACAGCGGAAAACCACCGCTACAAGGTATACTACAAGGTATTGTTTCAATATTGACAAGGCCAGGTAAAGTATTCTAAAGCCATAATTATATAGACAAGTACATTTCTATAAGATCGTACTTGATCGTCCTAGGGATTTTTCAACAAACGCATAAATTCACTACAAGAACCACTAAATAACAATAAAACAGGGGGTAACCTGTACTACCTTAGGTACATGTAGAAAAGACATAGCCAAGCATTGGAACTTCACCAAGCCCAGTCGGGTCTCGCGTCGACTGCATCCCCCTTTTGGCCCAGGAACCCAAGATTTGCCTTACCATCAGGTTGAAACTTTCTGGCATCCCATCCCGTCTTTTTTCTTACATGCGATTGAAGGCTCAGGTAGCTCTCTTGACTTCACCAACACCATCTAACTTCACATCATTCCTTCAGGAAGATGTGTTTGCGTAGTTCGTGTATCGATATACACACCTGATCAGTTAGAAGAACTAACTGCCACTTCGTTCATTCGTTCATTTCCATATTGCGCGCATATGCGCTGAAAGCTTCCCAGTCAACTACACACCTGCAGACAAACATACAGACATACACACATACAGACAGACCATACATACATACATACATATATATGTACATATCTTGCAATTCCTTCTCCTAGGCCACTCCGACTTTTGATACCCATTCACCAGCGTGCAGATCCAGACCCTCCTTACCTTGATCTACAGCCATCGCCCAATCCTACAGAACGATTGAACGCCCTCCCAACGACCGCACACGTCTAATTCAAGACCGTGTCTCAGCGCGCCATTGCGAACGACTAGCCCTCCAAATATAACAATCGTCACATGTCCAAGGTTAGTAGCAGTCCTCTTTGTTTCTATATATTGCTTCTCGGCGCATTCATATGAGAATATCCAAGTTTGAGGTACCTACCTACTACCTACTTCATACCTGCCTACCTACCTACCTACCTTTCTGTTGTCGTTGGCAAAGACGACATACCTATGTAGTCACACAACTTGGGTGTGTCGCTGCAAGTCCAACTTTGGGTTGGCTTGTGCTTGATAAGTACGACCTGCTGCGTTTATAACCAATACATATGTGATGTTGGATCAGGTATCGTGTTTAGTTTCTAAACGCCCACGAGTGTAAAGCAACTTGCCGCTGGGAAAGGAGGCAGCTATTTCGAAGTTCCGCTGGTCACCGTTGCTGGAAGCCTATTGGCGCAGTCGCTTCGTCCCCCCCCCATGCATCTTCTTTGTGCGAGGAGGAGCTCGTATCCTTTTTGCGACTAGGCTGAAGGGAGGGGAATAAAATCATCATGACCATTTCCATCACCCTTCATGCAATCTTGGATTCGCCTGTCTGTGTTAGGGAACGTCTAGATTGTCGCCTCCTCCTCCATAGCTTATCTTGGCAGCTGGCTGACCTTCGAATGCCCTGGCTTTCTAGTTAGGATCCATTGTTCATCCGTCCATTGTCTATCCGACATCTTTACCCGCAAACAGGATCGAATCCCTCTAAATTTATCTCCTTCCGAGTGAGAATCACAGACGAGAAGTTCGACTCGCACGCGCCAGCCTGAACTTTCTATCGCTTCAGGTCTACCTCCCTACTAAACCACACCTGACAAGCGATTTTATTCCGGAAGCGATTGATCGAAGCAAAGAGAGAGAGAGAGAGGAGACCTTACTTTCCTGAATCAAACGCAAAGCTCAGCGTCTTGCTCTCTACCTACTAAGTCCGAATACACCTTCTTCACAGGCCCCTCGCTGGGTAAAGTCGTTAAATTGGCAGGACCTTCAGATAAACCTTCCAATTACATCTGGTAGGTATTTATCGATGTTCCATAGATACACCCCTGCTTGTCGCGACCGCCTCATTATCGTCTGACCATCTCTACTACTGCACGCCTTCCAGACGATACGCCGTTTCTTCTACCTGCCGCTGTTTTTATCGCAGCTGCTGAATTTGGGCTAATTACTTAGTTCATGCTTCTACGGTGAAATAATGAGTCAACAACCAACACCACGTCGATCCAGTTTCGGGATGTTGCTTCGACGCAGTAAATCCGGCGAGCTCGGCAAAGGGGGCAGGAAGCACCAACAGCACCTGAAAGACCAGCGTGAATCCGTCTCTAAATCTCCGCCTCGCTTGCCTGCTCTCTACAATGGTGTTCAACCTCCCGCACCACTACAAAGCTTTGGTGGTGATACCCGCCCGGATTCCCTTGCAATCGTTTCTGGCAGAGCCGATCACTCGTTTCACCATTATCCTCCAAGGCCCTCCATCGAGCCGGGGCGTCCATCCATGTCTTCCTCCATCGCCAATCCTCCCGTACCACCGCTCCCCAACGGGGCTTTTGATCCCTACGCTCGTACCGAGAGCATGACGCATCGGGGCCGTTACAGCTACGCGAGTAGTGCCGTGAGCACCATCAACAGCCCTCGAAGAGTGCGCAGAAGGAAGGATCCCACTCCTTTCAAGTATGTTCTCCTCGCTGCAATACCAATGCTCATACTAATATCGAGTTTCAAGTATCCTAATTATGGGCACCCGCGGCTCAGGAAAGACTTCGTTCCTCGAATTCCTGAAGACGTCGCTAGCCCTCCCGCCCAAAAAACGATCTCAACGATCGACTGAGATTGAACAGGAAGTCACCTCCAGAGCAACGCCCTCGGGCAATTTCATCCCTCACTACCTTGAGAGTGAGATCGACGGCGAGCGTGTCGGTCTGACACTCTGGGATTCTGAGGGTCTCGAGAAGAACGTAGTGGATCTTCAATTGAGAGAAATGTCAACCTTCTTGGAGAGCAAGTTCGAGGAGACGTTTGCTGAAGAAATGAAGGTGATCCGATCGCCAGGCGTTCAGGATACGCACATTCATGCAGTGTTCCTCATCCTCGACCCTGCCCGTCTGGACCGGAATATCGCTGCCGCAAAAGCCGTATCTGCCAATGGCCAAAACACAAAGTACCCGCAAGATCTTGGCCGCATTATAGGTGGCCTGGACGAGGATCTAGATTTACAGGTCATGCGAACCCTCCAAGGCAAGACCACGGTGATCCCGGTGATCTCGAAGGCCGACACTCTCACCACTGCTCACATGGCCGTCCTCAAGAAGACCGTTTGGGCCAGTCTGAAAAAGGCAAATTTCGACCCTCTCGTATCATTGGGTCTAGATGATGAGGAAGATGCCACGCCAGATTCTAGTAGGATCGAGGAGGCTGACGAGGAAGATGAGGAGGACGAGAACGTGATTCATTCCGAAGAGACCGATCAGAAACGAGAGAAAACTCCCGACGAGGAGGACGATGGCGACGAGAGTCCCGAGACAGATGACGATAAACTACCCATACAGGGTCGATCCTCATCCCGTTCGAACAATTCCACGCGCCGATCCAAGGCATCCGAGGAAGAGGTGGCCGAGGAATCACCTTTCCTCCCCATGTCCATAATCAGTCCCGACCTCTACGAACCTGGTGTAATTGGCCGAAAGTTCCCTTGGGGTTTTGCTAATCCATACGATGAGGAGCATTGTGACTTCACCCGACTGAAGGACGCCGTTTTCAACGTGTGGCGCGGCGAGTTGCGCGAGGCTAGCAGAGAACAGTATTACGAGGGCTGGCGAACCAGCCGCCTCAAGCACCGAGAGCCCTTGTCCCGACGTCGATGAATATGAACAAGCATCAACTGAGCCTCTTCCCGATGGAGAAGACTTCAGTCGCTTGGTTAGCGACTATTCTCTTTTCTACTTGTGTTCTACGATCATCACGGCATACCCCCTGATTGTTTTTCGTTTTTCTGTGTACCAGATGCATTATGAATCTTATGTTCTCTCGGAAGATCAAGAAAAAGGAGCAAAGACTGTACGAACGTCGAATTTCGGCTCGGATTACAAAAATCTTTTCTACTTGAATCGTCAGCATCACTTACGAACTTAGCCCTGTGGAGACTTCGTAATGGTGTGGTGTTTTCCTATTCGATACCTAGTCACACAATGTGGTCCATGTCTGTCAATGACACCTCTTTACATTCAGATGCCATTTGCCACGCGACTGCCGGCACGCAATGGCGACTTATGGATCACTCTACTTGTTTTACTTTTGCACTCCACATCTTCTTGTCTCATTTTTACAACGCAAATGTTAGGATTTTTCGTTGTTTCTCTCCCGCTGCTTTCCGGATATCCCACAATTGCAGGCGCGGCCATCGCAGGTTATGGAATCAAAATGGTAGGAGGTGGTGAAGGGGAGAGGGACGAAACGTGTATCAATCCTGTTCTGTTTCTTGGTCCGCCAACCTAGGAGGAGGAAGCAGAGAATAGGTCGGAAAGTACGGGCGGGAGCAGGCCAGAAACATACAGATACGGGAGAAGAGAAAGCCGAGCGCGCACTTACCGCTTTGCAGGGTAGCAGCAGCATGATAGGTGTAGAGAAGCTTCATCTTCGGAATCCAATTCCCAATTTTTTGTCCATGATTCACTCACCTTTCTACTTCGTCTTTCTATGTGCCTTCGGGCGGTGGTAATATCAAGCTTGTCTTCAAACTGCAGGTTCTAACATAGTCTATTCTATGCCCCCTTAAATGAACTTGGTATATATACCTCAGGTCATATCATCCTATAAGCTAAAATTATGCCGGAAGGCTATGCACCTCAGATTCACATTCAGTAGTTCTACCAGATGTGACGTCCAGTTGACTCGAATTGAATGCTTGGTACCGTCTCCTGTCCATAACTCAGAGAATCGTTTTCTCATCGGTTTTTCTGTATCTTTCACACCTTTACTCCCCGAGGTCAACCCTATATACCCCTAAAGACAAAGGCTCGAGCTGAATAGCCTGATAAGGGCCAAAACTCGATCGACAGATTCAAGCTTGAAACGAACCAGCCCATGAAGCATGTCCAGGGCGTATTTTGTCTCGCCGCGTGGGAATTATTGGATACCGTCCTTCTATTTATCTGGCGATGTGAAGCTAGTTGGTTGTATAGAGCAGAGGGAGTCAACAACCCCATATAAAATACCATCAAGGCATGACGAGGCTCTTCTATCTCTCATATACACCTAGGAGTGTAAGCGACTAACCCCGACCCTAACCCCAACCCCGACCCCCTAAACCAACCACTTAACTGCGTTATGTAGTGCTAAGCTAAAACTCGAAGTACTTGACATTTTTCTCGACCCTTAGCTTCAGCCTTTTGCAAGGGAACAAGAGCAGTAAGGGGGCGGAGTTTATATCGTAGGTAAATAGATTCAACTCGCCATCAATAGCCCAAAATACCATTTTTAATTCTCAAGACAAAGTCGCTGGCAAGTAGTGAAACAGTGTCGTTAAGATAGGTAATCCCTAAGAGCCATCCCTCTTGACCTATGTGCGTATAATATATCTACTCAAAGACTTCCTGTGTCGACACTATATGTATATATATATATATATATCACGAGCGTGATTGTTAACGTTAAAGCCTCCACTTTGCTGTATTCGAAAAAACTTATATTGCCTTTCATACCGTTTTCCAGCAGGCCGATAACTGTTCTACCTATGCCGTTGAGATGCTGCCTGTCAAACCCAGTCGTGATGATCCCGTGTTGGCTTTTCAACCTCCTCGGATGGTGCCTCTTAGCCAATCGTCGTGTTAGGGATGTAGAATTTAGTATATCTATTTAGGCAGCTTCTCCAGTCATCTATAAAGGGGATGGAACCGCTCCGGTGCTGGCTGATTATACGCAAACACTAGCAAGAAATACAACAGTTGATGTACCATGATTTTCTTCGTCTTAAGACTCAATCGCATGGGTTGGCAGAGGTTTTGAAATACACAACGTGACAACGGCTATGGTATGATTTCACATAGCAACCTGCGGGATTATTATCTATTTACTAGTAATTTCAGTTATCGCAACAATACGAGCGAAGCGAAGCCGAGGACTCGGGTGTGAGACCTCCACCCCTGAAAAGTCCATACATAATAGTAAAGAGAAAAGCTCTCATCTAAACTTGAGACTATAAAGCGCGGGAGTTAGAGGCTATCAAATGTTTTCCGGCTTATATATTATGAGTCTCGGTGATGCCCTCAAGTGTCTCAGAACCCTGACCAGGGATTTGTATTGCTATTAAAGGAGACTACTAAGTAATACACTAAGCAAAACGTACTGATACTTGCTTGATTCGCAAAGCGGCACATCGCAAAGCACCTCTCGAGGTTTTATCGAGTATAAGTCTTGTTTTTGGTATGAGTGATACTCGAATACTTAGCATGTCGTTGGTATACGTCGTATATTCTTTACCTATTTCAGTGTGTATGGTTCACGTCTTCTTATCGAAATATATGCTAATATAAACGGGCCAAGCCCCTGATTTCACATCTAGTTCTGGAGATAGGCCGCGTGCTCCGATTAATATAATAGATAAATCAAAGTAGGACTTTATAATGGAATGAGATGTCTGTAATCCCAACCTATTTATCATCCATTTTTTCCGAACGGAAAATAAATTCTCGGCCGGTATGACCATGACATCGGTAAGAACTGCTACGAGAGGTACCAGTTATGTTTTCGTCAACTTAGCGGACTCGTGCCGTTACATGCCGTACCCAGTACCATCCCGGTAAGCTTCTACCGTTTACCTCGCCACCCCCCTGAGAACCCCCAGATCGGATCTCCCCCGATGAACACAACGGACGAATCTATCACAGGGTAACCGCACCTATCCGGGTGCTTACGGAAGCCGTGAAGCCCGGAAATAGACCCGTGTATCGTCAAAGATACCCGACCGGCTTTCGGCGGGACTGCCGTGGAAAAGATAGGGCCATCACCCGTCCTGACTGATGTGGTAAGTCGTCCGTCAGGCGGTTGTATTCCTCGCAGGCGCCGTGTTTCCGTCGACGGCGGAACTGCCTAGTAGAACCAAGCGCGGATACGAGGTGTAATACTGTTCAGGATCTCTAGGGGCGAAGAGTAAGGATACCGGGTCTATGAATTCATAGACCCTGATCCGAGCTTCGAATCCAGTGTTTTCTCAGCCCTAGGTATTGTTTGCCTCCGTTGCGATAAAGCTTACCTATGTCTATTGCGGAGGCATTGAAAGACAAGCCGCGAAACTTGCTCGAAAGTTATACTCGATGTGTTTGGGTCCCGGATTTCTTGTATGTGACACGATCTGGTACATCTTTCTCGGGTATTATAGCTCTCAGCTGGTTATGTACCCGGCTCAGGAGTCAAGGTCATACAACACACCCATTAACAGTTGACTCACCTCCTCCATAGGGCTAGAAATTCCGATATCCTTAATTTCCAGTGGTAAGTACACATTCGATATAACACCACTTCACGATAGGAACCGAGACGAGAAAATCCAAGACGAAAACCACATTTATTGACCGTATTAATTGCCTTGCCCCCAATCTCGCCGTAGGTTTGGCTACATCGAGTCACCTCCACCTTGAGGATGGAAGACCGCAGCAATACAAGGGGAAGCGAATTATATGTAGGCTAGGCAGTATCTCTCCTTACAAATAATCTAAACAGGTTCTATCCTAAGTTATTCGCCTGACACTGCTGTGAGTACTAATCCTCTACGCCCACCGTAGTGGGTTGCGTTGTTCGTCGTATTTTGGGAGGTTTGTATATGGCGAGAATTCAGGGTGATTGATCAGAGATTGGTATACCATGCTAAGAAGCGGGACGACATGGTCGCTGGTGGGGATCGCATTGGCTTCCTCGATGGTGAGTTTGCGGTTGATGACTTTACCCTGGTTTCTCATAGGCTCCTGATACATGGCTCCGACAGCGCGGGCGACGTTGCGGCGGTTCTTTTCTTGAACGGCCTGCGTGAAGGTCTTGTTGATCCTGTCGCTTCCAGCATAGAAGTCATTCTCGACCCGGGCATAGCGAGCCATCTGGACACTGGGACTCCTTTGGGTCCAATACCGGTCGAGTAGAGGGTGTTCATCCTCCCAGTTCTCAGAAAGTATTGTGGAAGCATGATTGAAATCTGTAGGGAGACCAAGAGGGTAGAATGGAAGTGCCTCCTCAGCCGTGATTGTGTCGAACACCTTGCTTGCCTTGTCCCTAGTCTTGTCTCGGTTCAGTGCAGCATGAACAGAAGGCAGACTTTCACTGTTGAAAGATTGACTCGACCGCCGGCTTATCGGGTGGTGGTACATGGGCCGTCGAGATTGCCCAAAGGGGTTGTAAGGGTTCGGAACAAAAATGTCATTGTCAAACTGGCGCGGCCTCTGGAGACTATTCTGCAAGGTATTCGCAGTCGAGTCGAAAGCAGAAGATCTGTATTGGCGCTGACCGGGTGGTCCTGCAGTCAAGGGTTGAGGTGCGCCAGGTCCTTTTGACAAGACCACATCGTAACCGGAGGCATCCCTGGCCGTCGAATCCCAGGGGCTCTGACTGGGATATCGAAATGATTGGTTGAGATTGCTGCCGTACTCATCGGTTCTATCTGCCTGGAGCAGGCCCGTCATAGTCGCGGGGTCAGAACGAGCAATTCGTAGACCTGAGGCGGGAACTCTCTGTTCCTTCAAATTGTCCAGATGGTGCATAGAAGGGGGCGGTTGTCTGGCTCTGGAAAGTATCTTCTGAGCAGACTTTTGCTTGGGGTTTGGGTATGATGCTAAGTTTGTCAAGCTCTTGGTAGACATCTGGATGAGGCTGGTGTTAGCTTCCTCATCATCATCGACATCGTCATCGTCACTATCGGCTTGTTGAATAGCTGCGTGATGTTTATCAGGGATACTAGGTGCCTTGGTGATGGGCGAGGGAACAAGCGGGAGGGCTGGGAGAGGCATGCTCCTATACTGGAGGATTCTCTTCTCTGTTTCGGTGATAGGGCCAGTACTGGTAGGGCTGACGGCACGATCGAAATTCTGCTGGAGAGGTGAATACTGCTGGGCTGGGACGGGCGATTCATTCTTGTATTGGGGAAGGAAGGACTTGATAGTACGGCCTCGGCGAGTAGGCGGCTGGAGGGGCTGAGACTGCGGGTTCCAGATAGATCCCACGGTGGTATACTGCTGCTGGGCTGGTTGCTGCGGCGTTTCCGGCTCGATATCCATAGTGCCTGACCCTGACGAATGCTACTTAAATAGTAAGATAAGGTAGTTGTAGAGCAAAGACGAGAGTGAAAGTGAAAGGACGAAAGCTATGACGATGCTGACGATGATGATGATGATGATGATGGTGATAATGATGAAGAGGGCGAGGGAAGGCCAACCTTGGTACGGTAGGATTGTCGAGGAGATGAAATTATCGGATCTGAGTTCAAGTTCTCTGGGAGTACATACCTAATGTTTGATTGTAGGTTGCTGGGCGCCCTGCACCAGGAGGTAGTGAATGGGAAGAGGGAAAGAGATGGGAGGGTATGTAGGTAGGAGGAAGGCGACGGAGACGCACAAGATATGGCAGGATACGGCAGGACACGACGTGATGTTGTTGCAACGCGCTCCTGCCTTCTTTCTGTATTCATGTGAGAGTACTTTAAAGTTACATGTAGGCATGTATGGTCTGTGTATGAATGGGTAAGTAGGCACAGTCGGTACACTAGAGAGGGCAGCAATTACCTGCTGTGTGATGAGACGCGATGCGTTGGGCTCTAATTCATCCCATACCTCCTTCCATAGGTGAGTAGGTACTTGAAGCTTGACTGACGCCTTGACTTTTATGTCCCTTAACTTAAGGTTATCTTTTCTCTCTATCTTTACCGCTACCGTCCCATCTTCGTCTAGCCAAAACACTCGCCTCAAATGAAAGAACTGGCCCTTACGCCCCCTTCAAATGCCATACCAGACAGAGCACCAAGATGACATCTTCAGCCTCGCAACCGGTGAACTTCCAATGTTTGGGTACTAACACCTAAAACCCTCTGCCCGAAGCATTCATTCCCCATAAGGCTCGGTTTTGATCGGTTGATCCAGTTCCTCTAGCTTTGTTTTCTTTCATACAAGCGACCTCAATTCTAATTTGATCTGCCGGGTTCCTTGGAAATGCCCGCTTCAACTGAAGCTGAAGTTTGACTGACGAACATCGCTAAATGGCGTAACTATCCTCACTCCCGTAAGTGCTGTTATGAGAGTTTGTCACCCGGAGTTTGCTGTGTTGGGTGACTGTCACTTCGATATGTGCTGGCAAGGCATTGCATTGGGCGTGTTGTTTGTACTTCGTTGAGATGAATAATGGTCCCTACTCCATCAAGACTGAAGACATATATAACCTTCTTAATTGTCTATTCACTGGCCAAAACTCCGACACGCTATACAGCCAGGTAGCTGTCTTGAGGTTTGGGCTGTTCGACAACTCAAACGATCTCAAGTAACATCTGGAGCCACCTGAGTCCGATTTTCGGCACGTATCGCCGTCGCCCTTCTCGTCATTGTTGTAATAGACACGATTAGCTCAAGATCATCTGTTATCTCTCAGGTCCAGCAACCATAGCTTTGCGGCTAGTAATCCTACCAGTTTGCATCATGTCATTACAATTCTTATTCGCATTGCTTTTGACACGCTTGCGATATAGGACCACCGCACCGAACAAGGTCCAGAGTTGACGGATGGACACGCCGATCTTGGCACAGCTTGCCGGCGACTATATGTTGGAGAACGATTAGACGTTGACACAGTGTTGTCAACCCACTAAACCTTGTTCATCCTCATCCGACGCCTGTGGCGATAAAGAGGGATATCCCGTTGAAACTGCAGGTCCCTTTGTCAGCTGTTCTATAAATACCTGCCTCGGTAATCAGCAATCAGCTCACGGCAGTCAGCTCAAGGCAACCCGCACCGCTCCAATGATCGACACTCCGCCTGATTAGTCTACGAGGGGGGCATCGCTGCTTCACTGTCCAGCACTAAGTCTGAAAGAAGCGACTCGCCCTGGTGTTCCAGAACTTCGCAAAAGCGATGTTGCTTCGAAATTGGTGACAGATCGCCCCATGCCTCAGTTCCCATGTCTACCCACAAGCACATCGTGAGCAGGGTTACTGAAATCGCCGAAGACGAAGTAGAACGGTCCAGATAGATGTATCTGGTGTGTAGGTGCACGTGATGCTTGCGTGCACACCAAGTTGAGCTATTGTCACCTGGCCTGACATGGGACGCGTAATGTTGAGTCGGGACTTCTGGACCACTCGAATCGTTGCACCGGTTGGAATAACACATGCACTACAAGCCCATTAGTCTTCCTGTGAGGTGGTTTTGATGCTACGCCGCTTACGAGAGCAGAAACTGAGCATCAGGTGCGGGCATCTTCGGATTTAACTTCAAACCGATCTACGTAACCCGTTGCAAGTACGTACCGAAGCCGATGTCGAGCTATCTCGCGGCAAGGAACGTGGCCTCACTGTCTCGCGGGCCACCTCCGAATACCACCTTAGTAGCTAACTGGAGGGATCGGCGTAGAGAAACCGTGTCAAAAGTTCTATAGCTTCTCTCCACCGGTGCTTGATGGATAAGCTCCGTGACACTGGGCTGTTCTTAGCATTCGACCACCGCAGCTCAAAGACTATGGCGCCAGGGAGCAGTCCTACTCTTGTGGAGCAGGCACCGGTTGGAGGTTCGAAGAGGTCGTATTTGGAAAACATCATCGTGCTACATTGGTTTGTATAATGTGGCACTTGTGAGCCCGAAAGCTATCTGAACATAGGCGCCGAATTTGACATGGCGCCAATGATTGGTCGTTAGCAACGCCTGATGGCAGCATGATATCGCGGGCCAGTCCCTCTTGCCGTTGGATGGTTCTTTGAACCCTGATCGGTACAGCCATAACGTGCATTAGCCCGAGTCTTGATCTTCAGTTCTGGCCTGGTCGGAGTGCCCCCGGTCAGAGGCATACGATACCTACTTCACAAGATGCGGAGTCTACCAGAATTACCTTTGTTTCAACAGACGATCGGCTAGTGAACCCAATTCCATTCCCGAACGTCGTCATTGGAAGGGAGCGGCTGTGCCGCTAGTTCATACCAACTGGACGGTTGAACCATCGCTAGCCTCAAGCAAATTTACGTACAAATATGTGTATTTAAATCGGTGAAGGGCTCAGTTCAGCTTCGTTACGGAAACCCATTGAAAAAAAAAAGCTGGGTCAGAAAAATAGTGAAATGCAAACCCTCAACATCTTACGAAGAGTGAGGTCTGGATATGACCCATATGCATTCGTGTTCCCTCCAAGCAGGTTTTGAGTCGTAGGGCCTTTGAGGAAGTTTCTAGTCGTTCACCCTTTTCGTTCGTTTTCAAGAGCAAGTGGTGTGGGATATGCCGCGTACCCTTTAACAGGGGTTGGTGCTCAGATGCGATGCCCCCCAGTTCCCGCTTGCGGAGATGGCTCTATCTGCCATTGAACTCCAGAATAATAAGGGCCCCAGTACATCGTACTTGTCAACATTAGCTAAATTAGTAAGACGCATCATTTTCCTAGTCTCCTAGCACGGAGGCCAAGAAGACGCGAACATCCCCAATAATTAAAGATACCCCACCCCCGTCTTCCCTTGAGGTAATCTCATCATCGACTTGCACCTGAGGTCGAAGTAACGGCACACGAAGCGACAGCATCAGCTTTTATTGCGCAAACTTGGCCGAGACCAGAAACAAGCATACTACCGTCTCTTGAATCTGCCGTATTGCTTACCCAGGCATTTAAGCCAGGTTGTCTGGCCTTTTTGCTCTCGATATTCACTACCAGACGGACATACTGTACGTACGTCCTGGACTTTCTCCGCCTTCGCCGGTCATTAGCTTGCCGCTCGCCATCATAGCGCCCTCGCATCGCCGTGCGAGCCTCTTCTTTCCCAGGCGACACTGCTCACAGCCTTTGCGCGCCGCCTATATAGTGATATCGTCACGATCCAGTCTACACCAGCCAGCCATGGACTTCTCCCATACATTTTATGGTGGAGCTCAGCCCTACCAGTTTATCGGGATTCCTCCCCTCACGCCGTCTCATTCAAACTCGGCCACATCCGACGAGTTCAATAACCACTCTCCACATGTTCGTTTCCCACGTCTTTCCATTGCTTCAGTTGGTGTTAGAATGCTGATGTTCTTTATGGTCCGTTTAGGAAGTCTACGACAGCTTTCAGCATAATGATCATTTCCAACAGAACTTCGATCAATATGCTCAATTTAACAACCAAAACCAGGCCTTCCCCAGGCCTCCAGCACCACCCACCCCGCCACAACACCCGATGCATGGTCAGAATGGGCAAAGTCAATCGCAGCTGAATGGCGTCAAGAATAACCAAGCTGACATCCTACCTCTGGCTAAGCCGGATCCCGATGGGGGCAGGCAGACGGGCTCTAACTCGGACGACGATGAACTGACACCTGCTCAATCTCGCCGGAAAGCGCAAAACCGGGCTGCGTGAGTGAACCCATCCGTTTCCTGCCAATCCATGTTGTAGGGATACTATTCACTGCAACGAAAAAATCGCAGATTGCCAGCATCCTACTGACACCGTTGCGAATTTTTAGCCAACGTGCTTTCCGGGAACGCAAGGAACGTCATGTCAAAGACCTGGAAGCAAAGCTTGCCACGCTGGAAGCAGCACAACATCAGACAGCCAGCGAGAACGAGAAACTCAAGCGAGACCTACAAAAGATGAGCACCGAGAACGAGATCCTACGTGCTACATCCAGCATACAGGCTCGGAACGGTTCCGTCTCTCCTCCAGGCGGCATTCCGACCACCACTGGTCCCTTGCAGTTCAATCCCACTGATTTCTACTCAGACCTCCTCCAGAACCATACCAACAAAACCCCAAGTCATCGTATAGTAGAATCAGGTGGCCAGCGCCTTCTCGCCGCTGGTGCTACGTGGGACTATATTATTAACCACGAGCTTTTCAAGAAGGGCTTGGTTGATGTTGGCGATGTGAGCGAGCGGCTTAAGTCACAGGCAAAATGTGATGGGCAAGGCCCTGTCTTCGAAGAACGTGCCGTACTGCAAGCCATTGTTGAGAGCGTCGCGAGTGGCAGTGACGAGTTATTATGAGAAATTTAGCCGTTTTATCGACACAGAGTTTGTCGGTGATGCGATGATGAGGTATACCGGCTCAGGTTCGTTTTATGGGAATGCCAGTGTCTGCGGACCCGGCTTTTGAAAAAGAAAAAGAAAAAAGCAAGGAGATGAAGAAGCTCGATAAGCTGGTCCGTCTTCAGAGACAGGGACACCAATGTTCCTGAATGACCAATTATGCATTCACGGATTACGACAAAATTGAACCGCTGCTACGATTAGGACCCGTTGAACGTCTTTACTGATTGTTGCCAAAGCTAAGAGACATGCCCACGAATTAGGCGCCCCTGGATGCGTCCGCCTGCCCGCCCCAAACAACACATCGTTCAAAGCGAAAACAGCAAGGGTTGAAGATGCAATCGCGCCATGGGAAGAACGATTATGATGATCGCGATGAGCTGTGACAATAGTAGTAATCTCGTCAACTTTACCCACTCTGGAGAGGACCGCAATA
The DNA here is from genome assembly GCA_022376535.1 of Xylariaceae sp. FL0662B. Taxonomy (NCBI): domain Eukaryota; kingdom Fungi; phylum Ascomycota; class Sordariomycetes; order Xylariales; family Xylariaceae; species Xylariaceae sp. FL0662B. The sequence goes on from JAJJKD010000057.1 coordinate 108,206, forward strand.
AAGTCAAACACAGAACAACCACTTATATAAAACCCCATCTACCATAACACGGGGCACTTTGGCTAAGGGCTACTTCTGCGGGACAAAACATAAAACTTGGGGGGTCGTGGGTTATGAAGGGAGGGAAACAACACATTCTGCATAGTGGTTTTTCTTGGGCTACGGGTGCTCGCTTGTCCTTCTATTTGATATATTGTATTTTTGCTCACTTTTTGTGTTTTTGATCCGGGGAGGGTTCGACGAGCGTGTATCTTGGGATTTGGGTGCGTTTACTAACTAGTAGGTTCGGATTTCTCTATTATCTATCTAAGTATATATATCTTGCATTTTTTCACCCAGCCTAAACAATAGGTGTAGGTACTATCTGAATTGAGATACTCGAATGTCACGGCCTTATTAGTCTTTTACTATTTAACTTTGTTATTATATCTGTCTGCTTCAGGTAGGCTTCGATTCCGACGGAAGTCACCTGGTGATAGATAAACGGACGGAATGGAGTATACGTATACACTTGTTCGATGAGAGTATAGACTATGTTCCACGTCTTTCCAAGTATTTCATGCTGAGCCATCGATGAAAGGCGGAATCCGCGGGGACCGGGGACGCACAATATTTGACATCAAGACCTTTTTCGGAAGAATCGAACCACTACTGCAGTAAAGCATCAGCAGCAGCAGCAGAAGCAGCTGCAGACAGATGAACGAACGCATAAGTAGGTATGTTGCCGTACGCCGTAGGTTGGTATCTACATAAGGCGAAAACTCAATGTCTATATATAGACTCTTGGCACAACTCTCCTCCGTATTCGTATCAGGCATCACATATGCATACGCATACGCATGGGTAGACGTACTTCGCGTGGCATTATCTATGTACATACTTGGCTAAAGTACATAGATATATAGGTAGGTATCGAAAACAAGTGAATTCATCTCGAACGAATCTCTCTGTCTCTGAAGTAGTACCTAGGCTGCTAGATGTCTATTCATAAGGTCCAGGCTAGATCGAAAACGTGAGTCCGTGACATTAAAAATGTTTAAATAAGTAATCGCTGTTCTCATCCGGCCCTTCTACATAAGTAAGTCCCGCGAACGCCTCGTTAATGCAGGCCCGGCCGTGGGCTCGCATTGTAACAGTAAGGTCGTGTTGGGATTCGTGATCCGTCATAGTCTGGTATAGTTAATGTGTGAATGTGTGTGTGTGTGTGTGTGTGTGTGTGTGTGTGTGTGTGTGTGTGTGTGTGTGTGTGTGTGTGTGCGCCTATAAGTCTCAACGGGCCTGGATCTTTCAGCCACGCTTCTCTTCTCTCAAGCGTCGCATCTGTAAGACTCTATATCTCCGTATAGAAGCCATCGACCTCAATTTAACTTCTTCCCGTTGACGGCGTGGTCCTTCTTGTCTTCGACGTACGGGTGCTTGATGGTCAGGCACCAGATGTCGAGGTAGTCGCAGATGGTGACGATGACGTCGACGACGAAGGAGCCGTAGACGCCGACGGCCATGCCGAGCATGCAGAACATGTAGGCGACCTGGTAGACGCCGTCGCCGAGGGCGCTGGGCCAGCCGGAGGCCCAGCCGACGTGCGCCTGGAGCACGGGGCCGAGGGAGTCGACGACGCCGAAGGCCAGCGGCACCGTCATGACGTTCCAGTAGGGGAAGGGCAGCCGGACGAGGTGGGCGGTGATCATCTGGCCGACGCTGTAGGCGTTGACGAGGCCGGCGAACAGGACGAAGGGCACGAGGTGCTGGGTGCGGATGACGGGCTGCAGGTACAGGTAGGCGACGACGCAGAGCCAGGTGCCGAAGAAGGGGAGCAGGCCCAGCAGGGCGCCGCGGCTGCGGTCGCCGCGCGCCCGCCGCGCCTTGATCACGTTGCGCGCGCTCTCGACCGTGTTGAGCACCAGCACCACCGCCCCCTGCACCATGTACCACTGCGTGAACGAGAGGTCGTAGATCGGCCCCGGGATCCCCAGCGTCCGCGGCACCCCGACCGCCCCCAGCATCGGCTGCTGCCAGAACGAGGCCCCGCCCATGTACCCCGTCAGCGCGTGCACGCAGATCAGGATCAGGACGCCCTCGACGGGGCCGTTCACGACGCCCAGGGTCAGCGTCTTGGTGTGGTACTCGTCCCAGGTCTGGACGTAGAAGGTCAGGAGTGCTGTGGACCGGTTAGCGGGATGCGAGGTGTGGGGGGTTGTGGGTGTGGGTGTGGGTAGTGGATAGAGACTTGGCGGTGCGCATACATGCGAAGAGAGTAGCAACCGTGTACCAGCTCTGTCCCATGTTCTGGGAGCCGGCGAAGAGGAGGACGCCGAGGGAGGTATTGAGGGCGTCGACGCCATGGTCGAATAGCTCGCCGAGGGGACCGCTCTGGTGGGTTCGCCGGCTGGAAGGTATCGAATGTTAGTGGGGTCTCCAAGACGGAGGGCGGTGTGAGCCTGATATACGTACGCTTGGGAGCCGTCGACGGCGTCAAAGGTCTGGTACAGGAAGAGACCGGCGGCCCAGCTGTAGTATACCCAGGGCGGGCAGTCCTGATCTAACGTTGGGTTGTACCATAGCAACGTAAAGAAATTTGCGACGATGAACATGAAGCCCGATAGCGTGATCAGGTTCGGGGCCATCGACATGGGGAAACACGGCAGGACGACATTGGTGTAGAAAGGCTTGAGGATATACTTGGACGTCAAGGAACGGTCGACTCCCGAGTACTTGTACTGCTTGAGGTTCGGTAGGAATTCCTGGCGTACGTACACCATCTTGACGGTGTCGTTACTCGACGATTCGATATGCCGTGGTATTTGTCTATTTCAGATTTTCCCTTTTCGAGGATATCGAGGAAGAAGTTGAAGGCAAACGTAAGATCCGGCCAAGTGCACAAAAGAGTAGTCAAGTGTCAAAGAAAACAATGTGTCGTCTTCGACATGGGGTTGTGCAACTGTACCTATGACTGGCCAGGTATGTAGCTATGTAAGTAAGGTATGGGTGTGGTGTGTGCGTGTGTGTGCGTGTGTGTGCAAGGTTGTGTGTATGGAGACTGACATGTGGTTTTTCTTTTTCTTTTTCTATTTCTTTTTTTTCTTCTAGAAATTATGTCATAATCTATCGATACATGTAGCGCGCTAAGTCGCGTGGATGCGCGATTGTAACCCCTGTCCCTGTTTTTTCATTTAACTAAATGCCGAGGAAAGGTGGAAAGGTGCGTTGTCAAGATGTTGCTGGTCATTGGTCCCACCAATACTGTACCTGAGGTAGAGCACATTATCCTGTTACATAGTACGTAGAGTAATACATACCTGACCTGGTCAGACGGATAGTAGGTATACGTACATATGTTCCTGAATCCTGCTGCTTAGCCATGTAGCTAGTAAACAGTCATAGAATCCAAGTTCATTTATTGATTTATTCTGTCACACCCGGAATCTTATCACTAACCTCCTTCTTTGTCCATCTTATGAACAGGGAGAATTCGACAGTCCAGCAAGTCCTGTCCGTAATCTCTAATATGCATACCCTCAAAACCGAGAAAGTACATCGCTCGTCATTTTGCAGAAACGCCTTCCAGAACCCTTCTTCATTACGCAACTGACGCGACTATCATAGCCGCTACATTCTCCTCTTCGCTGCGCACCACAATCTTGGTCGTCACCCCAGACTTGGATGAGTACGCCATCCTGACGTTTGCTACTACTCTTCCGCCGTTGACAGTTTTGCCCAAGAGTTTGAGTTGGTGTGTCGTCTGGTTGACTGGTACGTCTGTGCCTTCCAATGGTTGTAACGATAGCGTCTTTGCCAGTTGTTCCGTCGCATCTAGTATCAAACATTAGTTCTCTAATCTTCAGAGCAGAAAGAAATAGGGTTGAAATCATACCCGCAATACTGTTCAATCCCGAAAGTTGTAAAGTCTCCTGAGCCTCCTCACCCGCAGCACCTACTTGTTCCCACACGTGGTTGAAGCTACCGGCATAAACCGGTATTACGTAGTCACTGCCGGCAAGGTCGAAGTCTCCCACTTCGTACTCGTCGTCGTAGCCGGTCTCCTCCGGCTCGTTCGTAGTTGGGTCGATCTCCTTGCTCGTGAATTTGAGCACGTTCGAGAATGAGCTGGTAGGCATAGCCCCTTCTCCATTCACCTTCTTAAATGCCACATATATCTTGCCGGGCTCATCCGTTGCTAACTTCTCTGCCTGGATGATAAATACTTCCTCCAGTTCTTCCTCTTCTGAAGGCATGGCCACAACCGAGACATTCTCCAATATCGTACCCGGGAGAGTGTTCTTGACCTCGTACTGAAGCACGATATGCTCTTTGAAGATGTGCTTGATGACACTAACCACATATTCCGTTTCAGCTTCGGTCAGTTCAACAGCCGGCGATGACTTCAATACGCCACCGAATTCCTTCATTTCTGGGATTGACATGAGCTCTTGCGCATACTTCTGAGCAGCTGCCGCGGCCGATGCCTGTGCCTCTGCTCCCGTCGGTGCCGCTTTGGAAGGTCCTGTCTTAGGTGGTTTCAGAGATGGTGCAGTAGCAGTGAGCTTCTTGGTTCGGTCTTCGGCATCCGCTTGCTCGCGGGTGACCACCGGAATCTTGCTGATGTCGAAGGGGCTGTCAAAGGCCGACTTGTCGTCAGATGTCACATACATGACAAGCTGGTGTTCGAAGTACGGCAGAGAAAACATGTTTTCTAAGTCTTGGATTAGCGCCTTTAGATATCCACATGAGATATGCATAGTGCTTACCATTTTTGATGAAGCGTTCGCCCATATCGTCTTCCTCATGCATTAATCTGAGATTTAGTGCTGCGCGATCACGAACCTCATCATCCACATCGTCCAAGCATCTAGTCAAAAGCACATCGACACTGCGCTTGACTTCGGGATCCTTCTGTCCGACACCGAACTTGGCGAGAGCAGTGACGGCCGCCGCCCGGACAATGGCATTTTCCAGAACAACTCGGTTGTAGATGTAGCGGATATATTTGGTGGGCTGTGAGGTCTTAGGACCCTCCAGTCCCAAGAGGTGAAGAATTCGAACAGCCAGTTTTGTGAACTCGCAGTCTTCAATAAACTCGCAGAGGTGGGCAAGAGCATCTTCCTTAGAATCCGGAACAAACTTGATGAGATCAAACATGCTCTCTACCACGGCGCGCTTGAATTCGTAGCCGCCTTCGTCGCGCAAGATACCGCTAAGGAAAGCAAGCATGCCAGCCTGCTTGCTCGGGAACTTAAGGCATAGAGTGCGGATAGCTTCGACGATGGTGATCTTGAACTCATCAGTAATTTCGGACATGAACCCGGAGATTTGCTTCATGAGTCTGTCCACACTGGCCTCGTTGCCTGTCTTTAGGAGAGTAGTGATGGCAAAAGTAGCAATTGATCGATTGCTGTTAGAGATGAGCGACTCAATATCCGGGTTGCACACGTTAACAGCATGCGGCTTAAAGGATGCAAAGTTATGAAGAATTCGAAGAGCGGCAAATTTGGTCACGGCCCGAGGTGAAGAGAGGAATAGCTGTAGGACGTGAACGGCTTGGGTGACTTCGGTATCCGTGACATCTCTTATATCGCAGATGGCCTTGGCAGCTTCGAAGTTGACCATCTCGCTCTTATGCCTTAACCATCCGTCGAGCAATTGCATCATCGGTTTTCGGAGCGATTGATCCTCCTCAGCTAGCTGCGCAGCTAACCTAACCAACATCACAATCGCAGCGGGACTCTTCACGGCACCGGCGGCACCGAACTGTTGCACCATCTTGACCAGTGCCATCCTATCGTGTGAGCGCATCTGGTACAAAAGCCCAATAGCATGGTACTGGGTCATGGTAGAGTTGTTGACCGGAAGCGAGGCCGAAGATGACGAGAATCCAAGAGAGAAGCCACCAGAGGACTTTGTCGAGGCGGCTGCCTCCTGAGTTTCAGACTGCCACCGTCGAACGACATCTTTCGCGATGGGGAGGAGATGGTAGGATGATACGAGGGCGGCGGAAGATACGGAAGGATTCTTGTCGACTATTGCGGTTTTCATGACACGCTCGATTGACTGGACAGTCGTCGCCTGGAATATGTCAGTAAAGGACAGTTAGTAAGATGGAGCATCAATGGGACTCACGTCAATAATGCGACATAGAGCACGGATAGCGTTTGGTCTGTAGATTGCATCGGTACTGCCTCCCGTGTCCTTCATTATCGTGCTCGTGACCATGATAATATCCTCGGCCGAATGGGCAATCTCCTTAATGACGAGGTGGATCATCTGTCGCAGACTGGGGTCCTTATTCTGAAATAGCTTCGAAATGCCGAAGAAAAGGGTGGTGGCTTCGTTCGTGGGGAACTTCTCCCCAGTATATAAAAGGAGCGCGATCTTGGTCAGGAGAATGCGACATCTTCGAGGCTGGATCGGTGAACTGTTGAACAGGCGAGCTTTCTATCATTTAGCTAGATGCCGTAGGAGGAAGGTTAAGGAGGTTTCGGTGGTGAATTGGGCTTTACACACCTTCCTGGAAAACCTGGGTGCGATCGACCTTGACCAGGCCGAGGTCGGCATCTTCGTCTTTCTTGCCGTAGCTCATGGTGGGCGGCGACACGGCTATCCTGAGGGCGAAAGTTGAAGATGTCGTGGTCTTTGGTGTGGTTCAGTTCAGTCCACACATAATTTGGGGCCAGCACATTTCCTAGCCTTATTAGAAAGAGCGACGTTGCCAATGCTCTAGCGGATCACGTGATCCATACATCTGAGTACCTACCTAGGTAGGCTGCTAGGTACACAAGCAGGTACTGTCCACGCTAAGCCCTCAGCCCCTTTCAGCCCCTTTAGCCCCTGCTGCTACTGTACCTAAAGTTGAGTTCGGTTCGATTCTTGTGTTAACAGCTCTGCAGTTCGGGCACTCGTTATAATAACAACCTTATATACGCAGAATCAATACGATTATTAATGACATATATTATTATCAATCTATAATGATATACACAGATCGATTGATTGCTGATATGTAATTTATTAATTCAGGTTTATTTTCCACCGCTGAGTCGTGCTTTCAATGACCTCGTGGTTCACTCTTGACGAGCTTCATCACATTGGTCGCATACCCCTTTGTTCCGCCATACCTGGCCAAAATTTCTTGTATATCCACAAATGAGGACGAATTAATTCTTCTCCTGCCTATTAATCCGGTATTCCTCGTGCTCGGTATCCTCAGCATCTCTGTCTCAACCTCCCAGCCGCAATCTACGGCAATCTTGGTTATCCATTCAACAAGTGATGAGTAAGCGGAAGACGATTTGTTCTGATGTTTTGGCACGGGTGCTCTAAATCTTGCCCCAGAGAGGTCATGGCTACAGCAAGGTATCATGATGAATGGGCAGTCTGATAGCGTTGCAAGTATCGGTGTCCATGGTGTCAGTTCGTCAGCATGGTTAGAGATGATGAAAGTGCCCTTCGGAAATATACCGTCATGAATCAAATCGGTGTTTTCAACGCCCTTCACGTTGCTCTCGTCCTCACCCTTCGCCCCAGGCCGACATTCAACAACGGACGGAAGCAGAATATGTTGTCGGAGGCTCTCTTTAAACTCGGCGCCTTGCTGGAATGTAACGCAGTAGTTATCCCATGATTTACGCTTCCTTGCGTCGAACCCCCATCCAGAATAACCTTCTTCTCGGAGAATATACACGAGAAGACCATTTCCACATCCAATATCAACGAATCCGGGAAACGGGGTGGTATTGTACATCTGGGCCCATAGCTCAATGAGAAATGCTGCGATTGCTAAATCCTCAAAGACATGCTTTGAAGGATCTGTGACCTCGGCCCAAGTTTGGATAAGCTGCCGGGCGTATTTTTGTTTCAGCCTGGTATAGGTGGTTTGGACGGGTATTTGAGGAATAATTGTGTCGTGCTGGACTCGCTTGACATACCCAGCTTTGGTCCCTTCTCCGTGCTTGTAAAGCATTGCTAGGAGATTGAGGGCCGTTCTTACCAACTTTGGTGAACGAGTCTCATCGTCATCAAAGAAATGGTAGTGAATAGACACACTGCCTTCATTTTTTTCAGTACACCATTCATGAAGGAAGGCTAAACCTTGCACTTTAGGATGATAAAATGGCATATCAGGTTGAGACGAGACATGGGGCTTATAGACTACCATAGACCTCTCTTTGTGGTCCGGTCCATTTCCGTGATAGACCAAGCAGGTTTGATCTAACGGTTGATCCCTTAGGGTGTTTCTGGGCACCAATTTCCTCACCAACACCTTATCTAGTTGGAAGTCTTTGAAACGAACAATAATCGGTGTGGTGACTCCGGGGTCAGTTGCTACGCGCTGTCCAGTACCTTGCTCAACTAGAATGTCGGCTCTGAACAGCCAACTGGAATTGATATTGGGGTTGCGGATTAAGTTCATCATAACCTTGAAGAAGATCTGGGAGTCGAATTCACAGATCTTCCGAAACAAAGGAGCCCATCTTGCACCCGAGACATCTCGGATCAGACTCTCTGAGTCATGTGCAAACTCTTCGGGGTCAAAGGTCATTGTGAAGGAAACGAGTGTGACCTCGAGTCTTTGTTATCAGCCGGACTTGAGGGAATTAGATAAGAACAAGCCGACCAAAGAGAACTTACAAGTTGCCCACACAGTTGCGTGTTCTAGATCAGCCTCCAACAGACAGCAGTGAAGGGGGGGTCAGCTGCTACAAAGTAAGACTTCCAATTATGAGGTTTTATCTATGCATGCAGGCCTGTAGTACTGTGTACCTGAACTTATATCTGAAAGAGGACAGTAAGTCAACAGATTATTGTGAAAATCAACAACGTGCCAATCATAAAGTTGGGTAGGAGGTCGAAAGTGAAGGCCAGAATGTTCTTGAAGATTTGAAGTGTAACTAGGACTGTACCTAATGAATGTGACACTGTGGTGGGTAGCACATGCAATTGGTGGTGTGCCCACTTGTGTGCTACCAGGGCTGCCAGGTTGGGTGCTAAGGTTCTGTGGCATGTGCTCCTCCCTCCTGCACAAATCCGGCAGTTAGGTATACAGAAGTACTGCGAGTGCAGAGGAAGGTATCTATCAAGTCGTTTGACGAATATAATCTATAGAGAGCATGCCTACCATCTTTGTGCAGATACAAATTACCAATTGCCTATGTACATACAGTGAGGTTTTGTAAGTTGGTGCCACCTGCGTTGGAACTTTGTTGATGGGGTAGGCGGTAGGTAGGCGGTAGGTAGCCGGTAGGTAGGCGGAGAATGTTTGCGCTGCCCCTGCTGATTTACAACTGCCCCTCTATCCACCTACGAGTACAGCCCATTCATTCTTCATCCACCCGCTAACAATTAGGTAAAACTTGCCACCAACCCGCCATCAATCACAACCTTAAAAAACACTTGAACATTTCCCACATTCCGTCCATCATCACCTCTCTCTCCGACAGTCATATCTACTCCCCAAGCTTAGGTATTTCCTAGATATTCAAGCAGATTCTCCATACCAATCGTCATCAAGGCAACAACTACTACAGCAGTCGTCAGCCGCTTCATTTCGCTTCTTACATACAACCCATTTTCCCAAGGTCACCCCGTAAACCCGAGTTTATGTCCATTGAAAACCTCAAGACCTACGGTACGTCTTGCCACCATTCCGACCATCCCATCATTGGTTCATCAAGCGTCGAAACCATCTCGATCTTTATCATTGCATCTCGACTACCTGAATCCCGTCTCGACACCCAGGAAAACATTTACTAACCCGCAATCAATAGACCCCTTCGCCGAGGCCGATGAGGACACCGGTGAAACCAAGCAGTCCCAGAATTACATCCATATTCGTATCCAACGTATGTATATGCTGCCTTACTTGAGGAACCATGTGTAGCAATTGATTGCCCCTCACCATCCCAACCCCCCACTTCGATCATGTCCAACTATGGTACTGACTCCTCACGTGTCACTAGAACGAAATGGACGTAAGACCTTGACTACGGTGCAGGGTCTCCCGAAGAAATTCGACTCGAAGAAAATCCTAAAGGTCATCAAGAAGAAGTTTGGTATGTTGCAGACTTGATATCAATACAAAGTTTCTCGATTCATTTGCTAACTTTGCGGCTCTTCGACAGCCTGCAATGGCACCATCGTCAACGACACCGAGATGGGCGAGGTGATTCAGCTGCAGGGTGACCAGCGAAAGGATGTGCAAGAATTCCTCGTTGATAAGAAGGAGGGTTTGGAGCTTGATCCCAAGACCATCAAGATCCATGGTTTCTAAGCCGCCCAGGTCCGCATTCCTTCCGTAACGCCTGGAACACGATCAACAGATAAAGCAATTAGATGGCTAGCCTTAGCAGCGTTAGTGACCTACTTGTTTAACAATAATAGCGTCGCTAGTCGTTTAGCAACTCGCGAGGGCACCATAATTGATCGAGGCGTTAACGGAGTGGCAAGGGCATGATACCCCCTTTTGGTTCTGATGGAATTCTAGCTTTCGGAATGAATTGGGCGAGGCTGGGACCAACCCCAGAAACGCGATGCTTCTTTTACTTTCCAGAGACGTGGGATCTAGATTGCCTGAATTTACAAGATTATCGTTCCCGATCCATATGTATGGCGCCAGATCAGTTAATCACAAGTTCTCACAACACTCTTCGCATCATAATATGTGAAACTATGTTTTGCTGTAGCCGGCCTGCGGGCATGTGAGATTTTCCTTCTAATCCGAAATGTACTTAATGCTTGATCATTGTGCAGTATTGAGGTAAGTTTCGTCGACATGAAACGTCATTGCATATTTAATAATCGTTAGCATATATTAAATTGAGCCGTGTTTTGCTTTTTGGAAGTTTTTATATGATGGGTAGTTTTCACCCTCAGCGAGATACATATGTATCAGTCTAGAACATATGCAACACCACTAGATCTAACCTTAAGACTCCCTTTCGTTCAAGTTATGACCCACCTGCTACAAGTACTCAGAAATGAAGGGTCTTCCACTTCCGCCACCGAATTTCACTCAGAGGAAGAATCGGATCCTCGAACTATTATCCATTCCGGACTCTGAATATACCGATGCGTCACCGAAAGGCTCGGTCGACGCCGGTATCCGGGATCTGATCGACGAGATCAACCGCTTGAGCGGCTTCGTGACTACGAGCAGTTGTGCAGGACGGGTCAGCGTCTTCCTCGAAGGCAAGAAGGTTGTCGAAGAGGGGCTCGCGGCTCCAGAATTAGGCGTTAGTCCCGAGACACCGGAAGAGGCTAATAAGCAGCCTAAGCTGGCGGGAGTGGGCGGGAAAGGCGGCGGGGGAGCCTGGCTGTTCGTCTCGCATGATCCGGTCTTATTCGATGAGACAAAACCGGCATCCAGCCTCGAAGCACTTTTGGGGCTAAAAAGTCCCAAGGATACCGAACTAACTCTAGAGTATGGCTCGGACGCGGATATTGCGGCTACAAGGCTCATCCACTTCAAGTTTGAACCCATGGTGAGTCACTTATTAGCACTAAGGCTGTCGCCTGGTGATGGATATTCCTCCTTGATCGTGATGTACCTTTTGGCATAGTCAAGCAGCCAACTGAGCTGATGCATGTATGCTATAGATTCTTCATATCCTCACTGCATCGCCCGAGCATGCCCAGTTACTTCTTCGCTGCGGGTTGCAAGCCGGGTTCAGAGAGAGTGGAGCCATCAATCTGACGGCCCCGGCAGGAGATAGCGCAACTCCTATCGTGGCGATTCGGACTATGGGACTTGCACTTGAGTCTCTTGTGGGCATTCAAACCGGGGAAGACCGGCAATGCACCGTATCATCAAGTTATCTACTTACACTCGTTCGAATAGCCAACGAGAGGTTTAGCGAGAACAAGAAGCGAATCGAAAGATTTCGGATGGCCATCTTGGAGGCAACTCGGCCGGCTAGAAAAGGGGATGGCGCCGGGTGGGAAGACACCCAGGCCCGGCGAGAGCGGAAGAGGGCGGAGGGTCTGAGAAGGAAAGCAGAGCTTCAGAGTCGGCAACGCGAGAATGCTACCGAGCAAGCAGTGTTAGATACTTCGTTCAATGCAGACCTCACATGAACTTGCCCTCTTCATTTCATGTCACTAGGAACAGCCTTCGTTGTAGAATCATGCCGTCTATAAAGCTCTTTTCCGAGCATTCTATGCCATAGTGTTACAACGTAGTTGGTAAACTCTCTTTCTCCCCAACCTTTGCATGCATACCCCTTGCATGCCCTCGTCCTCGCCCAATCTAACACACGTTCCCTTCGGTCAGTCGGTCGCCCATCCGCTCGCTCGCCAGCTTCATCGTACGACCTTCTCGACCCAGCCCTTCTCCAGCCGCCGGACCTCCTCCTTGAACGCCTCGACCTCCCTCCAGCAGTCCAGCGGCCGCCGGTCGTTCTCCGTCAGGCACCGGACGACGTCGCCGCGGGCCTGCTCGACGGTCTCGGGGATTTCGCGCGGCTGCTTCCGCTTGTCGAGGCGCGCCCGCAGGGCCTCGACCTCCTGCGACACGACGGGGCGGCTCAGGCCCACCTGCTGCTCGTCCGGGTCCTGGCCCTCGACCAGCTGCGACGCCTTCTCCTGCGCCGCCCTCAGCGCCTCGCTCTCCCTCTCCTGCAGCTTCTTCAGCTCCGCGGCCACGCGGGCCTGGACGGCCAGCTCGACGGTCTGCGCGCGCGAGGTGTCGGTCTAGAGTGTGGTTGGGGCTGCGGTTAGATCGCGGTGGTTATATTGCGTCGGGGTGGCGGGTCAATCAACGGGTTGGGTTCCGAGGAGGAGTGGATATCGGTTGGGGGGGTTGAGGGCAGACGGAGCTCACCTCGCTGCTCGATTGGAGCGATTCGACGACATCGTGCGAGACGCCGACGGGCGAAGACCTGGAGGTAGCGAGGGTCTCAGTCAGCGGACGGACGGACAGACGGACGGCCGCACGCAAACACGCACACAACGACGTGAAGACGGGGATCCAAAGGAAAATAAAATATACCTACGCTTTCCAGACATGCGAGGATTCGTCGGCGGCCGGCTTGGACGAGCTCGAACCCATGTTGTCGGCTGTCAATGGCTGTTTTCTTAAACAGGTACGTTGCTGCTCTTGATCTTTTTGCTGCACCGGCGGCGGCTTCGAGGTAAATATTTCCGAGCGTTGAAGGCCGGTGCCCCAGGAAATCTTTACCGTGTCGATTATCTAATTTAGCAGTGATTTATACCGTAATACGCACTGTCCTTGCTCAGGTATTGGGTAGTTAGGTCATGCTGCCTTAGCGCTAACAGCTTCCATCCCTGCCGCCAGGTCATCGATATGGTTGTTGCGTAGCGCTCCCAAACCAAATATAAAGACAATTACTATTTGAATAGTACCCCACTTTAAATGGTACCCTATATTTAGGTTGAAATATGTTAGTGGTATTACCTATATATATTGCTTATATATAATTTGTATATATTTTTAATGTATTTATATATTATAACGCTTTTTTTAACATCCGATTATTTATAATTCCGATTATATATAACTTTAATTATAGCTTTTTAATTTTTATTTTATTTTTAGCCTTTTTTTATAAAATAAATATAAAAACGCTGTTTTTTAATCGTTTTTAAATTAATTAATTATTTAATTATTTATACCTTTTATAAAGTTAATTATTTCTTATATTATTTCTTATAATACCTTTATAAATATATTATTTTTATTTTTATTTAATACTGCGTTAATATTAAAAAATGTATATTAATTAATAATTATTAGTATTTATTACCTTTTTAATAGCTAATTAATAGCATTTTAAGTTAATTTTATTTTTAAACCTTTATAATTATTATTATAAAATTTATTATAATTACGGCTTTTATTACGCTATAAATTACGCTATAAATTACGCTATAAATTACGCTATAAACTACGTTATAAATTACGCTATAAACTTTATAATGCTTTATAAGCTTATTTTAATAATAATAAAATCGGTAATTAATTCGGAAAATAATTAAATAGCTAAAATAATAAGAAAACCTTTTTTAAAGCTTCCTTTAAAAAAATTTAAAATCGGTATTATAAATCGATATAAGTAGTTAAAAAGGTAATAAAAAACGTAAATAAAAAGGTAGTTAAAAAGTTAAAAAAACGTAAATAAAAAGGTAATTAAAAAAGTAAATAAATATATAGCAAAATACTTAATTAAATAGGCAATAAAAAATTATAAATATTAAATAAATAGCAAAATACCTAATTAAGTAAGCGGTAAAAAATTATAGGTATTTTAGTACTACTATTTAAAGTGGGGTACTATTTAAATAGTAATTGTCAATATAAAGATCGTGGTTAGTTAAGAAAGACGGGTGTTTTTATCTATTCTACCGTTCGCAGTTCTCTAATTACTTGCTAGAGAGAAGCTTGCTCAAGCAAATTCCACGTTATCCACGAAGGCTCGCCAATTAGAGGCGGACTTCTCAGGATGCAGTCGTGTAGGTATATAATTATTAACATTCACAGATTCGAGAGCTGACCACGTCTAGAACGGCTGGATAAATTCGATAGTGATTTACATGACCAGTTACAAGGGGATAGCATTGAAGTATATTAGCATCCTCGAAATACCATACCTGGTCATTGTAGAATATCATGCCTAACCTTCAACCAGAGTTGATGTCAAAACCTAACCTGCAAGTACTGCGATGCCTAGTAAGGAGTTACCTGGTGGTATGATAGTCTGGCATTTTCATCAAGTCAAGCTCAGTCAAGTAATCCCCTTAACTTGTTGGAAACGCTGCGTGATACCAGGTCCCAGATGGTCTAGGTAGGTATGAATGAGAACATCATTTATAATATTCATGCTATGAATTCTATGACCTGAATGCCGCTTAACACCCTTTGCTGCATCTACGCACCGCGGTAATTAAAATGTATAGGTTATAAAGCACGATATTGGTCATCTTGAATCCTAGTTTCGTTTCTGATAGGACGCTCCGTAGCCTGGATACGATAACACCACGCCACGCCTGTTTAACACTGGGATGAGCATGTTGCTATGTCACGAACCGATTAGTACTAATATTAGACCTTCCAAGTCGCCGTTGGCCGGAAGAGGAAATAGAGTTATTTTTGTGAGTACTATACCATTAGAAGTTCAGGAAGATACACTTCATGGAGAGGCTGCTCTTTCACAACAGCATGTCATGTCTATTACCTAGCTTCCGGGGGGCTCGCTGTAGTTCAGTATGTGAATGAGAACCTAGGGATGAAGTATCCCGTGCTACTATCCAAGTTACTTACACGACGTCGGTGCGAATGAACCAATTTTGTTTTAGCTTAAGGGTATCGTCCGTTGTCTCTAACTTCGATAGCCTAAAGCTAGTCAAGCGCGTGAATAAGGTTGGCAAAGTCGCGAGTCTAGAGGAGAAGTATGTCACTATTACAATGGTTTGTTTTATCTCGTTGTCTCCTTATCGACTAGGCTTGATCCTGCGGCTCATAGGATAATGAAGTCGGCAGGTTCTTGGTAGAATAGCTACACAAGCCGCTTACAAGGGAATATCTTAAGCCTATTAGCCTTAATGTAGTCTATCATAATAGTAGTCTATATGCTCTAGGCTATTATATCGCACGGAATTGTGTATAGAAAATATAGGCGTTTCATCCTAGAAAGAGGTTGACGAATGATGCTACTGGATGTGTGCTCAGGCTCTTGAAGATATACCAGCTCTCAGGTGGTAAGGATTGATACGACTTGTGGTGTAAGCGCTCCAGCCGATGAATAGCCCTGGGATTCAAGCATCCTGCCTCTGGCCTATCACTTGTAGATGTCGCTATCAAATCGATCCGGGAACCTATCCCGTCCCTGTGCGTCCTTCTTCACCCAGATCGAGACACTCATTCCAGGGCACATGAAAAGGCCGTTGCCCTCGCCGTCAATCTCAACCTCATCCTGTTGCCAGTTGAGGACATCAGTCCAGACTTCGCCTTGATGCTCGGGACCGACATGCATCTGAATCTCCCCAGGACCAGTATTCGACATGACACACGCTAGTCCATCGGCTCTATCGTGGGTGCCTCTCCGCACCCAGCCTGTGAGTTCAGTTAGAATAGATATAATCATTGGCTATGAGCTATACGTACCAATGCAGTTGGGGTTGTCGAAGTAATCGTCCTGGTCGCCATAAGCGTAGAGTCTACGAGCCAAAACGATGTCCGCAAGCTTATCGCCACAGGAAGGTGGCTCAGCATGCTCACCCTTAGTACCGTAGAGGTCGCCGTAGAAGATACAAGGATAGCCTTGAGATCGAAGCAGAATTAGCGAATAGGCAAGAGGTTTGAAGAACCCTTCGACTATTGTCTCGACCGTCTGCCCTTTCTGAGTGTCATGGTTCTGCACGACCG
Organism: Xylariaceae sp. FL0662B; assembly: GCA_022376535.1. Lineage (NCBI taxonomy): Eukaryota > Fungi > Ascomycota > Sordariomycetes > Xylariales > Xylariaceae > Xylariaceae sp. FL0662B. The sequence continues at coordinate 124,575 of JAJJKD010000057.1, forward strand.
TGACTGCATTGACGGGCATCGCTTTGACCAAGGTGTCATCGAACACTTTACGTAGGTCTGCGCTCTCCTGTTTGCTGATGCTGGAGAAGTTGTTTAGCAGCGGCGAATCGTACAGGGATATTCCATTTTCCATTTTGTCAAGCCAGCTGCACAGAGCATCAACATCCCCGGTCCAGAACTCGCCGACGTAGAACTTCTCGCCACATTCTTTGTTTATCTCGTCAACAAACTCGCAGGTAAATCGCTGTGAGAAGTGCTGGACAGCATCAAGACGAAACCCGTCCAGCCCTACCTCCTCTACGATCCACTTTCCCCAGTTCTTAACATCGTTGATAACCTCAGGGTGAGAGTACTGCGACGCGTGGAGTCAGTTGATGTCCTTTCAAAGGGGGCTAAGTAAAGAACAGGAAACTGGAATCGGAAAGTCTGAGATACGTGTGCGGAACTGCCTCAGGTACATGCGACCTGTACCAGTAGGACTGGTTCTCATAAATCGGTAAAAGTGAAGGGTGTAGGAGATGCTTCCAAGAGTTGCTTACGTCAAGATCGGCGAACATGAGGAAATCAGCGTTGCCCTGTTCGTCATCGACGCTCCCACTCCAGCCCTTATCCTCTCCCTGGATCTGAAAAATCGCAGTGCGTTTGTTTCCAGCATCGTAATCTGTACCAGAGAAATCTGTAGTGTTCAGGGTCAGCAATTACCAACCAAAGCATTCGACAGATCCTAAAGACACGCTTAGATGACGTGGGATTTGCTTGAAAGGGCAGCTGTCTCGAGACATCATGTGCCCGCAAAGGAAAGTAGCTTTATATTTGAGGTACTTACGATACCAATGATACTTTTGCTCCGAGTACTTTCCGTTCCGCCCTGGGAAATCAAATCCGAGCCATGCTATAATCTCGTAGGGGTCTGAGACAATCTTATTGCGGTCTTGAGAGCTAGGTGTTAATGGCTTAACCTAACAGCTTTGGTGATCTGACTGCTCACCATCTGGGTCTACCTCGACGACCTTGACTTTCTCCTTCCTATCAGCAGCTGCCTTGTGATTGAGCACAGCATCCCACTTGCAGCATTCGGAATTAGTATCTTCTCTTTCTAGGCTGTTTGGCGAATTTATCGGGAGTTCCACGGCCTATCTTAGGAGCATCTAGGCTCTAGCTTCCCGAATACATCCTGATAGAAAATTCTTGCTCCTAAACTAGGACGGAAATAGCACTGAATGACTCTGGATGCTACTCACGTATAACTTGACACCTTGTTCCTTGGCCTTCTGGCTCAGATTGAGCAAATCGGCCTTAGAGCCCCATTTCGTTGCTGTGCTGCCTTTCTGGTCGAATTCGCCCAGATCGTACAAATCATAGATGTCGTATCCATTTCCCTAAGAAATTCAGCTACCGATAGATTATACGAAAAATGGCGTTTAGGAGTACCAACTTTAGGGCTGCTGGCTTTGCAACCGGGAGGGAGCCAGATAGCACTGACGCCGATGTTCTTGAGCGCAGGCAGCTGATCACGCAGACGCTTGTAATGCTTTTGGTCAGGAGGGCAGTTCCACTCGAATGCCTGAAGCATTGTGCTGTTCTCAGGGGTCACCCCTTTGTCGCCCATTTTTACTAGGTACTAGGTTCCTAATGTGCTTTGCTGCTGCCGAAACCTTATAAATGGGACCTTGATCTACCTATAAGAGGTAATGCGACGAAAAACTCTAATAAGCCTGATCGTATTTAGGGCTTCATCAAGGTTAAATAAGTTGTGGGTAGTGGAATCGAGGCAACTTAAAGCTGACCCAGCTCTATGGAAGGATACACCTTGGTAGGTTCAATCGTGTCTATGTACTGGGCACGTGCAAATGACGACATTATGATGAAGGTTACACAAGGTAACAAACTTGGTTATGCAGGCGGGTAATTTTAGTGTCGTTATAGCGGTCATTGGAAGGGCTTGAACAAGAGCCTGGCAGCACGGTTAGTTTCCTCTGGGGTTAGATGTTGAATATGATGGTTATATCATAATTGAAAATGGAAAGTTCCTCGACAAAGTGGTGTTCAGGTATCGCCTATTAGTTGTCAGTTGAGCCTGGCTGTAGTAACCGTGATTCTTAGTGTTGATAGGTTTCCGAAATTCTAGCAGTTAGACAAGTTCTAGAGATTTTCTCATGATATGTTATAGTGTTGTGTAGTCACGTCTACCTATGTTGCTGGTACCTACATAACCTCTAGTAATTCGCCTGTGATCTCAGGGTCTTTAATATACTGGTACCCTGCTGCTCTTATGAGCGCACCATCCCCTTCCCCAACCCTCCCCAAGTGTGCTATACGTCCGAATGTATCTTGTATGGTAGTTATAAATATATCAAGTGATTTGATTAGGACTATGTTCCAATTAACACCGAGTTCTGAGATGTTCAATCAAGTCATTCATTCGCGGCAGAATGTAAGTCTGCTGTGGTAAAACGGTAAGATGGGCTACGATGAGCACTGGTCATAGCCACACCTATATCTCCGGCTCAGTGACGCGAAGTACTCTACACCTTCCAGCGGAATAAGTAACTAACCTCTTCCGCTTCGATTCCAAGATGGCGTCCTACGTAGTAAGCCACTAGCCTCTATGTGCTAGATACATTGAGAAAGAGTTTAGTGGCCTCAAGACACCCACGGGTAATACAAGACATCATTTTATGGTTCTTAGTATCACCTAAGGGGCTGTTTTGATCTGTCTGCTCAAGCGTAATGCGGACTCCAGCAGCGCTTACATGGAATTCGATGTAGATGTGGTATTATTGTTGCGCATATTTTTTCAATATGCCTACCTGTTTAACGTCCGCAGACTGCCTTTCCTTCGTTTCCCTATCAGCTTGTCAACTTGAATCCCTTGTGTCGAATATACCTGTTTACAATTCTTCTTATAACTGATATAATCTATTCGATGCATTAACTCTTCATAGCTCTGTTTTAATCATTGCTAACATAGGACCTCACTGATAGGGATAGCTAGCTAATTCATGTATCATCACAGTACGAGGAACCAGGTACCTAGGGATATCCAATAGCCTGAAGCAGCTGATTTCAGTAGCAGTATAAGAATTATCTGTAACAGCCTAGGGCTATATCACATTACATAGTCGTTCTATGTTGTTATTGGGAAAGGTCTGAACATACTCACCTAAACAGTGAAGACCTTTACCTAAGTTAAAATGCGGTTCATCTGTAATTCTATTTCTATGCTAGCTAAAATTCACCTCCTGTGATTGGCTACATAAGTATTAGCGGCTTATCCATTAGCCAGAGATATCGAACTTACCTAGCTACAAATACTTTTTTACTTGCCTGTCGTATAACCTGAAAGGTGGCTTGAAATAAGTGGCTGGTAAAGACTGGCAGAAATACGAAAATCTAAAATCAGTAGTACGCAGCACTCTGATTTTCAACGTATCAAGTTGGGAAAAGGTTATATGAACGCGTAGTTTAGACCTTTCCCAACTTAGCTTTATCCTTAAAGCTACCGGGCATTTTATCTAGGATTAAGTAAAGCGAGTGAGTGCTAAGTACATGTAGGTTGCTGCCAGGTACTATTATGCATAGTGTGAGAGGCTTAGTCAGCACTCCTATTGAGTTGCCAACCTTGGACAACTCTAGCAAAACTAACCGAGTTGCTGGCAGATTGAGGGTTTTGCTTTATTTGTTGTATTCAAAAATATATCAGTGTTTGGTCGTATGCTGCTTTTTCGCCTGTGGCTAATACGAAAATTTCCGGTGTGGCACGGCTGGGAGCGTACCTTTGTTGAAGTACTATGTCAACAACATAGAATACTGATACTTTAACACTCTTACAACCCTAGTATGCTTACTAGAAAGTATTTAATGAGCCAGTATTATGCTACACGTATTCCTATCCTTTTAACGGATACATTGTAGTGGTGATTACGTAGGTGTATAGTACTTATAGCTAAGATAGGGGCTACATAGCTTATAAACTGGTTATGTATTTATTAAAAGATATGTATAACCACTTCACGAGTTGATGCTCTCGACTTGTATTTCACGTATTTATGAAGCGTTAATTTGTGATACGCTTTGCTATATGGGATTCACCCCTTTTATACTACCACTTTTCCTTGTTCGAGTAATTACTATCAGATTCGCAGCTATAGGGCAAATCCCAAGGAAAAACAAGATCGTTTCAAAAGAAAAACAAGATGCTTGAATAAAAGGTGTAATATAATATGCAGTAGCTAAAAGCAGGGATACACGGATTATTGGTATAACTGCGACAGAAGTTCTATAATAGAAACGGATTTATGGAAGATTAATTCTCATCACCTAAGCTCTGCGATCTGCCTCTTAACATTCTGCTCCAATAAGCTGATATGTCATTAGGGCAAAGAAATGGTACAGAGTGAACACTATGATTCAGTGGTACTCGAGTACTCAAATAGTCAGGACAGCCTTAAATCTACTACATTCGATCAAATTCAATATAAAGTTATTCCGCGATAGTATTAACAGCAAATTGTCCATTATAGATTTGCAAGGGTTATAACACTTCTACAAAGTCTTCGGGGTGATTTATAGGCTACATATAAAACGCATTCCCTATATATCATGTCCCTTCTCATCGTCAGGAGAAAGCTGCCAAGGAGTTCTACCACCCACAAAGAAATAGTATGAAGGATCCTCGGACTGGATAGACTTACCGTATGTTATTCTCACTGTGAGATACCTTGTGGGGCTACTGTGGTTTCCATTTAAAGACAATGCGGCTGCCAAACGTACTTTCCTAGACAATGGGTGAATATTGTGGTTGCCTCGGAGCCGCACCAGGCCACACTCGACCTGTCTTTTTTATATACGAGCACCATCCACCGCACATAACTCACCTCCTTCCCAAAAAAAATCCAGTTCTCATACATTCTATCCCCCAAATCCTCATACGCACCTAACCAATCACCGTCAACCCCTTAGGCTTGTCTAAACGCGTCGCTGTGCCTCTCTCCTTCTACTTACTCTCCGCACGTAACAAGCTTCTCCCGGTCTCGTTTGCATCAGCCTAATGCCTGGTTTTATGCAATGTGACCAGCGAAAAAACATTATTCTAGAGACATCACCGAGGGAAAAAAATAATCAAGGAAATAGAAGACGCTTATCTGTTCTCCTAAAAGCTCTCAATCCAAGCGTTCTCCATTAGAGACGGTAAGTGGCATCATTATTGAAATGGATATTCAGCTCCCTAGCCAATATCATTTCTCCTAACACTTTATCATCATCCTCTCATCGTCGTTCGACTCATCAAGGTCCTTGGCGAATTAATGAGCCTCTAAATACGTCGGCCAAACCGCAATTTTGTCCCTACTTCAATATCCAGCCCTCCCAGTTCTTACCATTACAAGCTCTCATTTCGTTTTCAGTTCTCCTGGTGCTTTGAATGAATCTCACTGACAACTTGTAGACTGTCTGCGAAGCCCGCGCCAAGCTTCAAACCTGCTGCCAGTTACAGCCATAGCGGTAAACACCCTTCCGACAAGCTTCATCAGTTGCGACGAGGAGGGCCTTTTGTGTATTTTACTCTGAGCCGTAACCATCTTCTTACCACACATCATACCACCAAACTAACAACACACTGCCGTTGGGATATTCCCTCGTACCTGCATCGTACCTACATTTGGTGCAGTTTTTGCCTACTTTGGTAGAGGTAAGTGGCAGAATTATTATTCCCTCCTCCCTTTGCTTTGGGGAACTTCCCGGAGCATAACCACATATCTCACGCGTTCCATACATGCGTGGCTTGGATGAGATTCCTAGAGATCTATCGGTGGGGGGCATCTCTTACGTACTATTCTATATATCACCAAGTCATCCAGCCTTAACAGTCAATAATTCTTCTTTCCATTTTCTTCACTTGCACCCGTCTAACAACGCTTTGTAGCCTATATCGCCGCCTCCAAAGTAGTAGTCCCCGGAATATCCTTGTTGGCTACTCACTTACGTCAACATTCGCTCTGCGATCATTCAGGTCACCCCCGCAGTTTCTGTGGTATTGTGAGAATTCGATAATCTCTGGTTATAGGTCTCTTAAGTTGAGCTTCTGCCGGCCAGCATTCCCATATTGTGAGTATTTCTGCCATTCCTTTGAAATCCGCTGCCCCCATATCCTCCCAATCCCATCCCGTCGCCCTCCAGTTATCGTTACTCTCGATGATTAGTGTTGCCAATTTTGTTTCCTTTCGTCTTCATTCCCTTTGTAATATGCATTATTATTTGGCGAAAACCGCTTCCTTACAGCAATAGAAGTGAATACATGCTTCTCTGCTGGATGTATTGCTAAGCTAGTCCCTTGATATTCGCCGTGCCTTTTCCACCTTCGCGTAGCACTTCCCATATATAATGCGTTGCGTAACATTCATTTTATTAGTTTAATTTCACACATTACTAACAATTTTGATAGCAATTGCAACAACATTGGTGACCTTCGACGAATATCATCTAACCGCTGCAGTCTCCGTGCATAAGGTATTGACTGCCTAGTACTCATAAAGCTGCGGAACGAGACATCAAGCTTGTAGCAGATTGCAGGAAACACAGGCATCAAGCTCACAGAGGGGATTCTCGACCCTATCTACGCAGCGAACTTAGACTGTACCGTGCTCCGGCAAATCGTTGAAAAGCAGTTGACCTTCCAGCAAGTATATACCGATCACCTGTGAGATTCCGGGTATGCTAACGCCTTTCACCCGACAGTTTACACTGTTGCCTCGGTTCAAGTCGATTCACTGAACAGAACAATAAGGAAATTTACTCTGTAGGTTTGTTCGTTGGCTTAACGCTTGTCTCCTCCACCCTCCTTCGTTCTTTCCCCTTAAATTCTTCTATCAGCATCTTAATTATCAGCATCTTAGTCATATTCCTATCTCGAAGTATTTACCTTGAAGTCATCTCGAATATTATCTTCTCAAACGGTCCTACAACCGGGTATTTGCAGCTAACATGGTATTCAGGACACTTCCATTGCCTATTAAGCGGAGGGTTGTACACTTGTTCTCTAAGAGCCCAACCGTAGCTCCAGAGATCGCGGTATTAGGACGAGACTGGATCTCGTACGAAGCCTACTTCGCATGGCTACTCTCCAAAAGAGCAAATCAAGTAACTTCTCTACTGCAGAGATGACTAGTAGCGACGGGACTTCCCTCTCGGCCTCGCCGAGCTCAAAGTCTGAGCAAGGTAAGTCTAATCTCTCTTGGAAATGAAAGCGTTTCCCCTTCCAACTCCCCCTTTTCGGCATCATACTTTATCCCGAAGTTACGTTGGCGCCCCCATCAAAAACTTCTCTGTTTCTTGCCTCACCACGTCGGCGTTTAAACGACTATACTATGAGTTACTAGGTTGTGGCGGTTTGTGGCAGTAACTTCAAGACGAGTCAAGCTTGTCCAAGGACTTCTTGCTACGACCTGTTTTCTATTCGCTATATGAATTACCCTGCTAATATAGTTGCTATCTATAGGCGGAGGAGCGCGCCTCGATACGCGCCTCGGTAATCTCTCGCTGAATGCCTCACCTACAAATAAGTAAGTTGTTTATTACAGAGGGCTACGAACAAGTGACAGTTGACTTTAGCCTGACAGATACGAGTCCTCGAACCCCCGAACTTCTGTGCATACTGGACAAGCAGCGCTTGGTTTCACCCAAAAGCCGCGTGGCACTGCCTTGAAGTACGTCGTTTAATCGTATAACACTGATGCTCCCGCGCTAACGATATCTATTTCAAGCAACGAACCTCACTTTCAAGTTGGAAATGCACCTGGTGATGATGTGTTCTTATCGCCTAGCAGAGCACAAGAGTCTTATCTGTCAGCTCCAAATGCAGCCGGTGCTTCGGTCTCAAGTATGCAGGGTGCTGTACCGGCAATGCAGCCTGTCCGAGTGTTGCGAACACGCAACTCGGATATTGGCAATAGAAGTCAAGTTGCTGGCGTTGATGCTCAAGCTTTCTACCCTGCGACTGCCTGCGTATTTGTGGCAAAGTAAGTTCTTGACCAGCGTATTAAGTATCAAGAGAGCTGCTCTAACCGTGCAATTCTAGTCTTCCTGAACATGTCAGAGACGCCCGCCTCGAGGCAGAGGTGACCCGCGCTTTCAGCGATTTTGGTATCGTTTTCGTAAAAATCCGCCGGGACCAGAAGAACATGCCATTTGCCTTCTGCCAGTTTACCGTGAGTAAAGTCGGAAATCTGCTGTGAGCTTAGCTGACTGAGAATTAGAACAATGATGATGCAAAGTCGGCTATGACCCAGGGTAAGGGAACCATGATTGAAGGACGCCCCTGTCGCACTGAGATGGTAAAGGCAAACCGTAAGTGGCAAAACCCGTGCAATATAATACGAGACGATAATCTAAATCCATTCTAGGTACCTTTGTCATTTACAGTTCCCAGGGCCGCGACGTGAGCGTCGACGAGGCCCGTCAACAGCTAGCGGCATTTGGGCCGATGAGTAAGTGTGAGGCGCTTCATTCTCAAATCCAAGAGGCTATGAAGATCCAGGGCGGTGTGCTAGTCGAATTTACAACCTTCGACCCGGCTAGAGACGTCATCGCCGTAAGTTGTCCGCTGATTTCCTCTATATCCGGTTTACTTACACCACTTCAGGCGTTCCGACACCACCCACAGTACCGCGTCGTCGCCTATGATCTTAAAAAGTCGATGCAATCACCGAAGGTCGACCCAGATGAGGCATGGCTCCTACGTTATGAGGTTGATCGCCGATCAATATTCGTTGGAGGGTTGCCAGTGGACGTCTCAAATATAGAGGAACTCCTCAAGGAACTCGTGGCGGACATTGGTGATGTTCAGAAGGTGCAGGTCATCCAGAAGGAGGCCCGAAACGGTTCGTTATCACTTGCTTTCCTTCTCGCTGCCACGCTAACTGGTTACGTTTTTAGGCCATGGGAGTCCAGTCGCTTTCGCATTCATCGAGTTCGCCCGTCCTGACATGGCCGAGCTAGCGGTCAAGCGTTTGGTAAGTTGTCGACGGTAAAACTGCGACACCATTGTAATCACTGACCTCTTTGTAGAACGGGGAGATTTTGTGTGGATGCCCTATCCGAGTGGAGCGCAAAGCGAGTAAAGATACTCAGAGTGCTCGTCGAGTGAGATCGCAAGTAGTAATACCCAAGGAATCGCAAAGCCCGGTGAATGGCAAGCAGAGTATCACCACGGTTGAAAATGCTGCCGATCCTTTGACTCCTTTGCGTCCTGCTGGGACCGAAGCCTTGCCTTCGACTTCTAGTAGTGGATCTGTGCCATTAGCTGCTGCCCCAATTCACCCTCAACCCTACGGATACATGCCTTATGGAGGACAGAACTACCCGAGTCCCACCTATACCTCGCCGTACAATGCTCAAGCCGGCGCAGGCAATTTTCCAGCTACTCCTCAGACAACTCCTGGAGTCATGAGCCCTTACGCGCCGACTGCGTATTACCCCTCAGCATACTCATGGATGACGCCGTACCTCCAGGACCCTAACCTAGCATCTATGGCGTACTACCATGCGTATTCAGCTTCCCCAATGGCTGGTGCTCCTCAGAACACGGGTCAGGTAGATTCGACGGGCAATCCTGCAGAGTCGAGGCTTGAACAGAACGCATCTTCAAATTGGGTAAACAATACCCCTACCCGCAGCAATGCTGGGAAAGGAGAGTCGAGTGCAGGGGAAGGACGCGAGCCTGTATAATGTGAACTAAAACTTCAGTATGATGGTTGGTCTGTATGTTGACCATTCGGGGGAAGATCACTCGATCACTGATTACGTCCAGGATTTATATCAACCTTGAGCATACAGACACAGCCAGGCGTGCGATCAAGGTTGGCGTTCATATTTGGTTCCTAGATATTCGGCGGCTGTCGATTGTATTAACATGCCACTTTGCTACGACACGGAAAATCAAGAAGGAACCACAAAGTCGCTCTGAATACTAAGAGGCTGGGTATCCTCGTTGACCATTGCACACGTATTCATTATCAGCCATACTTGCTCTATTACGCCATCTCACAAATCACCAGGGATATGTATTCACCATCCAATGGTGACAACCTGAAGAGCCTTGGATGATAAAGGGATTTCTTTCGATTTCGCCTGCTTGCCCACCCGACAATATTAGTATCAACTCCAGTGGAAGTGGGCATCTGACGAACATTTCTTTCTCTTCTTTGCAGATAGGTCATGGGCTAGGATAGGTTCGGTCAATCTAGCATGTTGCTGGTTGGCCATACTCCTCCTTTTGTACCTAGAGAACTATTCATAACTTCATCAATGATGATTTTTTCTTTTTCTTACCCGTTGGGCTGGACCTTATAATCTAGCCTATTGTGATCTGGGAGTTGTGATTTGGTATTAGCTGTTGGTCTTTACTTAATTGTGTTTGGCTTTTCTTATTACTGGTTGCATGTCACAGTTTGAGAGAAAAGTTTTGCGTAGGTTGTCGTAGATTAGGACCGTAGATGAGATACAGGGAGCCATCCTACCTTGATACCGAAACTCCCACGCCACATGTGCGTCCCTCTTAACGGGACAATAATCAGGGCTAAGCTATGCGTAAGGGTTTGCCTCTTGTGGCTAAGCCATCAGCCTATGTTGCCTGGTTGTCGCAACTACTTGCTACCCAGGAGGAGATTTGCCCAGATCTTGTGGCCATGTCCACATACATATAAGTGGTTTTAAATGGTTAATATGGCAGGTTAGAGAGGTAACGATAGTAGACCGACGATCACTTGCTAGGTCCTCGATAACTACTTACCTAAGTCGTTGTGTCGTATTGGCTCCGCCCAGGACATCGAAGCTTCTACATAAACTATCTAGACCTGTTGCTTGTATGAAATATCTATATGTGTGCGAATATATGAGACAACTCGGATGAGGCGGCTGTCTCCGGTAGCCGCCCGGAACCAGTTGGACATTGACATGGGTATATGTAATCAAGAATGGTATAACGACAATGACGCCTAATGCCGTAGGCGTCGGAGAACCTATTAACACTTGAGTGTTCAAGTACATAAGCTTTTAGTCTACCGACTTTATTATGTAGGACAATAGTCGAACGGGTTATGTTACCTTGGATGATTACTTAAGTAGGTATGTAAGGTTGTGCATGCATTTGATGACTCTAGAGTCTAAACTAGGTACCTATACAATGTCTGGTATCTTATTCATAGACTTATTAATATGTAGTAGGTATGTTACCTGGTATCTCAATTTCATGCTGAATTTCCGGACGTCGTTTCCCTGTATTGATTTGAACTTCGTGGCGTGCAAAAAAATACCAGAGTATAAGGCGTCAGTACATATGTAGGATGGGAAAGGTGTACGTAATAATGTGTATGACTAAGTACTTAAACCATAGTTGAGTCAGTCGATAACTTGATAGGGCTGAACTTGGTAAGTTGTGTGTAGTCGTATGTGGTCCGTGCATGATCACACGAACTTGTGCGTGTTTTCACAACTTCTTAACCTCATCGGAAAGGGGATCTCCCCACCTCTTGTAACTTGATCAGGAAGCTACCTAGAAGCTACGTAGCAGCCTAGGTAGCTACCTTAATCGGCCCATCTCCTCGTGAAAAGATTTTTGCAATATTCATTCGCTCTTCAACACCTTCATTGCACGGTTAACATAGCAATCCGCTCGCTCGTCTACTCATTTGACCATCCTTCCAAGTAAAAAGCGCGAAGTAGAAGTGATTAGATCTGATTTCCGGAGATGGGCCAACCCTCGTTCGAGGCTTCGAACGCCATCATATATCTCACTTATGGCGCTTTCTTGTATGTTAATGACTCGAATGATTGCGCTGCCAACGTGGGAATTTAATACAGACTAACTATAAATCTTCAGGCTGTTGGGAACAGGCTTAGCCTGGAAGATGAGAAGGCAATCCAAAGCAGAATTTCTCTCAGGAAACAGAACTCAGACGGGTTAGGGATCCAAAAGGGAGTTAGATGCGCCAAGGACCCCAAGGCCATCTCGTGACTCTCATCACCTCTGCTATCCATGGAACTTGTACTGACATTTCGAACAGCTCTTCCGTTAGCCCTCAACTTCATCGCTGCTGGTGAGTAGTAGAGTCGTTGTGCTGCTTACGCAAAGCGCTCTCCTTTTCCTCCACAATTCAAGAGCGGTAGCACCTCGCAAGAAATCCAACTAGGATTTCCTCGCAATGCAGCATCGACGTTTATGACGGCGTTTACCGGCTTGGCAAGTCGCGGTGGTATGAGACGAGATTTCGAGTTGCACAACTGACTGTAGGTTCGTACCCGATATTAACACGGCTCCTCCCTTGCAGCAGTCTCTAGAATTCTAGACTAGAGTTCTAGAGTATGCTCTAAGGATAGGTAGTCCGCGGCTCACTACGGGCGCCGATTTGAAGCAGCCTTGGTTGGATCCAACCTCACACTTCTGTTGCTAGGAGCTTGTGGGGAGATCCCTAAGGGTTCTGTGGAAATGAAGCTGAGATTGTACCGTAATTACTCGATCAAGTTAATGCTTGCGTGGGAAACGTGCTGCCGCTCCGATCTCCCTACCCACTCAATGCGCAGGTCTTACTAACCATAATTTCAACGTCTCCAGCCATGGGGTCGGGAATCCTATTCTCCTATCCTCAGTTGGCTACTCTCGCTGGCCTTCAGGGTGTTATCGTCTATGCCTTTTCATCGGCATGTCCTCTGTTGATTTTTGCCACTCTTGCACCTATCATCCGCCGGAAGTGTCCCGAAGGCTTTGTGCTCACCGAATGGACGAGAGAGCGATACGGCATCATCACAGCCTTGTATCTAGGTGCTTTGACACTTCTCACTCTGTTTCTGTACATGGTCGCGGAGCTATCCGCCATCGGCCAAGTCATAGAGGCCCTGACCGGGCTGGACGGACTCCCCGTGATTATTGTGGAATGCGTTGTAACTACGGTGTACACTTGTAAGCGCTCACCCCTACGAGGGCCGGTAGCATGGTGCAGAAATTTACTGACGACGTTGATGTAGCTCTCGGGGGTTTCAAGATCTCCTTCCTTACGGACAATATTCAAGGAGCGATGGTTTGCTGTCTAATCATTGTAGCCGCCATTACCATCGGCGCCAAGACAGAGATTAAGCCAGGTTTGATCGCCGACTCCGGATTACTCAACGCAAACCTCATAGGGTGGCAGCTGATATATATTTTACCTGTTGCTATCCTCACTAACGATTTCTTCCTCGCCAATTTCTGGCTGCGTGCCTTCGCCTCTAAGACGGATAAGGATCTCTGGATCGGAGTCTCGAGCGCTGTGGTCGTTATTCTGGTCGTGCTCACGATGGTCGGTTGCACTGGCCTGATTGCTGCGTGGTCGGGTGCCTGGCCCGGTGATCCGCCTGTCGAGGACGGATCTGTGGCGTTCTTCCTGCTACTCGAGCAGTTGCCCAACTGGGTTGTGGGCATCGTTATAGTCATGGCAGTCAGCCTCAGTACCGCGGCGTTTGACAGCCTGCAATCTGCTATGGTGTCGTCGGCCTCCAACGATGTCTTTCGTAACCGCCTCAACATCTGGTGGGTTCGTAGTGGCGTCGTCCTGGTTATCATCCCGGTAGTTGTTCTTGCCATCAAGGCACCTAGCATTCTGCAGATCTATTTGATCTCCGATCTCTTGTCTGCGGCCGCGATCCCGGTGCTCATGCTCGGGCTATCAGAGCGCTTCTACTGGTGGCGGGGTTTTGAAGTCCTAACGGGTGGGCTCGGCGGGATCCTAACTGTCTTCATCTTCGGCACTATCTACTACGGCGATGCACAGCTAGGTGGCGAACTCATCCTGCTCGAGCAAGGGCTGTACACGGGCGACTGGGGTGCGTTCGGCGCTTTTGTCGCTGCGCCGGTCGGTGGCTTGCTCTGGGGTTTCGGCGCACTAGCGTTGAGGTTGACATTCCAGTTCGTCCAGTCCAAAGTGCGAGGAACGCGATTCGATGCGCTTGACTACCCGGATCTAGCGCCGCAGGAGGATACCGATGCCCTGAGCTCGGAAGCTCGTGATGAAGCGACTAATGTTACGGTAGTTGGCAAGTTCTTTTGAGACAGGCCCATTACACGAATGAGAAGAGCTGACGACGTCGGCGGTGGTTGTTGCTTGATGAGACAACAACAATGAAGTTAGCAGCTTTCATAGCGGCTAAGCTATAATGGTAGGGATATAGGGATTATCTAGAAAGAGCATAGTAAAGATAAGAGCGATATAGCAGGTGTGTGGCTGGGGGATGAATTACGATGTAAACGTCTGTCGGCTGGTAGATGGGTTTGTGTTGGGAAGAGAGTATCTTTGGATGTGTGAAAGATGTTACTAGAATGCACAGGAACGGTCACCTATCTAAGGTGGCAGAGGCAACCCCCCTCCATCTAGATAGATTTCTAATACATAAGCTCAAGATGCGATAATACATTTGCCCACAGTTTGGTATTATTGTGTGTAGCCTTTCCATGGGCGTTCAACGAGACCAAATCTCCACCCATATTTAGCTTTCGTTGAGAGCCGTAAGAGCTATTTAGACGAATATAAATAGCGCTGTTAGAAGTCGAACCTAACTCGATCTTAAGAGCCTCAGGTGAGCCAAGCTAATCTCTTTCAGTGATTCCTTCACTATATCGAGATCTTCTGGACAGTTTCTTGCAGCTGTTGACCTAGTTACTGTGGACAGTAGCACTTTGTATTGCGTAGACGACTAAATATGCTCAGCAATAGAGCAAGAACATATATTTGGGATTACCCGGTCTGTTGCTGTATGGGACAATGAGATTGTTTGTTGAGGCAAGAGTATAATCCTATTAGATTTACATCCCTTGAGGGACAGGACTGCTTTTTGTTTGTACAGATCTGGTTTTTTTTTAAAAAAAAAAGAGGCACATATGATACAACGGTTTCCGCCCCCATCGGCAGTCTGGTCGTCTAAATGGTCCCGGCTTGCAAGGCTTTCGCATTGTCAATATCCTCAATATAGCTTTCGTAAGTCGTCTCAGGCAACCAGCCCCAGACAATCCACGGGCCGCTCTGGTACGTGGTCTGGTCTATATCGGCCTGGAGGACGATGTGCTCGATCATCTCGCGGGTGCGCTCGCTGCCGGGGATCTTGGCGCCGCCGTTGTTGTCGTCGTAGCGGGCGAGGCGCTGGACGCTGGCGATGCTGACGACGGCCTGCTTGAGGAGGTGCATGCCGCCGCTGTGCATGGGCATGTAGGAGAAGCGCCAGTCGGCGAGGCGGGGGTAGCGCCACCGTTGGTCGTAGCGGACCAGCTCCCACTCGGCGCGCTCGCCCCGCGGCCGCGAGTCGACGGTGCCGGCCAGCGTCTTGTACAGCTCGCCCGAGCAGATCCTGCGCAGCGTGTCCTTGTCCCCGACGGCGAGCGCCTCCGACATGGTCACGTGCAGCGCCTTGGCCGCCGGCACGGCGTTGCCCCGGCGCGCCTTGAACCGGGGCCGGCTCCTCAGCACCTTCGGCATCGACATGAGCTTCATCCCTATTATCGACCAGAGGGTCTGGAGCCGGTTCTTGCCGTGCAGCCAGAGGAAATGTATGAAATGTTTGGGTTGGCGTGGATACCGCCAGATGGGAGGGGCTACTAAGGTTACTAGGGACGGTAAAGAGGACTTGGTCAGCGTGTTGTCACTGTATCTGCCACACGGAAAAGGTTTCGCTATCTACGTAGCATCGAAAGGTCGTTTGGGGAAGGGGAGGGAGGACTCAAGACTAACGGGGTATCAAGAAGGATAAACTGGCCTCGACCATCTGGGCTTTTTCCTTGGTTACTATCGAGTTTGATCCGGACCTTCCTCGTCTGGCGCCGCCACGCGATCTCGCTGTGGAAGCATAGGTGCGCGATGTGCCCACGGGTCGGTAGAGGCCGAGACGGCAGAGGACGGCAGACGGAGCCGGCGATCGGATCGAGGCCAGCAGCCACGGCCGCGGGAGGCGCACGAGTTCGGCCATTGGCTTGTATATTCGATCAATTCGGCGAAGACGATGAACGGCGAGGTCTATCCGCCTGTGGACACAGAGTCCCGGTAACGATGGGCGGGTCCGAATTCGTTTTTGGCCGGTGTGTGTCGAAGCTGTGATGAGGCTTTACAAATATTTAAAAAGTTGGAGGCCGGCCAATGGGGTGTTACCCTTTGGTGATGCCGATGAACAAGCGGGTCCTGTCAGTGCAGCAGGGGTCTGGTCTTAGACACCTGGCTGCCTGGACACCACCAAAGTCCCCTCCCCGCTATTGTAACAACTTACGTACAGTAATAGGCGTGCCTACTTAAATATTCAAACGAAACCGACTGCCCACCTATCTACCACCTAACCACGTGCCCACCCTTTTGCAACACCACCCCATCTGCAACAAAACTTACCAAATATAACCTCTTCCTTTATTTTTTCGCAACACATCAAAATACACTCAAATTAATTGAAAAAAAATGCTGCCGAACGACGAAACGGAAGAGCGCATTGCCCGTACAATTCAATTGTATTCTTAAGGTATGCTAGTGCGGCAGGCCGCGTATCGATATGACCTTATACCTTTAACCCTTTTCCGCCGCCTTAATTATATTAAATTATATTATAAAGCTATAAAACCGTTATAAAAATTATATCCTAAATAAGAGAATATGATTATTAACTGGATTTTTTATAAAGAAATATATAGCTGCGTTTTTTTGTAACGATTTATTACCGAGGTTATTAAGGCTATATTTAAGGTTTAAAGAGAGACGAATTTTTATTTAAGCTATAATTAAATCGATAAATTTATAAAACGTTATTTTAATATACGTATAAAAATCGGCTATTTTATTAAATAATCGCGAATTTATATAGCGAATTTTTAAAAAATTTACGACTTTTATCTATTTTTTAATTAAGTTTATATAAAATACGACATTTTACCTTATAACGAGTATAATATAAATAAAACGGGTATAATAAAGGGTAAATTTAGTTGCGGTACCGTTATCGGTACTAATAAAAGTGCCTATATATGTATTGCTAAATCTAAAGCTAAATTATAGGTAACGTTTTTCGAATATGTTAGCTTTAAGGGCAAAAGAGGTACCTTTATTATTATATATAGCGGTAAACGCTTTTAAGTATAGTGGTATAAAAAAAAAATCCTTAAATAGGAATACGCAGCTATTTTATAAGGATAAAGTAATAAAATAATCGCAAATAGATGGCTTAATTAGATTTTTTTAATTAAAATTAAGCCGAAATATAATATGTAGTAATTATTAATAATCGATAGCTATATGATTTATATATATCCCGAATTTATATAAAAAGCGTATATTAATAAAATAGCTATTATTTATCTACCGTTATACGTAAATAACGCATTTTAACTTTTTAATATAAGTGTTTTTTCGTTATTAAAAACGGCATACTGGTATAAATTCGGCCTATATATTACCTATATTATTATAGCGCTGATATATAAAAAACATATATTAAAAGTATATATAAAGGTAGTAAATAAGGCATTTTTAATAAAAAATATTAAATTTAGCTAGTAAAGGAGTAGTTTATAGCTATTTAATTCTAAGATAATAGTTAATAAACCTAACGTTATTTTTTTTAAACCTCCTATACTTTATATGCCTAATATATCTCTATATAAACCACTATATATAAACGTTTATATTTTTAAAAAGGCTAAAGACTTTATAAACTAGTTAAAGGTTATTTAATAGTACTATAAGCTATTTTTTTTTAAGGCCTATAAACTATTTAATAAGGCCGGTAAAGCCTTTATTTACTATATAGGTAAAATCGGCTAATTATACATTTATAAAAGTCAGTTATAAAAAAAGCTTAAACGGTATAAACTAAACGTACGGCAGCCCGTTAAACGGGATTTAAATAAGGTATTTTTAAGCCTACCGGAAATACGTAATACCTAAAATAAAAAGACAAAGAAATTATTTCCTATACGGCCGGATAAAGAGTTAGAAAAGAACCCTGATTTGCAATTTAAATACTAGCTTAAAAAGAAGAGGCGCCGCGCAAAAAAATAATTTTTCTGATTTTTTTTGATTTTTTTACGTGTATTTGTAGTTGTGGTAGTCAAAAAGTCAACTGTTGCAAAAGGGGTGGTGTTGCAAAAGGGTGGGCACGTGGTTACCACCTACCACCTACCACCTACCACCTACCTACCTACATCCTTCCACTATTCTACGTGCATACATACGTGGAAGGTTCCAACGGGTACAATACCTACATACAATCCATGCATACAATCCATACATATACATCATTGATGCATACATACATACATACCTCGTTATCAATACATGTATGTACCTTATGTAGTAATATGACCTCACAGGCCACATTGCCGATTACCCGTTACTGTTACTGTACCTTACTTTCATAATATAACCTTACCACTTACATACCATACCTACTTATGTATTAACACTGGTCATTCTGAATGGCTTCACTTACTCCTAACAATCCAAATACCATAGCCTGCTCGTCGTTCTTTCCACTCGACAAGAAGTGAACCTCACTCAATTCTACGACTCCTTCGGGTTAAGGCCCCTTGAATGGCCAACCCATCGCTCTCCTCCAGCTCCTCCAGCAATGGCCATCACGATAAGCCGACACCGCCAGTCGTATCCGTCTCCCTCCTACAGCCCCGCGTCGCCGTCGCTCTCGGCATCCCCAAACGCTGGCATCACACTCTCTCCGCCTGTCGCGGCTTGTCCATTGCGCCCCCTATCTGCTGGGGTCTGCGCTTCGCCCTGCGATTTCTCCTCACCGACCTGATATACCTGTCTTACCGGGAAACTAGCCGTGATGTTTCCGCTTCCGCCTTGAGGCTGATCGAGACTGCGCTCTCTATAATATGGGTACGTGTGTATGCTATATCATGGTCGTCTACGACATTTCTACCATTTTCGCCGTCTTGTGGCTTTGTATTTTATGTTATTTCGTTTTACTTTATCATATATTTGTTCTACAGTTATCAGTACTAACCGGAACCCCTTTCGACGAACAGTGTTGCGCGTCAGCTTACCTCGCCTTCTTCTTCACCGACTGCCTCATGTCCCGCTGGCTTATCAACTATACCCCACAAGCAACCGTCGTGCGTCTCTTCACCATCAGCTGCGCATTCGCCTACATAACTTCCTGGATCGTGTTCCTGACTGGCGCGTCTGAAGACCCCGGCCTGCTCCTACCAGCTTGGATCTGCATCGCCACCATATTGACTACCTGCTATCACTTCACCCAGCGCAAGATCAAGATAAGGAAGGAGACGTTTGCCAGTATCAGCGTCTTCTCCATTGCGAGCTACCTCAGCATGCTCGCCTTGATGTTTTACGTTCACGCCACCAGAGTTGGATACTCGGATATACCCTTGGTCGCCTACGCTAAGCGGGCCTTTGAGATTACGGGACGTGTTGCCGTTCGTGTCCTTGGCGTAACCGGAGTCGCCGAAGGATTGTAGCTTACGTACGAGCTAGCGCTCGATTTTGACATCGATATCTGGGCGGCTGAGACATGGCCATCCTACCGGCCAGAATTCGGGTCGATGGAGAGGATAGGAGTGTTGCTACGTTTCGTTTTTGGGTTACGAATATGTACTGCTTTCCTCCACCTTGGCATTGCGGCACAAGTCGATTATTAGGTTAGCCTATGTACCAATGGCTAGTCATCACTCTCTCGGTTCATCAAAAGGTGACAGTTGGTTTCGTCTCGTCAATTCCTAACTGTGGTCGTTCATACAACCTCGTCAACCTATCACGGATGGTCAATTGGACCCGCCGGACAGTCAGCAGTTTGAATTTTGCCAGTCAATTCACGCTAGCCCTCCCCCCCGATCTGTTATTCGAGAGAGACGTTGATACTTGTTCAGTCTCGTGATTAGCTACAGTGGTGTTGAGATGTTTTGAGAGGAGGCTTTGACTTGGGAATAGTCGCTGAGA
The DNA here is from genome assembly GCA_022376535.1 of Xylariaceae sp. FL0662B. Taxonomy (NCBI): domain Eukaryota; kingdom Fungi; phylum Ascomycota; class Sordariomycetes; order Xylariales; family Xylariaceae; species Xylariaceae sp. FL0662B. The sequence continues at coordinate 144,539 of JAJJKD010000057.1, forward strand.
TACCCCTAGCGTACATTGATCAGGTGGCTGTCTGGGCCGTCTAGTATGTTATGATACTAGTATTATATAGGCCACACTCTGAATTAGACCGTTTTTGGCAACTCTAGAAGACCTTATCCTCGATATTTACAGACTACCCAACGCTAAATCGCGGTCTAAGCCGTTATACGGCCTGTGCGCATTTCCTCCCTTGAATAGTCCGTACATACATTTGAATCTCATTACGACCTTTTCTACTACCTAACACAGCTTATCAAGTTATATCTGCTGTTCCCCATATAGGAGCATAAGAATGGCACCCCCATTCAACGAGGCCCAACTAGCTATTCTTGAAGATTATTGGCGTCTCCGTCGGGATGCCCCTCGACCTCCCAAAAGGCTGAGCATATGTGCTGCAATGAGTTGCAGCGAGGTAGGGCCAGAGGTCACCTCACAGGCCGTGGGTCGGTCCGTAACACCCCAGCCACCACCGATCATTCGCTCTCCAGCTCGACTTGTTGATGATCGTCCAAAAGCTCACCAGCCTAACCACTTTATATAGATACTTCTCGAACCGCGCGGCGAGAGAACGCGGCCAGCCGCGCGCCAGAGCCCCGACGCGGAAGCAGCTGCGCCTCCTCGAGGAGGCCTTCGACGAGGACGCGTACCCGTACACGGGCACCATTATCCTGCTCACGTATCAGACGGGCCTCCAGCCCAAGCAGGTCAAGTCGTGGTTCGACAACCGGCGGCGCAGGCTCGCGCGGAAAGGCGAGTATATGTTCTCCATGAACTTCGACCAGGACCCGGCTCTGGCCGCGACGATGTGGAGAGACTACCAGAAGGACCCCGAGGCGTACGCGAGGGAGATTTTCCTGGGGATGAGAGCGCCGTCGGGCGAGTGGTTCTATGACTTGGCGGAGCCTGAGGATGAGGCGGAATGGGATAGGAGGTGGAGTTCGGCCGCGAGAGATAAGATCAAGAAGGAGGGCGGTAAGACCAAGAAGGAGGGTGATAAGATCAAGAAGGAGAGTGATAAGATCAAGAAGGAGAGTGATAAGATCAAGAAGGAAAGTGATAAGATCAAGAAGGAGAGTGATAAGATCAAGGAGGAGAGTGATGAAGACGATGAGTAATAAGATGGTAGTCGTGGAAGATTAGGAGGAAAACATTGGGACTTGAAGTCCTACGGCATATCTAGGGGCAAGCCAGATGCTCTTCCGTCAACTTCGGACGAGACGGGATATACTGGCTACATTACCCGGCGAGGAGCGCTTGGTGGGATCAGAAAAGGGGCTTGCCGGTCAAGACACGCGAAATCGAAATCGCTGGTTCATTATATTTATTCTTCTTAATTATATAACCGAGCACCCAGCGCTACTATTATCTCTACCATCTAGTCTATACTAATAAATAATTATATACCTGAAGAACTACCCGCGAGCTTTAAGAACACTGTATGTTTGACCAAGTTGAAGCGAAGGACCTTCAATACGCACCACAGAATCATTAATTAGATCCGGGCAGTCCTGATAGTTGATCATGGCTATTTACGAATAAGGTCGCAGCATAGTATCTGGTGGAGGTTAAATGCCATTGAAGCAAATAGTCAGGTCATTATAGGTATTCCGAGCGCATACGAACCCGCCTATTATAATATAATATTGTTCCGGCCGATCCTCTTATTACCTATCTCCTGCCCAACACCTTGATATAGTTCATCAGCCAATAAACTTCGATCTTGGGCGTATCCTCCATTCGGATAGCCAAGGACATCGTCTCTCGGGCTAACGCCCAAGAGCTCGACACGGAACCTTTCGCGGCTCGAAAGCGCGAGCCTATCTGTGACTACGAAAAGGCCTGTACTGTTTCTAATGGCTAGGTTCTGTGCTACATCCACAATCTCCCGGAAGCTGACCGAACTAGTTGCTTACGACGAGACATTTTGTAGCGTAGGCTCTCGGCCTGATGGCTCGGTTGTATGACTGGAGTGTGACTGTTTGATGCAGAGCAAAGGGGGCTTCAACGCATTTATAAAGAATAGAATGGAAATATGTACCCCCAAGCGGAAGACATGAGCCGGTTATAAGTCATCTTGCAATGCTTGGAGTCGCACCATTGAGTCGACTATGTTTATAAATACTAAAATACTATGAAGTTCTGTGGTTTTGTCATAGGGGTCGGACTTCCAGGGTTGGTGCTCCCCTGTTGTCGACGAAAGTAGGGCATTCTATTCGATACTCGAACGCGGTATAAGTAGAAGTGATCAATCCGGAGAGTATGTATCGCGCTCTACATATGAGTATAGTTCTCGTGGGAGTAATCCCTTACATTATAGAATGTCTTCCCTCAGATGTTCGTAATCACTTTATAGGTATTTGCGGGTTTGAAGTCTTTGAAACTATTCATACCGTTTTCATAATACCTAGATGAACTATATTTCTGGAGTGTTTCAATGCAGCACCAGCTCCCTAACTCTAACTCTAAGTTACAATCAAAAGAGTAGAGCAAGAGTAAGAGTAAGAGTAAGAGTCAAGTTCTGATAATAGCGTGGCGTGGGACTTGGGAGTTTCACACATTACGGGAGATTCCCGGAGGAACACAAACACTATGAAGCCCCTTTACTAGTATTGCTAAACGAAGGCGAGACTCAGAGCACATGTATTATGGGTGGGAGTAGTTGATAGTTGGAAAGACTACACGCTTACACAGGTAAGGCTGACCCAGGTGCCTTACATACTGAATTTCTTATTTTTCTCAGTTGGTATATCCAGCTAGATCTGTACAGGTGATGCTCTCTCGGTTTCCATATACGTGTATATATATCCTCTCTTCTTCTCGCAAAGGGGGGTCGTTTAACTCGTCCACCTCCTCATAATACGGCTATGTATGATGTACAAAAACGACGATATAGTGGGCAATGAAAACCAAGATAAGACATGGTAATACCATTAACAGAAACTAACAGTGCCAGCCACATATGATCTTTCGGGATATGTATGCTCTCACGAGGACAATAAGGTGGCAGAAATAAAACAAAATTTGCCCCGTTATGATGTATCCAATACCCACGACTTTATAATCCCCTTTCTTCGGATAAGTTGGTTATAAGTTCGGGCTATCGCCTGATCGACTTTTCGACAACTTTAGGCTGAGGTTTGCTTCGACCTGGTGTCTTCATGATTCCGGGGATTACTCGACATGGTAAAACAGGATTGTTTTGGTAATTTATTCAGCCCTTTCAACCTTGGGACCGATTATTCATCAACAGATTGCATCAGGACTTAGTTCCTCCTCCTATGTACGTGGCATGCAGCATAGGGGCACGGTCTGATCACTTGAGGTTGTTATCGTTCGGGAATCCATATAAAGAAATGTAGATATAGGTTAGATCTGAATTTAGAAAAATAGTCAAGGTAGATCACATCTTGGCGATGGATTCGCTCACCACCAACATCCAATGCCAGATGTCTCCCCAATGTGGCCGTGTTAGAAAATTACGTCACTTTATCTAACGAAATTAGTTCACAGCCACTCACTCGTCAGTAATGCTGGTAGGTATTCTGGGATGTCAGGGTGCGTAGTAGGTTTCAGTACAAGTACGCAACGTTATACATATGTAGAGCATCGACCTCTCAGACGGCGTTCTAAGTTTGATATACTTACCTGACCTTTCTTACCTATCTATCCCATCTACTAAGCGACATGGCAATAGATCCGGCTTCTGAACCCCGCAACAACTGGCCTCCGTACGAGGATGCGAATGAAGAGCCCTGGAAGGACGTCGTAGCGCCGGCAACGCTCGTGCACGCGGAGCAAGCTGTGTATGCCGAGACCGACGAATCGACGCCGCTATATATCATGAACCAGGACGTGACAACCCTGACGCACAAAGGGCCAACAGTGATGTTCGAGCGCGCGGAACACGAAATCATCGCAGCCGAAGACGACAGCACCGACGACGGCGAGGCCCCCGCGGCTTGGGGCAAGCCGCGGCTCCGCCACCTCTTCTACCTCGCGCACCCGGCGGAGGCGCACCGGCGGGCCGAGCTCGGCGCCTCGTACTACGTCACGTCGGTGTCGCGCCAGACGGCCGGCAACGTCCGGCTGGACAAGAAGTCGGCCAGGCCGCTGCCCTTCCAGAAGCCCGAGTTCCGGGCTTTCCTGAGCCGGGACCGGAGCGCGTGGCACAGCCCGCTGTTCGACGCGGAGGACGGGGAGACGCTCCTGTTTACGGCGCGGCCGAGGTGGGGGCGCGGGCGGTACGAGTGGGCTGACTCGGGCGGGGGAGTCGTCGCGTTTGAAGACGATGCCGCTGCGAAGGACGGTCGCCGTAGACTTGTTATCTCCGTACCGATGTCGAGGGGGCTTAGGGATGCCCTTGTTGCGCTATGGTGTCTGAGGCTCTGGCACGACTCGGCCGAGAGCAAGGGACCGGAGAGTAAGTCGAGCTCACTGGCTGATACCATACATACAGGCTCCTCTGATTATGGGCGCCTATCACCTACCGATATAATAGTTGGCTAATCCGAGTGTAGCTACCGACGGTGTAGACGCAAAGCTGGCAAACCTAACATATCTGTCACAATTTGACCAGCGGATGGTCAAGAGGACCTCGGCACTCGGCTCCCTCGCTGCTGGCGGCGGCTGTTGAGGAAGTGGTAACAAGTGCCTTGTAAGCTACAAGAAACACTTACCCGATTACCTATTACTGAGATTCTTTTACAAACGTTGGAATCTCCTGTGCGATCTGGGTACGAAGAGACTCTTGTGAGTCGTTTCCACGCGCCTCCTTTACGACGTACGGATCCCGTGGATTCTGTTTACCACTTTAACACGACACTATCCCAAATGCTCACCACGTTTTGTTCGATATCAAGTCAAAGATCTATAGCTTCGTGTACAAATATCTCCGCGATGAAGCCGCATGTCAGCGGACCATAGTTTACGAAAGAACGTTAACGTTCATTCCGTAGATGTCTAAGGGGGCGTTATGCTACTAGGGAATTCCACGAGTAAAAACATAATCCGAGTTTGTCATTCATATGGTCCTAGCCAGTCAGGAAAGGGGTCGTTTCTGCGTAGTCTTCATAGGGTCATAAGCAAATATGCGCCCGTGTATAATTGGGGTATTAGACCTGATATTACATTCCATGCTCGGACAGCCATCGTATCCTCAACATTGCTACCAGCCGAAAACTGCCTCCAATGGCATTATCTGTATGTCTTCGCACGTCTTTCTAAACCCATCTCACTTCATAATAATTGGTATATTGGAGACATTACGCCGCTAGATCTTTAAGCACTGCGCTTGAACGCGATCCTCTTTTTTTGGTAAATGTAGTCGTACAGAATGGAAGGCTAGGGGTATACAGTTAGGAAGACATTACGCAGAATGTATCTAATGACACGTTTGGGACCTGCAGGTCACCGACAGGTGGAAGAGGTAAGATGCAGAGCCAAAATTGGCACTCATTGCCGGCTGTTTGTAAGCTTGCGTAACGCACCTGAACCTTAGCTGGTAGTAGGCGGTCGTACATTCTGCATTTCCACGTCCTGTCCATCTCTAGGGGACCTGCTCGTCTTGTGATGTCGACGTTCTCCGAGTCGTTGATCGCCTCCTTGAAACCGATTCTTAAATCGATAGTAAGTTGGCGGCCGAGGGCGACAAAGCACTACGGCCCAGTTCTTCCATATGTTGCCTTGGGTGAAGGCTCGGTACCGATCCTTCTTCAAAAACTTCTGAGAGTTGAGGAACTCTCTAGTCGTCTCGCCCCTAGCCATGAGAAATAGGTGGTATCCCATGAGAGCAGCGGGGTATATGGATGCGATGATCCCATAGACGAACATGGCGAAGGGAACTCGGAAATGGTCAACCGCCCTCCCGAAGGACACATTTTCCCGGTTCGAGTACACAAGGACTTGGGCCAGCGAAGCAAAAATCAGGTAGATACCGAGGAGGGTAGCCGAGGTCACAAAAGTGAAAAAATACCGATAGTTACGTCTCCCAACACAATTGTTAAGCCAGACGCAGTGGTGATCTTGAGTTTCGACGCAATTATCGCATAAACGGCAATGATGAGCCCGGGGTGGTCGCCACAGGTTGCAAGTCTTGCAGTATTTCGTTGGCACTTCCATGGCTGCGGTACTCGACTCGGCTGACTTAATCAGCGTCCAGTCGTTAGTCGGAGGAGCCAGTCGCAGAGGATCTTCGTTCTCATCTGCCGGGGGAAATTGGTGAAGGTGGCGCGGTAAGATCTGAAGCCCTATGTTAGTATGATGAGGTGCAGAGAGAAGTTCTACCATTCTACTCACCCCTGGATCTGAGCCGGACGCATGAAGAAAGGATGATATGCAAATAAAGAATAGATAGGCGAATAACAAGGGAACGGCGGGTGATACATTCAGCCATAGGTAAGGTGCGGAACACGCGAAGAACAGGAGGGCCGGTAAGACTACAAAGAATCCAGTCGCAATGTTGATAGGTCGGTGGCGGGTATTCTGCAGACGACCTCCAATGCAAAATACAGTATTACCCTCGAAATATTCATAATTACGGCCTTGACCTTGAGCCTTCTCTCTCATCCTGGTCTTGGCAGGGCGCGTATCGGGGACAGAGGGCGTCAGCTGGGGAGACGGCGCGCCGGAAGATAGTTTCTCTGCGCCGTGCATATCACGATTAGTCGGGGTGGACGTAGACTCTCCCTTCCCTGGCAGGAAAAGGTTAGACCTGAAAGACCGTGGTGACTTCATAGGGCTCGGCAGGTTTACGCCGTTTCTGCAAGACATACCCTTATCGACGTCCAGGGTAAGACCTTTCTCCCCGGCCTTGTTGCGCTGCAGGGGGCGCACGCTGTCGGTAAGACTACCGGCAGGATAGTGGCCATGGGTAGGGCTGGTAGTGGCGGTGATCCGATCGTACGGCTCTGTCACCTCGGTACCCCTAGAAGGAGGCGGTCGCACGTCGCCGTCATCGGTTACAGTGTGGACGACACGAGCTACAGGTCTGGATGTGGTAGCACCCTGTGGTGCCACGTGAGACTGATCGTCGTCCGGAAATTCTTCCACGCTCGGGCGGCGCTGGGTTGCGGTGGGACGCGACGCACCCCGCTGGGCTTGCAACTTCTGAGAGCTCATGGGATGGAAGAAGGCATGCGAAGTCAAGGGAACATGACTCCGGCTCGTAGAGCTTCCCGGGCGGGCGCTCGAGACGCTACCACTAACACTGCCCCGTTGCAACCCTATCCTCAGCGGGGTGCCTTGCGACCAGCCCCCGCGGGACGAGGACATGCCAGTCCTTGCGGTTCCGGGACGGGACTCAGTTGCGCGGGCGCTTCTTCTCTTACTAGTGATGGGACTGGCCTGCTCCTGAGTGTTATCGTCGCCGTCTTCGGATGCAATATCGGTCATGCGCGAGGATATAATACTCGGAGGGCCGGGGGGGAATTTGCTCCCGAGGAAGTTGTCATTGCCACCTTCGGTTGGCGAATTGGAAGCCATGACGAAGGCTTGATGTTTGGAGCGGTTGATATACAATTTCCATGCGCTCACTCACTTCCTATAATACGATTTTCCTCTGGTGTCTTGGAGTGGGCGTTTCCTGCTTCATATGTATAGCACTAGGGGGAAAGTATAACTGGAAAAGACCAATTAAACGCTACTCTAAGATATAATGGTCTCTAGGGATGAATAAGCGCTTTGAATCGATCGGATCGCGGTGTATCACGGTGTTGAGGTGACGTGCCAAACGGGGGTTGGTGAGTGGGTCGTGGGTCGCTGGTCGTTGGTCGCTGGTCGTTGGTCTGTTTGGTGTTGGAACGATGCAATTCAGACAAGAGAGTGTGGATTATGGATTAATGTCTTTTTGCGGTTGGTGTCTGCACAGCAGCTAGTTTTATGTGTTGGATAGATGGATAGAGAGAATGAGTGTGAGTTCGGGGCTTCGCTAGAAAATATTATTGGCGCAAAAAGAGATGGAGAGAGAAAAAGAAATTCGAGCCAGGTCGAGTTGGAGTTTGATGAGTTGTGATGAATTTCGCGCTGGGTTTTTGGGCGGCGCGCCAGATGAGATGAGATGATGCAGGCAGCCAGGGCCTGGTGGTGTAGCATGTACCACCCATCGGGTACCCAGTCTGCCAGTACCCTAAAAAGGGGGACGTGATCTGATTCATCAATTTTATTTCCTCGTGCATAAGCTGACCCAGCCAGCCAGTAAGTGGCCAATGATTTTCTTATGCAAGCCATACCGCTGGTGCTCGGCCCCCGGCAATCGTGACCTGCCCCCAAAGCCACTCTCGAGTCTCACTAAGTTACGGATTATGTAAGAAGACCTTCATCCTGTGATACTGTCAGATGAAAGAATATGCCGTTTTATTTTATTTTAAGCATCATTGTTTATGCCTTGAGAAATATAATAATAGTAATAATGTCACAACATATAGAAATGTTGAAGACCGTAATGGCTGCAAGTACCTAAGATTACTTAGTAGGTGTCAGGTAGGTTCTACTTGTACATAGAATTGCTCAGAGGTACCTACCTATGATTGACACAGTTACATAAATGGGTGCATGAACAAGTCGGCAAGTCGGCGGTGACCGATTACCAGGTATTTTGCATGTGGTCAATGCTCTCATAAAGGATGTACCTAGGCATGCAGGTTTAATGTATGTTATGTACTTTTCTTGGGGTCTCGAGGTACTCTTCATTGCTGCCTGGTTTTTCAGGCAGAACAAACTATTACAGAGCCCCGAACCTGATTGGCCAATGTAACAGGCTAGGACGTCAAAGCTGCTGCTGCATCGTACGACGTCGAAGCTGAGGTGTTTGTATGGTATGTAGTCGAAACCCACAAACCCGAATAAACACCCGACAACCTTTCAACCACCACCTGCAGCAACACCCCATAACACAACGTAGCCATGGCCTCTATAATCACCCGCCGAGCCGCCCTCTCCAGCAGAGCGTTTTCCACTACCGCTCGTCGGTTCGCCGCCGACCCGGCCCTCAAGGAGGAATCGAAGCGCAACCCCGAGTTATACGTCCGTCATATTCCCCCCCCTCCAAAGAAAACCAACCGGCATTGCTCTCTGCTTAGGAGGGAGTATCCCGCTTGTCGTGGATGGATGGATGCTGACTTGGTCTGTCTTCTCTAGATCTTGGGAGGCGTTATGCTTCTGGCTTTGGGTGGTGCTGGCTACTACTTCGGTATGCGCTCTTTAGGGGACTTTTCCTCTTTTCCAAGTTCCCGATCACCAACTACATCCTACACCTATCTACGTCGCCGTGTACTAGGCGCAAGACTGTTTCCCCGATGCTAACGATAGACTGCAATGTAGGCCGCTCTCCTACCAAATCAACTTCTGAACAAACGGTTGGCATGGCGTCGGCCGGCATGCCGTGGGAGACTGGTGCAACCGAGGGCAAATACCGATACCACCCCGGTGGTGACCCCAATGCCGCCCCCAAGGACGCCCCCAGCGCCATCAATGTTGTCATCGTCCCCGACGTCACCTTGCCAAAGGTACGCATGATCACCCTACATTCCGCTTGGTTCATGTGTCCCAAGCGGGGCACCCCAGCAACCCGGAGCAGTAGTCCACATCGGGCATATTGGGAAGTATGGCACTCTTCTTCTTACTGACTTTGTGCACAGCGCCTCCACGACAAGTACAACAAATGGGGCAAGGACGGCTACTAGATAGCTGTTTCGCCAACGAATGCAACCGGCTCTCGTTTTCTATGTCATTAGCAGACTGCAGAAGAGGCAGCACTTTCGTCCGACTGTACATAGCCTGAATCGAGCATTAAACCATAATATGCATTTGAATTCTCTTACGTCTAATTTCGTTTGTCGGGTATCAGCGCCCGGGATCAGTTGGTAGATTAGATCCGTCTGTTCAGAAGCCTTTTTGAGGCTAATTGTTGCGCTCGAAGCATAATAAGCACATGCGTGCCGTAGGATTGAAGATGATATTTACATGACGTTTAAGGGGAAATTACACAAGACCAAGTAGAAGGTAAATTTGATGATCATGTCCATTCCGTTAACTCATTCTGCCGGGTCAAGCTACTTTTGGTTGGTATCAAGACAATCCAAAGCTACATTCGTACGTAGCAGCAGCAGCAGCAGCACTATCACCGTCCTCTATACGATGTACCTACCTCGCGAACTCACGCCGTCAGCATATCTACCTCTTCGCTCGTGAACCCAAACAGATATAGCAAGTCAACCAAACTCCCGCCGTTGAGCCGTGCACCCGCCTCCATCTGCACCCTCGGCTTCGCGTTCCAGGCCACGCCCAGGCCGGCCGTGCTCATCATCAGTAAATCGTTGGCGCCATCACCGACCGCCACGACCTGCTCGAGTGAGAACCCTTCCTTCTTGGCGATTTCTAAGACCAGTTCTTGCTTCCGCTCCTTGCCTACGATGGTCCCCTTCACCTCGCCGGTCAGACGCCCGGAATCGTCGATTATCACTTCGTTCGCGTACGCGTAATCGATCCCCAGCTCTCCAGCCAGCCAACTCGTCAGCGGCAGGAAGCCGCCCGATAGCACGGCCGTCTTGACGCCCAATCTCCGCAAGGCCCTAAGCAGCTCCGGTACGCCATTGGTCACGTCCAGCACGGGCCGTAACTGTTCAAATATGGTGACTGGTAGTCCCTTAAGCAGGGCAACCCGTTCCCGGAAGGCAGCATCGAATTCCAGCTCTCCCAGCATGGCCCGATGTGTTATATCCGCTACTTTGCTAGCGAGATCCGGTGGGTCCGTGATCGTCGCTGCCAATAGATCAATGACCTCCTGTGTGATCAGCGTGCTATCCATATCGAACACGACCAACCGTGGATGGCGTCGCCAGAGGATGTCACGTTGCAATGCTACGTCAACGTTCCATTCTCGCTCAAAGCGGTAGATGGCCTCGTGCTTGCGCAAATCCGCGAGCGAGAGATAATCCGGAGAGGGTGCCGGCGAAAAGGTCAACTCAACAACAAGGGGGTGTTCCGGGTCGTCGAGACAGCGGTGGGACGACGTGGTCTCGTAGACGCCTTTGGGCGATGGGAACGTGGACATGAGATGTAGAAAAGAGGTTATGCAGAGCGGCGAGATGTACGAGCCGTAGAGATGATCAAGCGGCTCGGGATCTGCGCCGGAGGGCGGTTCCAATGGGAAAGACTCGATATTGGTGGTCGGAGCGAGGTTCGCGGGGATATCGGAGTTGGACGAGGCCAGCCTCGGAGAGGGTATGACTTGAGAGGAGGCGCGAGAGGATGTAGACTTGTAGAATAAAGTAGCTATGAGGCGATTGGATCGGGAGCCCCGAGTCGGAGCGCAATTCGGATGCGTGAAGTCGTGACTAACGCCTTCGACGATGCGAGGTGGCTCATCCTTGGAGGGCACGCCATTGAAGGGGCTGAAGGACTTGGGAGGGGATATCCTAGCACCTTGCAGGTCTTCCACAACGGTGTCTATACCGAAGTGGTTTGGATTGTCGGGACTCTTTGGAGGACGGTATTGTTGGTGTTCCTTGAGGTAAGAACTAGTCCTCATCGAGGAAGTCAACTGTGGGCGACCTGAAGCCGGCTTTGCGGGGCTGTCCTCGGCGGCCATGAAGGGCTATGAGCACAAATGGAGAATATGGAGAATACTGGAAATAATACTTGTATGGGTAGAAGAGAGTGCTCGAGCTAGAACTCGAGGCTTCCGATAGGTTCCGGGTTGTAACGAAGAAATTCTATAGGCGGAAGCTTGGGCGGAAATCAGAACGGCTGCGGCTCTTCGTCCACATACCTGAGGTTTGCGCGGGGTCTTTTCTTCGCTGTGCGAGGCCTTACCTAAGGTGGAGTGGGCTGGAGTGGAGTGAGACGAGTTCCTGGTTGCTGGATCTCGTTTACGTATGTAATACGTAGCACGTCTATTATTGGTGCGATGACAGGTGTCGGAGTCTATTTTAAGGTGAGCCTAGGTGAAGAGGTCTACACCGAGTGAAGCTGTCACCGTGTCCCAAAAACCATACCGGAGAAAATGTGGTTCAGCCGAGAAATATCCGGAGCGGATGACGGATACCATATGGCCCATGCTCAATAATACGCAAGGACGTGCGTGTGGCTGCTGTATAAAGGTACCTACCCTACTTGCGTGCTGCGTACTGTGTAGAGGTACCGCAAAGATCGGGGTCACATCTGCACCCCAACCTCCTCCAGTGTGCACTTAGCACTTAGGTATGTACCTAAACCTCTTGGTAGGTAAGGTTGGCATGGACTACCGGGATCTAGATGCAATTTGAATCATTCCTCAATGCAAAATAATCTACGTGGTGCGGCTATCGGTCCCGACGAACCGCCCTGCTACCGATGAACCGCTGGAGGCTCTTATTACTGCTTGACTACCATTGCAACCTTATCCCGACAACCGGACTGGTTTCCGTCTAACTTCTTAAATGTCTCTTTATGTGCCGACAACCGCCGTTTCTTCGTGATTGAACTTAATAATTGCGACATTGACCCCTTGGATGAGCATCACTGGGCTGCGTATGCGTGTAGAGGATATAGGTTGCTTACTTCAATACCTGGGGAGATATTGGACCGCTGCGTCACGTCTCATCCGCCTTGCCTCACAGCTATATAATATGGAAGTTACTTGAGCCGCCAAGCTGAGAGATCTTCGCTGTCTATTCCAGCTTCGTTGTGGTGAAGATTGTCATTGAGGTATCTCGAACAGATAGTACTATAAATTTATAGTCCTATGTGTTTCGATTCTTAGATGCCGATATAGCGGCGTATTGCAGACAAGGGAAGCATTAGAAGCTTGCAAGATTCATCAAGGGGAATTCCGGTTAATAAGATTAGAGCCCGAATGCGACATGTTGTAATATCGAGAAGTCGAAAACATGGGAGTCTGGACTGTATAATTTGGGGATGATAGTTGCGTGCTTGAATATCCAACTTGCAAATACACTTTAAAATATATGGCAATATGCGTTGCCGTCATCCCCCATCATCATCGGTCTCTCGCCTTATATATGTACCAATCAGGTAGATCTAGTTTTAGATCTAGCCGTGACGTTGAAGGTAGAGTAATACCTAATAAGGTAGGATGAATGGAGGGTATAGGTACATGCTGTGGAATGGGCAGAATTGCGCCATCGCCGTGGCTTGCGTATAAATGAGATTGAAGCAGAAGTATGAGGACTTTTCCGACTTTCGCAGCACAAAGAGACGACTATTCGCCCAATCAATGCCCACAGCCTCTCGCTGCGATTATACTAGCGCGGATGTCGTGATCAGGTCCAAAAATTTCGAAGCTGCTTTGATGCCACAGCCCGTAATACAACCTTAATCAGCATATTGCGCAATTACCCCTAGCCCCATCTATGACCACTCTACAACATGCGGAACCCGGTGATTGTACCCTGTATGTGAATGAAATCATTGAGGAGGTCCCGAGAACCGGTGTAGTAAGTAAGTTATTGGAAATATGCACTTACAAAGTAGGTAAGACATACATTCATCATATAGATAGTGAAGTAGACACCGACTTACAAGATGGGTATTATTCACGGACCTTTATAACTCAGACGCCATCTATTTCCCTCTTCCCCGTCCTGGCCTCTTTTGCTTTTTCTTTATTTTGCCTTCCGCCCCTGCAAGCTTGTCGTCATCTCCTCCCTCCAGTCCCAACCCAATACCATCATATCGGCGTTGCACCTCCGTACTTATATACTGCTTGACCTTCTGAATTCTTGACCTTCTGAATTCTCTTGACTTGAGTCCTGCTCGGCAGTCCTCTTCATACCCTCTGATAAACCCGTCAAGGCAAGATGGAGATTTCATCTTACACTGAAACGTCGTCGGGCCTGCCCTCACCTCGTCTCAGATCTAAGGAGGTACCCTCGGCGGCCGAATTAGAGTCCGGTTATGTATCGGGCGCTTCGTCGACGGACGGTTCCTCCAGCGGCCTGCCTCAAGTGGTGCTGACGAAGCCCCATGTCAAACACCTTAACCAACAACTAGAGAAGATGACGCCGATGGACAGGCTTCGCTTTGCTAAGATCTTGTTCCCCAACTTGTATCAATCTACCGCTTTTGGCCTTACCGGTCTGGTCTCCACGGACATGCTGTCCAAGATTGATGCCGAATCTCCCGACTCGTCACCCACCGAACTCATCTTCCTCGACACATTATACCACTTCCAGGAGACACATGACCTGATCGGGCGGGTCAAGGCGAAATACCCCGGCATTCACGTCCACATTTACAAACCACAAGGTGTCAGCACGACCGCCGAATTCGAGGAGAAATATGGTGAGAAGCTGTACGAGACGGCGTCGGAGCTGTACGACTGGATTGCCAAGGTCGAGCCACAACAGAGAGCCTACTCGGAGCTCAGCGTGGCTGCCGTCTTCACGGGACGAAGACGCTCGCAAGGCGGTGAGCGGGACAAGATCGGCGTTCTCGAGGTGGACGAGGAAACCGGCATCATCAAGATCAACCCACTGCTGGATTGGTCCTTCGCTCAGGTGAAGGAGTACATCACGAAGAACAACGTCCCCTACAACGAACTCCTCGATAGGGGGTACAAGTCCATCGGAGACTGGCACTCGACGTCGCCGGTATCCGCGGGAGAAGACGAGAGGGCGGGCCGTTGGAAGGGCCAGGCTAAGACGGAATGCGGCATCCACAACAAGAAATCGCGATATGCGCAGTACCTCCAGGAAATGCAGCTGAAGGCCGAAGAAGAGCAACTAGCTGCAGCCTTAGAGAAGGTAAAAGAAGAGCAGCAGGTGGAATCATCCGTAGAGACCGCATGAGAGCTCGGCATCTGGGAATTCTGTTAATTAGAGTTAGGAATCATGAAAGCATTCGGGCGGGGCATGGTGCATATGTATGGCGATCCGGTAGCTCAGGCCTCGGAAGGCTTCTCTATTTCTAAACAAATCATTGCGATGGCGTTCCGGCAGGTTATGGTGCCCACGGGCATGAGGATTTATCGATAGCTTACGTCGTAGATAGCAAAAAATAACTGATGATAATATTCCTATATTTTACGGAGATCTTGGTTGCTCGAGCCGCGAGAGGAGAGCTTGTTTGTAACTTTGCCGTACTTTTACCAAATACTGTTTAGTGGTGTATACGGATACTGTCCTGTCTATAACGAGATAAGAGACCTGAGGGTTGTGGTGATATGATGATTCTTAAGAAAAGAGTCAAACCCGGTTCAACGTCAATTCGAGGATGGGTGGGTAGGTTAGGTGAGGTAGTTGCCGAATAAAACCGTGTGGGGAACAGCCGGTTCATTGCAGTTGGATGGATCCCCGATGGATCCATCCAGCTTTCCGGGATTCCAAAAGATCCGCCCCCTCTCCCTTACCTAAGGTGAGGTCCTTCCCCTTCACCAGGTACCTAGGGTACGGTAGGTTAAGTACCTCTTCACCAAACCCCTCCGACAGATTAACCAGGTTCTGTACCACAGGACAGGAAACCGTCAAAGTTCCAAATTCTCCGTTACATGATGGTAGTATGGATGCAAGTAACCGCAGACAGGAGTTTTGAATATATCTATACCTACGTAGAAGAGAAGCACTCGGCACGTCAGGACCTTTGCGTCTCCCTTATCAATGTACACACTGCTTCAGACTCAAGTAAACAGGATGTTCAAAATAACATAGAATCCGAGAGCCGGTAATTGAAGAGAAATATCACCGCCTCTAGCTGTATGAAAACGCCAATACCCAAGAAGCTCTTCCAGGCCTACTATACATGCATATACGTCACTAGGAATGTCCAAAAGAATTGTCTTACAGCCCGAATCTTCGGTTTCCTTCTCCTACGTTTTCTCACACTCGACTGTGGCACTGGGTTCTGCCTTTGTCTCCTCGATCCCCGGGTTGGTATTCGGGGCTGATACCTCTCTCGGCCCACCTTGTTGGTTTAGGGCGGCCTCTAGACCGCTGAATAAGTCAGGACTCTCGGGCTCATTCTCCTCTAACGCATCTGGAGCGGCTGGCCCTGCATTGGTGTCGATGGGCCCCGGGGCGGGCAACGTCTCCACCGTTGTGGAAGTGAAATCCGGGGTCAGAGATACATCTCCCTCGGCCTCCCGGATTTGCGTACCAGGCTCTAGAGTTGTGGCCGTATCAACGATTCTCTCAGAGACGATTTCTGCAATGGGCTGCGCGCCGCTCTTAGCCTCGCTAGCTGCAGACGACGATGCCGCAGCATTGTCTTCAACTTGAGTAAATTCCGTGACAGGGGGCGGATTTGTCGGCTCAAGATCCGTCTGCCATGTCTGTTGAGTACCGTGGACTGCCAGTGTGCTAGGCTGATCGTCCGTAGTAACGACCTCTGTTCGCATCGCCATCGCATTATGCTCTTCGTGGGGAACATCCGGCCTCTCTTTGTCCATGTCAGGTATTGTCTCGATGATAGTGGCCTGTTCCACAACCTGTGAAGCCCCACGAGAATGAGGTGATTCAACTGACTCAACGGGTGCCGGAATTGGTTTTGAAAGTCCTTGTGCCTGTTCTGCTTGAACCGGAGTGGGAATACCTACAGGTGTCTCGCTCTTGGGAGACAATTTTGGCGAGGGACCGGTGGGAGAGATAGCAGCAATGACATTTTTCAGAGGACTTCCTTCAAAATGTGATGGTGGCTGTTGGAAATGAGGTTGGACTAAGGGTACGCTAGGAGGAGGCGGGGGCGAGGTGTGGATTGGGAGAGGCGATTCGTCTCCGGTCGAAATATCCATAGGTGTCGTCTCTGAAACGGATGGTTCGGGCTGACCAGCTGTCGGGGTCATATCGGGTTTGATCTCGCTTTCAGCACGGGATCCGCCTCTACTCTCGCCTTCGGGAACGTCGCCGTCTTCCTCATCACCTTCATCGCCATCTTCACCCTCGTCGCCATCGTCATCGTCGTCATCGTCGGCCATTTCGCTGTCCTGATTCTTCGTCTCGTCGTGATCCCCTAGTTCAACACGCTAAAACTGGTCAATTGAGGGCGTAATGCAATTTGCTCATGGTCACTTACGGGAGTTTCGGGACCTTCCTGTTTAGCATCGTGTGAAACACCACCCACACCCGCGGTTGAGGCTTCAGGCCGCGTAGTTGCCGGCAAAGGCAACTTCTTCCTGCGTCCCCGACCCGGGCCTTTAGGCTTCCTCTTTGGCGGCGGCGGGCGTCTTCGCACGGGTGTCGCAACGGCAGAAGCCTCGGTGTTCGCGCCGGCATTGGGCGCGGGCACCACGGTGGTCGATATAATCTCGCCATCCACCGGCTGGCCTTCGTTCAAGGTTATCTCCTGCGTATATGGATTCCCAGCCGCATCAGTTCGGCGAACGGTAGCCTTAGTGACCGTCGGCCCGGAAGATGCTCCGGCAGGGAGGCTCGACGACAGCGTGACGGTCCCCTTCCTCCTCTTTGCCAGATGGGAAACAGTCGGACCCTCGGCGTTGCGCGGGATCTGCTTCCAGATCCTGACTTGGAAACCCTTCGTACTTGGGTCTTCCTCCTTTTTCTCGGGCTTCTCGGGTATGGCGGCGTCGGCGTCGGCATCAGCCTCTTCCTCTTCGACAGGCAAGGGCCGTTTGTATAACCTCCCAGAGCGAGCAGCTCTCAGCAGCTCCTGCGTATGTGGCGGCAGCAAGTGCGAATCTTTGGGCATGCCATGCGGCAATTCCATTGCCCATATGTCGTTCTTCTGAGTCGTGTCGGAAGGAGGCGGCGGCGCGATGCTCACCCACTCTTGGCGCCATTGCCTGACGGGCAAGCCTAGTAGACAAAATTAGACTCTGTGGCTCTATCGACCTTGGAGACTGGACTTGTTGTACCCTCGAAGTCGTCATGTTCTACATAGCCACTACGATTTCCTCGTCGCGTTTGGGTATTTGGGCGGAACTACAATTGGCGCGACGTCAGCTATCAATGGCGACAGGTCAGCTTGGATGCATTCGTACATTGGGAGCCATCAAGGAGGATAACGACGAGGAACCGATAGGGGAACGGCGAACGGCGAAGAGACGTGCTAGATTGGTCTTTTAAGTTTCTAGGATGGATTGCGTTTGTTTTAATTACATGTAATCATGTATGTGTAGAGCATTGGAAGCTAATTGAAGGTAAGAAGACCTTTGATTTGCAAACTGGATTCTGTAGATTGATCCAAGAAAGTTGCGACGCAATTATCGAGGTGTGTTGAGGCCTGTCGTGATGCTGAAGCTTGAAGCGTCTGGACGTGTCTCTAGAAGTATGTAGGTACGGAAAGATGCCGAAGGGCCGACTACTCGGTTTGAGGCCCTCCCCAGTCCCCTGCGGCTACATCTGTGCACTGAACAGGCACCTAAAACTACCTACCTATGCTGCTAAGCAGCTAAGGTACCTAAGAAAAAAAGACCCGGGAAAAAGAAAAAAAAAAAGGATCACGTGTATTTTCGGAAATGCTTACCTAGTTGCTCATGCGTCATCACCACTCCTATTTTCTCGGCCATCTCGTATTTTCATTGATTCCACCGAAAAGAAAAAGCCACTTGTCCGAACAATAGCATTCATTCGATAGACATCTTACATATTAAACCCGAGTCCTCTGCTTTCTATCTGTAGTATACCCTGCGTATGTTTAGGACCGAGTCTATAATCATTCCCAGTAAAGCAGACGAGACTAGGCTCTAGTTATCACCGCATTCACCGTAGCCGAATCGTATTGAATTCCCATAGCCCCGAGACTACCTACGTAGTAGTCTTGGTATTGCGCTTTACCTCTATCCCGCCGATGAATTTTTAAATTAACCTCGATTCCAGTTGCTCACTCTCGAGAGCGTTTGTGAGCAGGGGATCTAATGCCTCCTGATGCCTGAAGGACAACCGCATTGCTTGATGTATGAACATCATAGAGTTGTAGTAGTACAAGGGTCATGTACATGTTCTATAGTCGTGAATGGCCAACCCCTAGTTGGCCGTTGTTATATATCAGTCCCATCTGTTATAGTCAGCAGAGGTTCACCATCATACAGAGTTCCAAAAAGATATGCTCACCCGGTATCCTTTTGCCTCACTGTCCCTCCCGACTTCCCGGAATCCTTGCCCTGATGTTGCCATTAGCAGGTTTTTTCTTCTTTCTTTTTCTTCTTCTTCTTGGACCCAAGCCAAGGTTCGGAAACATACCGACATGTTGCCCTCGACCACTAACCGGTCTAGCTCGTAGAACTTGCCGATAACCGTTTGGCGCTGCAAAAAAAACCCGTCAACAATACTATCCCGCAGCATCGCCGACGGAGGGATCGGGAATCGCACCTTCATCACCTGCAGTTCTTTCAGGCCTTTCTGCAAGAGATCTTGTATTTGCCTGGGATCCTCCACGTGTGCGTTTTCTCGAAAGGCATCTCTCGTCCGCCGCTTCGCATACTCTCTGAAGTTGTAGGCCGGGAAATGTTCGCCCTGGCGGAGCAGCTGTCGGTACTACATGGGAAACGATACTGAGTCAGCCAAGACCACCCCATCGAAAAGAAAAGAAAGAAAAAAAAAATAGTAAGATGCAATGACATGCTTCGGCAACCGAGCTTCGAGCTTGAGACGGTGCAGCAGCGCATTCGAGAGCAGGGAACTCTAGGAAAGGTTGGCTAACCAAGGACCGAGCTTGCTGTGGTAGATCGCCCTTGAGGGCTGAAACAACAGACATGTTGATGTTGATATTATGGTCTGTAGGTTTTTTCGCAGTGACGGGCGGGTTGTTGTTACGGCTCGTCGGGAAGAGAAAGATTCGGAGAAAAATGTCAGGCCTGAGGTAGGAGGGCGTAACAGGCATTCACAAAGATGATGCAATGAATGGCAAATTCCTGCTGCATTATTGCGCCGCGCTTTGGAGCTGGCTCGCTCCCTTCGGCCTAAAATCCCCCATCGGCGCCGAGCACCGTCGTCTCGGGTCTTCCATGCCCAACTTCGAGCCTATTAATCTTGGTCTCACCTCGGAGTTACCAAGAAAAAATATATTTCGGACTAGAAAGCGTCGCTCAATTAACTATACGAAATACTTTATTTAATTTTAACCGCAGACACATCGCGACTTCATATAAGTACATAAGTACGTATTGTACATTCATATCCCGTCATTTAATCGGACAGCACCCTTTGTTTTTTCTTATTAATTTTCATTTTATTTCTGTGTTTTTTTTTTTTTTTTTCTAAACAAAAG
The DNA here is from genome assembly GCA_022376535.1 of Xylariaceae sp. FL0662B. Classification (NCBI taxonomy): domain Eukaryota; kingdom Fungi; phylum Ascomycota; class Sordariomycetes; order Xylariales; family Xylariaceae; species Xylariaceae sp. FL0662B. The sequence goes on from JAJJKD010000057.1 coordinate 164,693, forward strand.
CTGGTTCTGAAACCGAAATATCTATCCATATGACTTACATATACACATCCAAATTCACTTTTATACCGTAGTCAAATACTATATCGCCGTGTACAAGCAAGGTTATTCATACAATCGACATCCCACAGTCTGTTGTTCGTGTGGTCCCCGAACATATTCGAGTCTAGCATTAAATTAGAGATCTTATCAAAAGAATACCTTCGGAACCCAATATTGTTCGCCCTTGTCGTAAGAAAGCTATTGGTCTTACAATTTATACCTTCTTCCACCATGATCGTTATATCGTAGCCGCGCCCGTCTTTTGCTGCCATTCCGACATGGCATCATCCAGTGTGATTAAGTGGTCCCCAATCTTCCTCGCCCGGTATCTCGTCTTATCTTCCGGGTCGAATTCTAGCAGACTTTCGTCATTTACTTCCCGTTGGGCCCTTTGCCGCTCGGGGACGTGGACACTGTCGCGATGATTTTGAAAATTCGCGTCAAAACACCGCAATGAGCAAAAGGCAGATGGGATGCCGGCGTTCTCTACACACTCCCGGCAGAATACCGGAACACTCCTATTCCCGTCCATCTCCACGTCCTCGTCGTGTAAGGTAACACACGCCTGGCCGGACGCGCATTCATGCGTTGCATTCACATGCGATTCCTATTAATGTTGAGTCGCCGTACGATATGACTTATGAGTGCTTGAGTAATTCCCTGACTTACATAACCTTCATCGTGACACTCCCGAGAGCAAAATATTGCGGGTTGCTCATTCTCTAGTCCGTAATAGTCGCCAAGCATTTGACAGAGCGGACATATGATAAAGTCTTGCGGATCCGGGCTTTTTGAGCAGACTAGACACTCAGGAAGATTGTATTTGGCATTGGCCGAGGCCGCTTCTGCAGCCGCTCGCGCTTTTTCCAGCCGGTCCTGGTCTTTCTTGGCCTTGCTGACTTCATGGGCAGCTTTAGCTCTCTTCAGTTCTTCGTGCTTCTCCTGAAGTCTCTGCTTTCGGTCTTGATCACCTTTGGCCGATTGGCGGTCGCGAAGCATGCTATTCATTGCGTCGGCTATCGGTATCCCATTTCTGACCATCTCGATGTACTTACGAGATCTGGCGGCGTTAGTGGGATCATGGTCGGGCTGGAAGAAGATATCGATGTAGGCGTCGTAGCGTGATTTTGGTGAATCTGCGAGTTTCAATCGCTCAAGAAATCCGTTAAATGCTTCTTCGTTCTGGATGGCGCCATCACTAAAGGCTTCCCTCAGGTGCGAAGCGAGCTCGTCCGTAGTGATACTGCGGTCGTTGATTCTTTGTTGTAGAATTCGTGCCTCGGACGCAGACTTTGTCGCACCCTGAAGACCCAGATTTCTGAGTTTGTCTCGGTACCATTCTTTCTTCTCAGCCAGGATGCGCTGCTCAATGGTCTTGAAATCGACGTCGAAGCCATGATCATGAGCCTTGGAGAACATGGTATCAAGCTCGAGCAGAAACGGGCGACGGCCTGAAAACCATTCCTTGGTGGCAGAGTTGAGGTAACGATCTCTCATGCGATTGATGAGGCGCGTCCAGCATTCAGAGCATTCTACGGGATGTCTCTTGCCGTGGTCAATGGCGCATGAGGTTTTGATATTTTGCACATCATCGGCACAAAGTTGGCGCTCCCTCTGTAGGGTGAGGACTTCATCCCACGGTTCCAACATATCGCCAATAATTATCCAATATATAAAGCTCTCTCGTAGACTTCGGATGAGAGCCCCAGTAGTGCATCTGACCGTCCTTGGTTTGGCGGAGGCTAAACTCGTACCAGAATAAGTTATGAGAAGACAAACTAATCCCTAGATCAAGTTACGATGTTCGGGTAGCCGGCTCTCGGAGAGATAGAGGATAAAAGGAGCAAATGAAGACGGATACTTTAGGTATTTATCTTGGTGAAGTTGCAACTTCCATCTCATAACCTTCTCTTTAGTCTTACAATAAGTACTTGATCCACGGATCTGAATAAGAACTGAGCTAATAGGTACCTCTGACTAGAGTGAGGGTCCAAGCTCCTCTACGTACATATGTACTTCTGCTTTTGGTAGGCAACCTTATTTCTAGGTAGGTATGTAAAAGGTACAGTACCCAAACCAACTACATACACCCATATACACCATATTTCCTCCAGCCGCCTCCCTCACCAGGCCCCAAACAGACAAGTATATTACACAGAGTCATGGTCAGTCTATTTTACGTTCTATTGTACCCAGGTTCTTCTTTCTTTCGTACATGAGCGCTAACAACGAAATAACGGTAACATATAGGCCGACAAACTGCGCACCCAGCAAGAGCTAGAGCGTCTGCAAGCCAAATACGTCGGTACCGGGCACCCGGACACGACATCCTGGGAATGGCGGACCAACGTCTCTCGCGACACCTACTCGAGCATCGTCGGCCATCCTCCCCATCTGGCCTACATCTCTCTCGCCCAGAACGAGCCCGCCGCCAAAGTGCGCGCTCAGCTCATCCGAAAAATGATACAACCCTGCGGACCGCCGCCCCCGCGAGAAGATGACGAGCCCATGCAGAGACCGGCCCAATAGCCACGCGCCCTTGAGCCATTAGTCGGACATATTTGGAGCTGAGAATGTAGCTATATGGAGTTATGCGATGCCACAATCTGGCTTCTCGGAACGGTCCTAGCGCATTCCCATGCATTAAACGACGGTTAGATCGCGACAGTTAGATCATCTACACAAAGACGTCGAGGACATATCATAGCGATACCCGAGGAAAAAGTAGAGGGATGTCCTGTCGGGTTTGAAGCAGCAGAGGGAATATTGATGGGCTAGGGAAGCATATCTGATGAACACGAATATCTAGATCACGTAAGGTGGTAGAAAGACGGGGACATGGGGATCACAGGGTCTAACGGCAGAGATCATTCTTGCCGGTTGATAGGTGGCCTTAGGTTGAGAATGAAGACAAACCAGACGTCATTGTCATTATCATTGCTGAAAGTCATGAGTTATTGTTTAGGTTCATTCCCAGGCCATTCATCCCTTATTCTTCGGCGTCATCCCCCGCAGCTTGAAGCTGGCTGATCTCTTGGATGCCTAGGCTTCTCTGAAGCTTCTTGTTGAAATCATCGGGCAGCTCACCCCAGACCTCTGTGACCACGGCAGCGATGCTCTGTGGTGGCACCTCTATCCTACCACGCGGCCCAATGCACCAGGTTACCATATCGTCGTCCCCGCCGTCCGACTTTTCCACGACTTTGTCAACGTACCCCTGCCTGACAATCTTCTGCAACACGTTGTCGGTCCTGTCCATGGGCAAGTTCTGGCTGGCGTTGAGGCGAGTGAGGTATCGTTTGAGCTTCATGTCGCTCAGCTCCCCCCCGCTGAGCACGATGAGCGAGATGATCATGGTGTAAAACCCGACGTAGGCGGCTTCCTCGGATGAGCTTGGTATTCGCGACGGGCCGATGATAGACTGGGACTTGTATTTCGGCGGCAGAGTCGAGACCAGTATGTATTGTCGGGAGGACGCGGCGTTTGCCGAGGCTGCTTTCCTAGCAGTGGCCCCTGTAGGCAATGATCAGTGAAAACGGCGGGCACGACGTTGGGTGGCCATTGCTTACTCTGTTTCTCCTTCAGTGTACGCTTCTCCTTGACGGGCAACTCGTACATCTTCATGCCAAAGACTGTTTGTAATTGTTTCTGAGCGCCGTCGAAGACTTGTTTGAAGGACCTTGCGTTGTTTCCAAGAACTGGCGACAAGAAATGAGACGTTAAGTCCCCGAGGAGGTTTTGTCATATGTCGAGGCTCACCTTTATCCCGAATGCCATCTCTCTTGATCGGTATTCTTGCGTATTCGCATGCCAGAGCATAGCGTACTAGTTTCTTGACCAGTTGGTCCCCCGTGCCGTCGACCGCTGATCTATCCATGTCGACATCGCCCTCTGCTTGGTCATCTCCAGATGCCTCGGAATCGTCCGAGTCGGGATCACGGCGCGACTGACGACGGCGGCGTCCCGCATTGTCTTCTTCGTGGTCGCTTGTTCTCCGCCGTCTCTGGGTTTGAGGAGGCATGGCTGCAGACGTTGCTGATATACTTATATGTCTATTTATCGTCTTGATAGGAAACTGATTGGTCGTCGGACTATCGGGGCAATGCCGAAGGCGATCTAGATAGGTATCGTTTCCCGGATGCCTACAGATATGTACCTAAACATGGGATTGATTGTGGCCGTAGTGAGGGTGCAGACTTGGGATCTGAGGGAGGCTTTTCGATTTAATTATCTCGGGATACTTAGACGGTCATGACGGCGCGAGACATGGAAGTTGACGCGTTCCTTTGTATGTACTTAAGTATGGTTAAATCGAATCGCGTCCAGAGGTACGAAGTACATGAAGTACCTGTATTGTACATATTGATATGTAACTATACAGTAGCTCGGGACGAACGCGACTAGCCTGATTAGGTTTAGACGCTAATAGATTAGATGACCCTGTAAAGCTTATTGCCCAATTAAGAAGCGTTGAAGAAAAAAAGAAGAAGAAAAGTACAGATGGAAAAAAAAAAAAAAAAATATTCATCATTCCCAACTCTTCTTGGCCCAAGTCTTGTCATTGCCGATTCTACTGTCAACCTAGATAGTTTCGGCCTCGGACCGTCGTCTTCATGATTGCTAAAAGTCTTTACAGTGGCACTGTCTGTCTCGGATGCCGGTTGCGTCTCCTTCGTCGGTCTGCTCAGCCACTGCACCTACACGTTCCTAATCGCATCTCCTACAATCAATCACCATCCGCCCTACAGCGTATATCTAACGAATCACGAGCCCGCACACTCGCGAGAGAGCTAGCTGCCCAAGAAGAAGAGGGCTGGCCTGATGACAAGCAAGAGGTGAAGGATGGCGAAGATGGGGAAGATGGGGAGGAGGGGCAGAAACCGGTCCCGGACGAGCAGCTCCCTGGTAGACGGCACCGCTCCCGCAACAGGGTACTCAGAGAGAGCACCGAGAGGATCGGCACCGACGCCCTAGGAAATCCAGAATACGTCATTGTCATGAGAGACGGAGGGCGTTATGAATCCAAGACGGAGTCTTATAACCCTGAGGGCAACGACGACGAGCTCCAAGACCGCAGCCACGTCACCGACATCGAAGCATTACTGGATCGCATGCGTGAACCGCCAAGCATCCAAGAGGTGCGCGACAACATCGACGGCCTGAGACCCGAGACGGAAATTACCCTATCCGAAAGGGAGTTTCGAAAATTGCAGGGGGAATTGGCAAACGGGTTCTCGATTCAGCAGCTGAACGACTACATTCATCATTGCAAGATCACCTCTGATAAACCACACAAGGGAATAACCGGGCCCGAACTATTTGGGGAGAAAATCAAAGCTCCCGACTACTCTTGGATCTTAGGCGTCAGCCCGTGGGTGCCGCTTGGCAGTCAGTCCGCCATCGCAGACGGATCCGATCCTTTTTTCGACCCTAGCCTGCATGGCTACGTAAACAGTTCGGCCACCGGCACGGAGAAGCTCGCCGTCCGCATCATGCGTGAATGTTGGCATCTCTCTATCACGGAGCTGAGCGGTGGACTCGGCGAGACCAGAGTCAAGATACGAAACGAACCATTTACTCTCCTGATGCGTAAGTCTATCGTCTTTATTTCCTCTCGACATCTTACTGATCATCCGTCTAGGTGGTACCCAGCGCTTCATAGGCACCCTGGGGCAAACGTTGTTAGGCCCCGGCGAAAAGCTCGAGGCCTTCCGCAACCAACATATACTTCGTTTTATCACGACCAAGACAAAAGTCGCAGTGTTGCTTCAAGACCTCGATAAAATAATGAATAGCATCACAGCCAAAACTGTCCCTGCACGCCTTGTCACCTCCGAGCCCATTGAGGACTCCATATTAGAAGAACTTGGGCGTATGACGAACACACACATTAGGAAAAGCGACAATCGCAAACGGGTAAGTGTCCGGGCCGCAGAAGAGATTCTGTATCCGTACTGACGTCGTCCGCATAGATCCAGGTCACTTGGATCGAGCTCAAGAAGCGCGCTACTGAAGGCCTCGTAGGTCTAGAAGACTTACGCCACGTCGTCTTCCGTCTACTTTTTACAGCTTTCGCCCCACCACGAGCGACGATGAATTTGTGTACCAGAGGCTTACGACACGACAACCCGGGTAGATTCATCACGGACACCATGAGCAGAGAAAAGCTAGGTTGGAAAGACAGGCTGGGTCGATGGGCCCGATATGCTTTCCCAATAACCAGCGATAAGAGGAGTTTATTACCAGCGAGCCCGCCGGTTATACTCGAATATCCCGTTGAGCCTCCAATCCCAGTAGAGGCAGAGGAGTTGGATGAGAACAAAGAATTCTTCCCCGAAACACAGTTCCCTGCTCACCCAGTCAAATGGGGCAGCGAGCGCAGGATATCGACGAGAGCCTGCTTCGGTCAAGTATTGCACTCGCAAACACCCATTGCACCTCCCCAGCCTCCCCATCTCCAGACAGCCAACCACCCACGCGTATTTGCGCCGGTGACACCACACCCTATCCACCTCGCCAAGCTCGCAGCCGACAACAACTCCGACGGAAGCAGCAACGAGATAGCGACCTCGCTCACCAAGTCCACAATCGTCATCCGCTTCTGGCCGTCTCCCGACCTGACCGCGATAGACCAGGAAAAACAAAAAACCCGCGAGGCGATCAAGAAGGCCAAGAAAGCTATTAGAAAACAAAAAAAGGCTGGTAAGGTGAAAGACGAGGAGCTGCCAACGGTGAACTCCAGTCCGCCCCCGCCCGACCCCATCCTCGAGCTCCGTCTCGCCACCAGCGACCGCGAGGTCCGGGGCGTCGAGAGTCTACGCGCCATCACCGCGACCTCGATCGCGGACGTCATGCTGCCCGCGGCGCCGGTGGACATGCGCTTCACGCAGACGGAATACGTGTCCCTCGAGGGCGACCGCGCCAAGCTCGAGGCCTGGCAGCCCCTGGCCGACTTCCTGGGCGGCGCGCGCCTCGACCTGGCCAAAGGCAAGCTCGAGATGCCCTCGCGCCAGCGCTTCCCCCTGCCGCGCCGTCTATTCCCCGCCAACAGCTCGTACCTAAAACGGGGCAGGAAGCCGGACGCCACCGACCCTGACGCCATCCCTTACGTCAACCCGGACCCCACCCCGACCCCGGATGCCAACAATCCGGACGCCAACCCGGACGCCAACAACCCGGACGAGCTCGTCAGCATCTCGTACGAATTCGTCGGTCTCGAGCTGCACCGCTCCGTCTCGATGCCCTTCGAGGGCCACACCCTCACGTACACGTCCATCGAAGCCGGCCAAGGCGGCGGGCGTCGCGCCGAGGTCACCCTCGAACCCGCTCCGCTCGCAGCAGATAAGGAGACCTCCGGCGTTGAACAGGATCCCAAGGCGCTGCAGGAGGACCTTGTGGCGTGTTGCCGTAGGTTCGCTACGGCCAACGATGCTTTGTGGAGGACGGGAGCATAAATTATAAATAGCAACCAAGTATGTAACTTTAGTTAGAGAAAAAAAATGTACTATAGAAAACCTAAAAACTCCGATAACTTCGTATATATGTGAACTTGATTTGTTTCGCTACATTGTCCTGAAATTTTTTCCAGTCCCGAGTCGTTTTCTTTATCCTCGTAACAGAATCAGCTTACAACACACACACATACATACATACATAATCATGATAAATAGCAAAAGGGACAAGTAGAATACGGAGAAAGCGGCATTAAGTCTAGATGGCTCTTGTCACGTTCACGTGCGATACAAAAAAAAAGGCATCACGGTCTATGACTCTATTTTACTACAAGCACAAGATGAGAAAGTTTTGTCGCAGAAATGCCCTGAACCCATCCTCTCATAATTGCGCTCCGAAGTCAAACGTCCGAGTGAACAGATCGTGTCAAGCAAAGGAGATTCGTAGAGGCGTAGACACGTCGTTAAGGGTGCGAGGGAGCTGCCGAGCCGAGTGTACGGCCCATCCACCAGTTGCAGTGTTATAAGTCCATACAAGTACTGCGTTTATTTCTTGGAAGCCTTGGCAGCGGACTTGGTGACCTTGGTAGTACCCTTGTTCTTCTCAACAGCCTTGATGACACCGACAGCGACGGTCTGTCGCATGTCACGGACGGCGAAACGACCAAGAGGCGGGTACTCAGTGAAGGGCTCCACGCACATAGGCTTGGAAGGAATCATCTTGACGATGGCAGCGTCACCAGACTTGATGAACTTGGGGCTGTTCTCAACCGACTTACCCGTTCGTCGATCGATCTTCTCAAGAAGTTCGGCAAACTTGCAGGCAATATGCGCAGTGTGGCAGTCAAGAACGGGGGCGTAGCCAGCACCGACCTGGCCAGGGTGGTTAAGAACGATGACCTGAGCAGTGAAGTTCTCGCAGCCATAGGGAGGGTCGTTCTTGGAGTCACCGGCGACGTTTCCTCGTCGGATTTCCTTGACAGAGACGTTCTTCACGTTGAAGCCAACGTTGTCGCCAGGGAAACCCTCAGTGAGCTGCTCGTGGTGCATTTCGACAGACTTGACTTCAGTGGTGACACCAGCAGGGGCGAAGGTGACGACCATGCCGGGCTTGAGAGTACCGGTTTCGATACGGCCGACAGGTACAGTTCCAATGCCACCAATCTTGTAGACGTCCTGCAGAGGGAGACGCAGAGGCTTGTCGGTGGGACGCTTGGGGGGCTCAATAGAGTCGATGGCCTCTAGCAGCGTCTTGCCAGTGACCTTGCCACCCTTGATCTCCTTCTCCCAACCCTTGTACCAGGGGCAGTTGGTGGAGGCGCTCAGCATGTTGTCACCGTTGAAACCAGAGATGGGGACGAACGGGACGGTCTTGGGGTTGTAGCCAACCTTCTTGATGAAGTTGGAAGTCTCCTTGATGATTTCGTTGTATCGGTCCTCGGACCACTTGGCAGTGTCCATCTTGTTGATGGCGACGATGAGCTGCTTGACACCGAGGGTGTAGGCAAGCAGGGCGTGTTCACGGGTCTGTCCATCCTTGGAGATACCAGCCTCGAACTCACCAGTACCGGCGGCAATAATAAGAATAGCACAGTCGGCCTGCGAGGTACCAGTAATCATGTTCTTGATAAAGTCACGGTGACCGGGGGCATCTGTTCCATGGTTAGCATCATGTGCTCAAGGCGCGGGTCGCAGTTCAGAGGTGCAGAGCAACATACCAATGACGGTGACATAGTACTTGGGAGTCTCGAACTTCCACAGGGCAATGTCGATAGTGATACCACGCTCACGCTCGGCCTTTAGCTTGTCCAAGACCCAGGCATACTTGAAGGAACCCTTGCCCAGCTCAGCAGCTTCCTATTGAGATGGTCAGTCAACAAATTCCTTCTTAGTCTGAATGGATTCAGCATGTCCGAAGCCAGTTGCCCCGTGCCCTATCGTGCGCCCCACAAGTGTTTTGCGTTTAAACGTCAGAGCGGGGTAGAAAATTTTTGTGCCCCTCGGTGGGGGATTCAGTGAGATAAGAGGGGCGGACGCGCGCGCCGCCTCATGAGAGGGGGCGGGCCGGGCAGGCAGCACGAGGACAACACAGATGTTCAAATAGATAATGCATTCAAAAAATGAAGCACTGTAGATTCATTCAAGTGGTGATGATGATAAAATGAAACTAACCTTCTCGAACTTCTCGATGGTTCGCTTGTCGATACCACCGCATTGGTAGATTAAGTGGCCGGTAGTGGTGGACTTGCCACTGTCGACATCTGCAATGCTTCGTTAGATAGTGAACTGATGGCGGTAGATGGACGGCAGGGAAACCTACGGCCAATGACGACGACGTTGATGTGAGTCTTCTCTTCCTTACTGCGAGCGGGGGGATGTCAGCGATGCATGTCGGCACGAGGTGCGATGGAAATGTCTTCACACATACCCCATTTTGGCGAAAAAGACGTGCGACGGTCTTGCGTGTTGTAGACAGAGGGAGACGAAGTGAAAAAAAAAAAGGCTGTCGAGTTGAAAAGGCGTTGGTTAGTCTCTTGATGAACGGGAGTGGAAGAGGTGATGGAGGGAAGAGTTCTTACGGGTTGCCAGATGTAAATGCAAAATGATTTACGGTATGTGCGGACGAGGAATCTCAAAAGGAAGAATTCCAGAAGGGATGGCAGTGGGATAGATATTTAAGGGAAACCTTGGGGCTTCGGGCGGGGCAATCAGTTTAGGTACCTGTAGTCTTCTTTATTGTGGGAAGGACAATTACATACTCTGATAACGCGTAGATTTTAATTTTTTATTTTTTTTTCTGATTTTTTTTTTCAATTGTGGGGGCACTTGCCCCTCCTCAACAGCCTACGCCCCTCCACAACTCAAATTCCATCGTAAAAAAATATATGAAAATCCGAGCGCGTAATTCGATTGGTTCAGATCCATTGTTTGCACCTAATGATGTGTCCATTGAAGCCAGGTACCACCTATGCACGGCAGGCACATGCAATACAGACAATGATATGTGTATAATGGTAGGATCACAGGTAAAAATACTAATCAACATCCATTCCAGTGTATATGAAGACATCACATAACCTGCCTAATCACCACAGACCTTGGGTAATTTGAAGATAGCCAACAGCCCCCCGGATTCATACCTAGGTACCACATTATGAACCTACAGTATCTAATATTCATTCAAGTTGGCCCATGTGATTGTGATTGTCCTAGGTACGGAGTAGGTACTATTCACTTTCCTTCAGCTCTTAATATACCTACATAAAGCACTTGACGATGTGGATGTGGTACTGAATGCCTAGGTACGTATACATACACATGGATTTGAATAAGGTGGTGGGCATTATTGATGTCCATTATTGATGTCCCTCTGCAATGCCGTTTAATATGTACAATTTAATGTACCACATGTATGTAATAGGGGCATGATATTATGAGATACATGTACGTAGTATGGATCATTGTATATACATAGATAAGATGGCCAGCCCTCCAGGTTTCGGCTTCCCCTCCCCTCCGCCCCTCCGCCCCTCCTTATTCACTACATGTATGGTTGATGTTGTCTTCTTCCATGTTTCGTGTCGGCCTGAGTCACAGTCACGGTAAACCTTGATGCCCAAATCGATACGTCTCTGCCTGTCTGCCTTCCGCTCAGGCCAGCCTGATGCATACCTACCTGGTTTGGAACCCATTCAGCCATTGGCTTGAACGGCGGCAGCTAATGGAGTCGGCTCATGCACGTTACTAGGCGGCTGGGTAGGCTGGGTCACCTAGTGCCGAGTGCGTCATGGACCATGGCGGCACGGAGAACCCTGGGTCATACCGATTTAGATACGTACATACATACATACATACATATCTATCGATGTCGGTATTAGGAAGCACAACCGCCAGCCGCTTAAGGAAGAATAAATCCCGATCTCATTACTGTGGCCCCCTACATACACACGTCCCGGCCACTGCTCGTGTAAAAGTCTTGTCCATGGCACATGGTCAGGATTGAGCCCAGCTCCATTATACCTACAGCCAACTAAGGCACCGTCTCCAGTATTACGATCCAATATATGAGGAGTCTGCTAGAGGAGAGACATCGGGGCTCTGGTCCTGGGCTCTGCTAACTTGCATGGGCGAAACATCTAGACCCTACGCTTCTGCAGTGCTTTACATGCATTTATTCGTAATGACAAACGTGAAGGAGGCCCTGTCATGTGTGAACTTGCAGATAATCGATCTTAGCACATCTAGCGTAGGTAGTATCATAGCATGTCCCTTCTGAGCTGTGTTCACGCGGCTACCCAGACCATACCATAGCATGTTCGGTCCGGTATGATGGGAAGACCACGAGAGAGCCTCCCAACGTTGCTGAACTAAGCCAATATACGCCCTGACTCGGACCATTCTGGGGTCGTTCAAGTATTAAATACTATTGAACACGCTAAACGCGTTTCTCTGAGATGTGAGCTTGAGACTTTTGTTGACCATACATTATTAATACATGGGAACCCTTATTGCCTGTCCTAGGGGAGCTACCCAGGTGCTCCATGACAACCGTGCAAGTCGTTTGTAGCACTCGCCCGGGAAACTACGCTTCGGATCAGACAGAACTCTGAACAGATGATGGAACAGGAGACACGGCCGGCGTGGATGTAATCGGGGAAATTAGCTTGGGCAAGTACCTTTCGTCCCAAGGTGTACTCCATCGAACCGGGTATCTTAATGCTCCTCACACCTAACGAACATCGAACTCAACGGAATCAATAAGCAACACTTCCACAGTCCTAAACGCCAAAATGTGATTCCCTCTTGATTGCATCCTAGAGTGCACATTAATGTCACTCATCCAGACCAGTCCAAATATTATTTGTAACCTCGCCATTATCATCTATATCCATCTCTTCGCGGTCTGGGTTTCTACCAGCGTCCTTGACAGCATCCTTCTCCTTGCGGCCTAGGGCGACCTGGTCAAAACCTGCGGGCAATGGAATATCGCCCTGGAGATACCAGACTTTCATGCTACGGGCTTTGTCCCGCAAAGACTGCTGGCCGCGGTGCGATTCAAACCCGCCCGCTCCCTCCATCGCACTCCAGGAACAGTTTATATTGGGGTCGGCTATCAGGTCGAGCAATCGATTGGTATCTGCAGCGCTCCATTCTTTACGGACCTGTCGGGGTCTACGATACTGTTCTTCTTTGATACTGTTGTGTGCACGCCGATTGGTCCGAGCATTCTGGCTGAGCGCTATAATATCCTTCAGTTGTAGATCATCCTCCCCGGGAGTGTAATGACGCCCACGGGATTTTCCGACCGAAGGTTGTCTTGAAGACCGCCGACGCTTAGGAGATGGCTTTCGAACAACCGCGCTATCGTACCGAAAGCGCCTGGACTCATCTGCTGGCTGCTCGTTCAGTTCAAAATCCTCATCATCATCGCTGGCGTCGTCTGGGCGCGAGCGCTTCCGCGCAGCCGCCTGGTTGGCCGTGACGTGCGGCTGGGAAATTGGAACCGGGCTTCGTGTGCCCTCGGATAGACTTCTAGCTGATTCACGTCGAAGAGGGTTGTTTAACACCTGTCCAGGCTTTAGGCGTCGAATCGCATCTATCGTAGCGAACTCCTGTTCCTTCTCCTTTCCCTTGGAAGCCTGCTGGTTAGAAGGAGGTGTCGTTGCTAACCTCTCTGAAGTCTTCTTCTCGATCTGCCTCACGGCCGCCAAAGCTGCAGAGCCATCTATGAAATTTTGACTAGAAGAACACATTAGCGTGGCCGCATGCGGGTGAGTAAAGAAGAATTCGCCCATAAACATACTTAATTCCCTGCGAGGGAAGCTGTTCATATTCTTCGAGGCCTGCATCTGAATCAGGGTCCGAATCATCGCTAGCGTTATCGCCATGGTCAACAAAAAGCGAGTCAGTTGCCTCTTTTCCCGGATCGACATTGGTCTGTTCTGATTGATCGGCGGGTTTAGAGATTCTTCGACTCGTCGACGTGTAGCGTTGAAACAACTCGAAGCACCAAGATCTAAGGCCATGGAGTAGCTGTTCCTGGGGATATGCTTGGTCCAATGAAGAGCGTATTTCTAGCCTATTACCCGACGAGAGTTTCGATAGAAGTTCGTGCTGAATGCGAGCCTGGTACTTTTCGTGGAAACCGATATCCTGATCGATGTTGATCCCAGCAAGTTGCCTATATCGCCCCTCGTCAAAACCCTGTCGAGCTTTCTGTACACTACCTCCAGGCTGATCACAGAATATCTTAGCCGCTAACACATATGGTTTTGCGGTGGAGTCGGCAGCAAGCGAATCAACCAGTCGGCGCCACCGAATAAGGAAAGCCAGATCCATGGTTCTGTCGGTATCATCAGGCACCACCTGGGGATTGGGATCAAACAAGCTCGGGAAAGCTTTATCCAGTTGTTCAAGGATCGGCAGTGCGTCTAAGTTTGCGTATTCCATGTCCAATATAGACGCAAGGAGTGAGACGATGTTTCCAGAACAGACAGCGCTTTGAATCGTGGGGCGTACTTCCGGGTCATAGTTCTTAGATAGATTATAGTCGATAAACAAGGCATTGTCATCTGTGAAGACCCGACGCGCAACCTTGTAGGATGTCCCAATGCTGTTAAGCCTGGACTGTTCATCCGCGCTTGGCCGGCTGTTGTCGATGGAGGCTAGGATGTCATACATCTTCCCCACCCAACGTGAAAACTTAGGTATATCGAAATCAAGCAAGTCCTGAAGTCGAGCAGCCTTCGTATCAGGTGACTCGGGCCCATTCTCCGTGTCTATGGACTCGGACACCGGAGCTTGGCCTAGGCATGTAAGCTACCTAATAAGAGAAGAATGAGTAAAAGGTACATACTAGCCCTCTCTCGATCGGAACCGGCATCGTCGGCAGAACTTTCGCTTTCTACGCTCTTGCGCGCGCGTTCACGCGAGAGGCCCCTCGGAGGGATCTCAGCCTGGTGTCTTGGCTCTGGTTCTGCGGATAGGCCTATACGTCTGGTACTCCTTCGAGTTTGCCTAGGCTCAACAGACGCAGTTCGACGGGTAGCCGGTCGACGGCCTGCCATAGTGTTTTATGACGCGTTTGTATGAATAATGAAGTATGAAGTAGAGAGATGCTTTAGGATGCCAGGGTTAGGGGTGGGGTAGGGTAAACAAAGACTCTTTTAGAAGCACTCAACTGGTGCATGTACCTAACATGTACCTTAGGTACATAGACGGGACCTAACCTTACATCCTTCCTTGCATGTGCTTCAGGAAATGTACTATACACATAGTACACATTGTACATTTTGTTATCTTCTATTTTTCTTATGTTACAATATTTCTGTGTTTTCTGTTTCATCGTTCTTGTTTATTAAGCAACACTCTCAGATACAGCGTTGGTATAGATAATATCTAAGTGCATATCAGTCTGTGTTGTATGTAAGCAGTCGAGGCCAGGAGGTTTTCAAGGGGCTAGCTAGTGTGGTGGCTATGCTAGGAAACTAAGCTGCATTTAGACCAATCGAACTACCGATTATAAGGTTTCCAGGTATGTATTTCCAGGGGGTACGTACAACCTAGTATGTACTGTACTATGTAGGTTATGTAGCAACATAATTAATGGATCTGTACGCGGCATCCGATACGATTGCCAACCTTACCACATACATACATACCTACCTACACTACATACCTGCCTGCCTACCTTCAATCTATCTCTCTTCCCAACACGATGCATCATATTGCCTAGCTGCCGAGGTACCTTACCTTTGTATGTATCGATCTCTGTAGATTACTGGTAGACACTCCTTCTATTACCGTCGCATCGGTTTTATTTTTGAATTTTTGTTATTACTATTCTCGTTCCCTCCCCTTTTAGACATCTACGTCCAAAATCATTCCCATATTCTCCGGTCCCATTGCCTAATTGCCTAACAACAACCAAGGGCAGTTGGTGTTCCGGACCTGATAGCATTTCTTCTTTCTAATACTTGTGTATATCTACACCTACTTGCGCTTTTGTCCGCCCCCCCTTGAACCCAAGGTTCTGAGCTCCGCCCGCAGGTTCGAGGTATTTGCCGCGTGTTACATCTCACCAGAAGATAATCCGCCTTCTGTCCAACCCAAATATTTCCACTATACCAAGACGATTACTACGATCCGCTCTCGGCCATCCCATTTATTGAATAATATTATCCACTGCCCATCATGAGACTCCGGCATCAGCAAGCATCGACAATTCTCCTGCTACTCCCATACCTTACTCTCGCCGCCTCCAGCCCCGTTACAAAATCCGGGAATGGTGCTCCCGTTGCGGATTCGGACCGTGCATCGGCCCAATCCCCTCTCGATTCCACCGTTGCATCTTTCAAGACGACGAAATTCGACGTTGGCACCAAGGATGCCCCGGTAGATGGCAAAGACGGCATGCCCCACGAGGGACCGTTCGTGAGCACCGACAAGGGACGTAAGAAGGGCGATGCGAACGACGCCGCCGACTCCAAAGGCCTTCCGGCACTCAAGGACAGACCGATAGATCCTACCATTATCGACGGCAAAAAGATACCCGAGAGCAACGACGGTGTCATGGACGACCCCAACCGTCAACCCCCCAAGAAAGGTACTATCGGCACAGAGGGCGGCGTCACCGAGAAGGACAAAGCCAGGAAAGCTAAAGAAGGGGAGACCGGAGAAAAAGTCGAGAATATCCCCGAGACTCCAAAAGAGCAGCCTCCATTGCCGCACAGCGAGCAGGAGAAGATCTTGATAGAAAAGGAGAAGGAGAAAGAAAACAAGAAGGACAAGGGCAAGGTTGATCTACACCAGACCCCAGAAGACGTCACGGGGCTTGAGGTTAGAAGAGTGTCAGCTGCCATCAGGCATGTTCAAAAGTAAGCTAATCCGTCCTATAGAAGCCGTCGGACCTGCCAGGTAAACTACGCGACGACCCCAATCCTGTCCCGAGCTCGGCCAATAAAGATCATCTCGATGTGGCCAAACCTCCCAAGTCGACCTCCAAAACGTGGCAGCAAGATGGTGAGGGCAATGAGGGTATCATCCAGCCCTTTCACTCCTTTATCCTTTCCCTTACCATGATTCTGTTCTCCGAGATTGGCGACAAGACATTCCTCGTCGCTGCCCTCATGGCTATGAAACATGATCGTATGGTTGTTTTCTCGGCTGCTTTCGGCGCGCTACTCGTTATGACTATCCTGTCGGCGGTGCTTGGCCACACGGTGCCGGCTCTAATCCCCAAGAGAGTGACCGCTTTTCTCGCCGCCGCCCTATTTCTCGTTTTTGGTGTGAAGATGCTGCGGGAGGGTATGGCTATGGATCCTCACGAGGGTGTCACCGCAGAAATGCAAGAGGTGGAGATGGAACTGATGGAGAAGGAAAGTCAAGTGATAAAACAGGGCAGGCGGCGCTCCTCCCTATCTCCGTATGCCCTGGAGATGGGCCTCAACCGTGATCGCAAGTCGAGATCTCAGTCCCGATTCCCCACGCCGCCTCGCAGCCCTTCGACATCGCCGGGCCGGAGTCCGTCGCCTCGACGTGGCATGCTGAGTGGATTTTGTGTTGGTCTTTCTAATCTCTTCTCCCTCCTCCTTAGTCCTGCGTGGGTCCAGACTTTTATCATGACCTTTTTGGGCGAATGGGGAGATCGTAGTCAGATTGCGACGATTGCCATGGCTGCAGGTCAGGATTACTGGTGGGTAACATTGGGTGCCGTGCTCGGCCATGCGTGCTGCACAGGTGTAGCCGTCATTGGTGGCAGGGCCATCGCTGGCAAAGTCAGCTTGAAAGTTGGTAAGTTCCAGCAGCCAGACAGGACGGAGTATCGCTCGAAGGCTCTAGGCTAACAGTAGCCTTGCACAGTTACTATGGGGGGTGCCATTGCATTCATAGCGTTCGGCTTCATCTACTTCTTCGAGGCGTTTTACGCATAGAATTGTTGTTGCAAACCTGTCGGAGCGAAGCAGCATATTTATACCGACAACAATAGGCCTGCCTTATTGTAAATCAAAGCGAGTTTAATTACCTAGAGGACAACCGAGGCTGTCGTTCATTTCCTGGCGGGCGTTTGAACCGGAAAAGCGCTGTTATACAAATGCTCTATCACGGGGGTGGAAGGGGGGAGGTCGGCAATTGACTCATCATCGTTGTATTATAATATATGTGTGTCACACCATACTGGCTCCGGGGAACGGGTACACAAAGGGAGGCGGGCTAATCGTTGTCGCATGGGCGGCGTTTTGGAATATAAAATGAGCAAGCTCATGGGTGGAAGGGAAGGTCTACGTGGAAAACAGCTATGTTCGTGGCTCACACGTCCTTGTAGATTTACGGGGGAACACGGCAGACTTGGAAGGCCACCCACTCCATAATTGAGATGTCCGTATGCACCGTCTACATATCAGTACATCTTGGGACAAATAATAACGAATTTCAATGGCTTTGTGTGAATTCAGTCGAGAGCTTATCACAAAACACCTAATTTAGGAGGCCAGTCAACTCTAGGCAAATGGGTGTGCAGAGCATTCAGAATACCTACATACTAAGTATCTATAGAACCTCGTAGAGTGCCCAGGTGTTTATACACGTGTGTAGAGAGATAGGGACGGCATACCTAACCTATTGAAGCACCTAGCCTACCTAATCTGCGGAAGATATGCAACGTATGGGTCATAGAGACACCCGTGGACATATATATTATAATACCTACGTACTACCCAGCTAAGATATGTAGGTACATACTTAAGGCGAAACAAGACGGAGTTATATGGCTTTTGCGACGTTGCCCAGCTTCGTTCTACCCCGCATCGAGGGCGATCCTATACATACTACCTATTCTGGCAAACGTTTTGGCCGCAGTCGTACGAGAAAGACCCCTTACCTGACGTGTATGTCACATGTAAGCAACTCATCCCACTCGGTGGGATGGGCAAGTGGACGGATTCACAGAATCAGCAGATCGGGAACTAACGAACCTTTCCGTCAACCCATATATATCAATCTAAGCTTATTTTTGGCGTGGACATACGCGAATACAGCCGTAGCCGCACCAAAATAGAGACAATTGTCTTAAACTCCCCAATCTAGCCTACTTGCACATTAGACATATATTCTTCACCATGTGGAAACCCCACTCGCCTCCACCGCAACGTGAGACGAAATCGCCAGACCCCTATCCGGTCCGAAACACCGGCCGTCGCATTGCACAAGTCGTTAAGCTGAAGCCCGAGTTCATCGACAAATACAAGGAGGTCCACGCTGCCGTTTGGCCCGAGGTGCTCCAGCAGATCCGAGTCTGCAATATCCAAGACTGTCAGTACCTTCGTCCTTGCCAATCCAGCAGGTTCATACGTGTAGCAAACCGAGTAGGCTTTCCTCCGTGTTAAGCTAGCATTGACCCTGTTTAACAGATAGCATCTTTCATGACCCCGACACGGGCATCCTCTTTGCCACCTTCAAATACGTCGGCTACGACTATGCGGGCGACATGGAGCGGATGGCTGAGAACCCCAAGGTGAGGGAATGGTGGGCCATGACGGACGGATGGCAAGAGGTGAATCAACCATACCTGTCCTGCAGGACATCCAAGAAAACAGCCCCGCCTGCTAACCAGAGTTCCGCCGCAGAGTATGGTACCCGGTGCCGAAAGCAGTGAATCCGGATATCCGCCGTGGTGGAAAGAGGTGAACGAAGTGTTTTATCATCCGTAAAGTGGTGTTGTCAATACGCGAAACCAGGGAGACTGTCCGAGCGTCGCCCACCACGATCATAGACATAACAGAATAGACATTGCAGTCCCGTTTGAACAGGGGTTGATAACACAACATCCCAAAAGGACTTGTGCGACGACGGAGCACCCCAGAGAGATGCTGTCAAGAAAAATGTGCTTCACTCTGGGGAAACATGCGTAAAGCGTCGGAAACCCTCGTAGCTCTGCGGCACTATATTCAAGTGGCATGCTAACCGCAAAAGCTCGTTCGCCATGGATTGTGTTGTTGCACACTCACCGGCGTAGTAAGAGTAGTATACGGGCAATGTTGCCCACGCCTACCAGGCTTCACTTCCAAGACCCAAATAGACCACCGAAAACTCCCGGGCCGCCGCCGCCGCCGCCGCCGCCACGGCCCCCGTGTCGCCTAGCCTCGTTCCGGACCCATTCCTCCAAAAAGGCGCGGTCCGCCAGCTTCTTGCCGTCGGTGATCTTGGTCTGGACCTGGGCCTCGCCCCCGTCGAAGCTGAGCAGCGTGGGAATGGACGTGATCATATACGTCATGCCGAGCCCGTCGCCCATGACGTCGGGGGCGTCGTATTCGACCTCGCAGTAACCGACGCCGCCCTCGGCCTCGCCGACGCCCGACTCGATCACGGACTTCAGGAGCGGCGCTACGACGTGGCATGTGGCGCACCACGACGTGGTCCAGAGCGCGATGAGGGGCGTCCGGGACGAGGACGAGAGAAGCTGGTAGGTGTGGAAATCATCGGGACGGCGTACGCTGCAGCAGGATAGGAGGCGAGGTTAGCTCCTGGTACGGCAGTGACTACAGGAGATCATAGAAATAGTAGCCGAGTCGCTTCACTCACGACGTAAAGATTCGATTGCTCGCGCAAAGACTGCGAGAGGTAGAGAAGGTCCGTACACGTAGTGACGGGGGACGGCGAAGATCTCTCAAGGCTAGAAACAGGGCCGTTTTTGCTTGCATGTTGCTTAACCTGGGAAATTCGTTCCCTGAGGACAACTGGTAGTTTCAAAGTCTTGAATCGTAAGTTTAGCTTTGGGGAAGTGTAATTATAAAAGCTCGTGACCTACGAAGTACATATGTAGTAGTATTAGTTTGAAAAACACGAAGTACATAACTCAGTACCTCGGCAGGTCGGGTGTCATGGCCCACATTAAACCTGTATCGATAAGCAATATACCTAGGTACTTTAGCTGCTTACTATGCAATAAATCTTAACTTGTGTAATAACCAACAACACATCAATTGCATACTATACTAACGACTGAGCTGTCCAGACAACAGCCAGACGACATCGAACCCTTCGAGTCGTCTTAGTGGAAATATATATACCAACTCTCAAGCATATGACCCGAGAACTCAGTATTAGGAAATCTTTTAGGAATGGAAGGTTTGTCGCGCGGCTCAACCACCTCTTTAGGCACTTCTGGTTCATAGAGCTTTCTTATACTTCCCGGCTCGTGATATAGCGTAGGTCCCACGGCCCGCCGGTTGAAAAAAAAAATAAAAATAAAAAAAAAAAAGCTATCCAAGCCACGACAATTGGATTGAGATATCCAGGCGAGATCGTCAGGGTAACCCTCGGGCCCGAAGTCCTGCCAGACTTGCAGCTTCAGATACTCCGGAGTAAGCTGCACCGAGAAGTCGGTAGCGCAACGAGGACAAGCGCCCGTCTGCTCTTGGCCGTCGCCTCGGCCCTTCAGCGCCATTTCAACAGCCGTCTCAAGGAAAAGACGATGACCGCTGCGGAGATCCGAAATGGTGTAAAAGTTCAACTCTTGATGGGGGCAGATTATCAGGTGTCCGATGTCGCGGAGTGATATGCCCCAGAAGCGCTTATGATATCGCCAGGTAGACAAAAGCAGGAATCTGAGATTTCCGTCATCGCCTGCAACGACCTTCCGGTAGGCCGAGTAATGCGTTTCAAGTGGAGTCGCATCATTCGGACCAAAGCGCATATCATGATACGGCGCCATCAGGGCTTTGAGGTAGGAGGTGTCCTTACGGCGCTGCAAGCGGGTATACTTGAGCGCGAGCTGAGCATGGTAGTAGTCGATTAGGACTTGTTGATGTCTAAGGTGGGTATCAATCCGTAATTTGCCGTCAATATGACCACCACTGAATCCGGTGACCCATCCATCTACGGGGGCAGGAGGACACGTGATGCATAGATACTGGCGTGTCAAGCTTGTCGATGGGATGAAGGGCCATGCATTCCTCACACGCCCACTGCTCGGGTAGCCCTCTCGCACGGCCTACGAGGTATGCGAGGTATTCGGCGCGAGAAAGGTGCGCGGCGTTTGAATGTCGTCCGAGGATAACCCGCAGCGAGCGGCAAGTTTGGGAAAACAGGGCAAGGTCTGCGGGCGTAAGGAATCCTGCTATGAGGCCGATCATCTCAGGCGGCAACTGCAAGAACGGTTGGTCCAGGTTCTGTTCCCTATAGCGCCGCTTCCAGTGATCCAACGGCAGGGGGTAGAAGGCGGGCTCCCCCGAGAAGTCCCACGGTCGCGAAATAGAAGGAAAGTGGTGAGCAAAGCATTGCTACACGTAAGGAGTATGCTGAGACTTTTCTACACGGGTGGACAGAAGTATTCGTGGTCGGTAGATGCTAGTGATACTCCTTTAGGGCTCAACGAAAAGCGAAGCTGTGAGAGGTTTGGTGTTAATGTAGAGGATGTTGGCTGTAAGGCAAAAGGATCAGGTGGGTTTTATATTCGGTTGAGACTTGTTCAACACTCGTAAGCCAGGGTGGCTGTAAGCACATGAGAGTTTGGCGGTTCTTCTCGCGAGAGTTTTAGCTAGCGGGGCCTCGATATTTCTGCTTACCACCTACTTACCATCTACCTACCAACTATACATACATACTTAAGGAAGATGTAGGTAACCTAGAGGTACCTATGTATGAGCCTGGAGGTTCTCTGAGAAGAGGAATAACTCCTATGTTGTAATGTTATCTTGTTTCCAACGGGTGGTTATTGCGTAGTAAGCTATCTCTCAACTGGTTCAGTAGCCTTAACAATTAGCATACTAGAATCTGAATGAGACATTCTCTAGATCCCGATTCTGTTTCCAAGCGAAATTCATGTAAAGTACTATTCATAGATCGTCTGGACTACGCCTGTCACTAAGACCCTTCGACTTTACACCCGATAGGGGTAGTTGAGTAAACAAAAGTGTATGTAGATTCCAAATATTCCATGCAGATGCAAGACAAACGCAGCCCATGTTACCCGAAACATATGTGAATTGCCCAAGCTTAGTTCATAATTTATGCCATGTTCCCCGATACAAACTAGGAAATCAACTGACCCAGTACCCTCTAATCGGTTTCAGCACTTGAAGTGCTAGACCAAAGCAGACCGAGCACCAACCATCTAATACTTCTCCATAAAGTTATTTCTTACAGTCCACATACGAGCTCGCTTGCCGTATATGTACATGGGTATCGTGAACAGAAGTACGATAAGCTGGATGATGCCTATCCAGATGTAGACAGTCTTGGCGCCAGCATCGGTGAGCCATTCAGTGACGAAGAGACTAAAGACCAACCCGTGGAATATGTTCTTGCTGAAGTTCAAAGTGACCAACGCCTCGCCCGCATATTGCCGGTAGCTGTCGACGCAAAATGTGATAGACGTCGTGGAGCCCAAGGAGCAGCCGAAGGACACTATGCCGAAGAAGATAGTAGGGACAATCCATGGATCGTTCTCGTCGGCTGACCAGCCGAATCCCATGAGTCCGATAACCGTGGTAATCGCGACGGGTGCGGCCATCACCAGTCGAAACTCGGGCTCATAGAGACCGCCATTCCTACGGGCCATCGCTCGGACGATGATGTCGCTGACTTTGCCTGCAACAGCCGTACCCAACACTCCGCCGACGAAGGGCGAGATGTAAATGAGACCGGTCGACAAGGCATTAAAATGGTATCTTCCTTCTCGGTATATGACAGCCACGGATTCCGAGATGACGATCAGCCACCCTATCGAGCACGAGTATACAGCAGCTGACCAGAGGACTGACGGGTACGAGAAGAGGATGAGAGGACGAATGGCCGCCTTCCACCACTTGTCTTGGTTCAGCCGACCGTGATGCAGCTTCAGTTGCTGTGTAAACGATTTCGGCGGAGCATTTCGCAGAGCGTGCGTATACGCCTGTCCGGTGGTGATCGCGGCCAGGTTTGGGAGAGCTATCTTCTCGCTCTCCGTGTCAGAGTTGAGCGCACTGGAGGGAAAGTGAATTCCGTGCCCCTCTTCTACTCCGAAGTGGTCGTCGGCAGAGCGTGGCTTGCCATACGGGGAGCTGAAGTCGCGCACATCCGGTGGCGAGACTTCAGAAGCAGGCGCGGGATTTTGCGCAGCTTTACGTTCATCGCTGTCACTCGGTTGCGCCCCAATAACAGCTACTGTTGGAGGAGTAGCAGTCGAGTCGTCTGGTCCATGTTTTAAATCCGAGCTTAATCCTTCATCAATTCGGGGCGCAAAGCCCACGTGAACATTCCTGTGCCGCTGTTCCGCCGTGTATGGTACAGAATCCTGGTTGGCAACGGCTTTCTCCCCAGCACCATCTGGCGGAGGCTTCTCGCCGTCAGTAGTAGTGTCCTTTGGGATTTGCCTGGCAGAAGATTTTCTACTAAATAGGCTGGGTCGCAGATGTATCGACTGTGAATCAGCGTCAAGATTCCCGACGGTATGTTGCTCAGCGCTGTCTAGCGGAGGCTTCTCACCGTCGGCAGCAGTGCCCTTCGCGATCTGCCTGGCTGAGGACCTTCTACTGAAGAGGCTGGGCCGCTTCGGATGGCGACGCGATCTTGGTATGGGGGATCTGTCCCAAAAGGTTTCGGGGACAAACAAAAACAGGAGGCTCCCGCATAAACCTACGACCATTGCGACTATCCTAAACGAGAAGAGTGGGTTAGTTTAGGTAGCGGAGGTTGCAACTTCAGCGACTTCGGTCTCGACATACCAGAATACCCATCGCCACCCGAGTCTCTCCATAATAGCAGCACTAACAAGCGGAATTAGATTCTTCCCACTAAGAAGCAAAAGCGTATAAACACCAATTCGATATGCTCTCTCATGTAAGAAGAAGACCTCCGCAATTGTAGCGGACGGGAGGCATTCCACCGGACTAACAGCGATTCCCTGGAAGATTCTGGCCAAGAGGAGGGAGGCAAAGTTTGGCGACAGAGCACACCAGACGGCGGACAGGATAAAGAGAACGGCGCTGAATAGATAGACAGGGCGTTTGCCATATAATATAGCGGTGGGCGAGAAGATGACGCTACCTATTCCGAGGCCCATCATGTATAGACCTGTAGTAAGCGATACCTCGCTAACATTGACATGATAATCTATGCGAAAGGTTAGGGATTCATCTATTGCCATACCTATGGCCAGGTATCTTACCGTTCGCAACATCGGTGAAGCCTGCTGCGATTAATGGGGTAATACCACCGCCGACCACTATACAAAATCCAGAGTTAGTGAATTACCACTTTTGGGGGGTGGGGAGAGGGGGGGGGGGGGGGGGGGGGGAGGGGGCAGTCCTGTCATTTCTTGCCAGTTCTAACTCCTGGGACTTGTCAAATAGGCATATGGAGCCTTTAGGGCAGGATGTAATAGAAAACCAAGGACCTTCGAGTACTTACTACAATACAAGCCAAGGGATATTAAAGAAGAGTCCCGTCTCCATGTCGGCCAATTTAAAGGATCATTACGCGAATCATCCGGCTGAGGATCCAGAATGATCTGGCCATCTTTGGTCTTCTTCTTGTCGTCTTCCTCCGGGGCCGGCTGTGGTCGCGGCTCTTGGTAGTAACCAGTAGGAAGGGAAGAATGCGAAGTTCTCGCTGGCGTATTTCGAAGCCCAAGCGGTTCATTTCTGCCCTTAGCAAGAAGCAAAACAGATCCTTAATGCATATTGTTAACACGACTTATTAGCTGGTCTGGATCATGGATAGGGTCTGTCGTACCTGGAACTTCTATAGTCTCCATGTCGTTAAGAATCCCCATATTCCAGGTGGATTTCTTATCAACTCGGGCACCCTCATCGACATCGTGATTCCTTCTAAAAAATGACATCCAAGGGCGCGCCGGCGCCTGTTTCTCTGTTTCCGCCATCTTCGCCGAATGGCCTCGATCTAGGAAATGAAGTCTTCCTTAGCTGTCTAGTTACCACACCATCGCTTCAAGTTCAATATCATGCAGTACCTACCGGGTTTGGAATGAAAGTACATATAATCAGAGAATAAAGGAAAATGTAGGGATTAAAAGATGGGAGTTTGCAGTTCTAGGAACAGGAAGCGAGTGAGAAATGTTGGCATAGTTGACAGTTTAGGCGGATGAACAAAGTGCAAGTAATGGCTTAAGTATAGGCTAGCCATAAGACTCAGAAAGACAATGAAGAGAGAGGGGGGATTTACCTCCCTAGAATGAAGTCGACAAGGTAGCGTCTCTATGCAGTCGTTATCGCTCGACACTGCCAACTCGTGTAAGGCAGGTCGACGCAAGACCTAGTTGTGGAGAAAGGCTCAGGCTTCGCAAATACCCGAGGGGAAACCACGCTAGACGTCTTCTGATATCTGGTGACTACCAGAAGAGTATAATCTTCTTACTTGTACAGAAAGTGTCGAGGGCGACAAAACTCTCCAACTTCTAATAGTTCCTGTAATTCCTGGAGAAGAGTCAGCCAAGGTAGCGACATAACGAGACCGGAGAGAACACTCTAAGTACTATTTATATATTTATGCTTGCATATGGTCAAGTTGAGAACGAGTCAGCAACTGCTTAGCCGGAAACTATGATACCTGGTAGGGCGCAGACGCCGTAGAAAACGGGAAGGGCTAGAGGCGCTCTACGTAGATACTGAAAAGCGGAAGACTGCATCCGACCCCATAGAGAGAAAGGGGGACAGGGAGAGAGGGGGAAACGGCGGAAGAGGAAGATATGTGTATGAGCTTTGAGTGCTTCATACAGCGTTGATTGAAGTCCCCAGATTCATCTGCTTTACTCTGTGGGCAGCAAGGATTACTTATAGACATGAATTCCATGCCTCTGTATATATGTAGGTGCACACATATGGATGTAGTAGGCAGGTAGGCTAGGTAGATAGGAAGAATGGAGTGGGTCTGGGTAGTTTAGCTGCGTCAAGGACAGGGTCTTCGTTGGCCAATACGCTGCCAGGAGGCGTCTGTATATGGAGCCTTGTCCATGTCAGGCGGCACCCCAAGATACCTATGTACAAGTAGGCGATGAGGAGCACACCACCCACCACCCTTACGTCGGCTGAGAGATTAGGTAGGCCGGCAGGCCGGTAAAGATGGCGTTGGCGCATCGAAAAAATTCGACCTTGGCCGCATTCGTGTAGCCGAATAGAAATAAGCATTGGCTACCTAGGTTGGTGAGTTGCTTATGTACCCGAGGCATGTAAAAACGAAGTTATGTAGGTATGCAATCATATCTTGTTAGCTATAAGACGCCGGTGCATGTTATATGTAATGTTCGTGTTAACATTGAACGATGGAATTGTCCAATACCTATGTGGAAGTTTTGAGGCTGTGAAGTAGGTAGCCTGGTAGCCTGGTAGCCTGGCATGAAGTTCCAGGTAGGTATGTACCGTGCCGGCTATCAGATGCACTATGACGGCATTATACATAGGTAGTCGCCTCCAAGACGCCTTATTACTCATGTAGGTACCTACCTCTATGTAGGTAGGTATGTTAGTACTTAGGTATCTACTCAGTAGATACATGTATGGACGTACCCACGTATGGATGCCCATAGATGCTTTAGGTACTTATGTAGGTAGTGGAGCAAAGTATCCACCTCAGTTTCACATGGGCACATGGCACATGGCACATGCCACCTGACACGAGATGGATGGATGTACCGTTGGAAGTTGAAGTGGTATGGATTGTGGAGAACATCTATACTTTATGTAATCAGGCTAGATTTTGAAGTGGCTGGCTAGGTAGTCCTTTGTTTACTTAGATAGAGTAGATATGCCAGTTCTTTGTTTTAATACCTCTGTTATCGGCACACCTCAACACATACCTATCTGCCCTCCTTCGCTAAAGCCTACCTCGGTAAGGTTCACACAATCCCGATACATACCTACATGCATGAATGCATACATGCTCATGCTGGTACTGCAGGTGATATCGGATAACACTAGCCCTCCGCATTTTGTTGACCCCGATCGACGACCACTTCGTCAACGTACATATACGCCAATCCCTTTCTGCCGGTGCTTAAATTCATCACCCGCGCCTATCTCGTCTTTCGTTCTAATAAACCGTAGATCGCGTCACCACCAACCACCATTTTCCCACCCCGGATCCAGACCGCTCGTGAGTCTGGGCAGCACCTCATCATACCTGATATCGCGCCAGTGTAGGCAGCCAAGCCGCCCATGGCATCAAGAATCCCACCGCTCCTCGAGTCCTACTTCCGCCTTCCACCCGAGACATCGCTCATCCTCATCAGTGGAGTCCTGGGGTCAACTACGAACTGGCTTGTCCAACGCTATCTGTATTCCCTGCTCTCCTCAAGGAAGGAAGACGGGTTTGAGCTGGCTCACGCTAGTGGCTCCAACGTCATTCTCGTCAGTTTTCTACGAGACTACGCCTTCTGGAAAGATGGTGTTGGGAGGCTTGGCCTAGATCTTGATGTGCTATCTAGTAAGGGTAAATTTGTCTTCGTCGATGGTCTAACTGGTCTATTCCGTACTTCATCCGGCCCACATTCAAGGCCTCCTGTAGCACCAAACCCTGGGAGACGGGCTTTATCTGCCGCTACACTGCAAAATTTACGCAAAGAATTAGACGATGCTGTTGCCCAGAGTCAATCTTTGAATTCGGGGCAAAGGACAGCGTTGATTGTTGATCAACCCGACCTTCTCCTAGCTGCTTCCGGTGACGTCTCGACCCAGGGATTACGAGACGTACTCTTGGATGTGCGCGAAGTAAGTTGTTTGAGCCGGGGCATTCCGCATTGCGCCCAACTTGAATCAAATGTTAATCATAGATTCGTAATAGAGAGTACATTCAACCATTGTTACCTTGTCTTCTGATGAGCCGCTGATATCATCGCGGACAACCTCACTTGAGAAGGAACACGCAGCACTCGCCTTATCTTTGGCCCATGATGCTCACTTCGTAGTCAGCCTAAGGATGTTAGATACAGGGATCGCGAGAGACGTGAGCGGTGTTTTGAGGGTCACGCCCGGCGGAGGGAATAGCGACATTGACAAGGAGGTTGAGGAACAGGAACTACTATATTTTGTGCGAGGTGACGGTGGCGTTCGAGTATTCGAACGAGGCCAATA
The DNA here is from genome assembly GCA_022376535.1 of Xylariaceae sp. FL0662B. Classification (NCBI taxonomy): domain Eukaryota; kingdom Fungi; phylum Ascomycota; class Sordariomycetes; order Xylariales; family Xylariaceae; species Xylariaceae sp. FL0662B. Next base: position 193,248 of record JAJJKD010000057.1, read on the forward strand.
GCATCATTCATGACAGCCATCCTCACATCCCAAGTGTATCACAAAATAGTATATACGGACGCCCTTTAGTTGTTCACATGGAAAACAGCATGCATCCGGGATGAAATCGGGCATGGGATAACTCATGCTCCCTCCGGCCTTTAGACTCCAGATATGTCGCCTCGAGAGAATAGCCAAGCTTGTCTGATCGCGATGCAATTTTTGGTGGAATTGCTAGCATAACATTTCCCTGAGACCCGAAGATGATACGAGTCCATAATAAACCAGTCCAGATGTCAGAAACACCGTTTCCCTGCCATGCCACTGTCGTCGCCCGTCAACACCCATGTATGCCCCTACTTTAGGGCCGGACCTCTCGCATCCTTGGGTACGCCGGTTCGGAAGCCGTTCTTGAATCTACGGGAAACATCCTTGAGGTATTGCATTCGTCCAGTGCCGACGGTCTTTCTGCGCTTGGCCTTCTCACTCCAGTTGTCTAGGAAAATTGAAAGTCAGCACCTTTTGGTCACCAACAAGAATCATGTTCAGTCTTCACGTACACTTTCGGGTCTTAGCAGCAGGATATCCGCACGAGGCGCAGGTGTGCTTCTGGATATGGAGAGACCGACGTCCTGAGAGCATCTTGATCAGTCTAATTATTCATTTCGATCATTGTTGGGTATGGTGCGACGCGGGTTGTATCGTCTTGATCGAGGGCTGGAAATGGCCGAGTATAACTAACCGCATCGACGGCACAGCGTGTGCGTCTTGTTGTGACGCTTTCCGAAGCTGGAGGTTCCCTTGGCTAATATCGAAGTCAGTCGGTGGTTGGCGTTTAGATTGTAGGCCGTGGAAGATACGTACTCATCTTGACGGTGAGACTGCGAGGTAGATTCGATCAGCAAGGCAAAAACGAATGACTTCGTTGTCAATAGCACGAAACATACCTGCGATGTGATCTGTAGGGAAAGTCTCCTGAGTGTTGTATGCGTCTAGTAAGTGTGTGCTTTGTCCTGCTACGAAAATTTCGCTTGCGAATTCAATTCGTGGGGAGTCGTGGAAGCATGTGCCCGAAGAGAAACCGAGACCAGAGCCCTAATATCTCTTATGTAAGCTTTACGTACGGATAAGAGCATTCAGCTATTTTATTGCATAATATGCTTAGAAAGCGGGCCTGTGCATCTAAGCATCAATACGGAATAGACAGGTACTGCCTAGGTACTTAGTAGATAAGATAAGTAATGATAGCTCATGGCTGATAACCGATAACCGATAGCAGAATAGCGTACCAGACACCAGACACCAGAGATGCCCCTCACTACCCACTCTACCACTGAGCCTCCAGTCATTCATTGCTCATTGTTCCCCTTGTGCTTTGAATATCAAGCCATGTGACGGTGCCTTGGGGAAAGCTATCAGATGCGCATGAACTACAGGCTGCATTTCTTATTCCGCCTCGAGTCTCCATCGCCATTCCTACTACACACACCTTCATCTTTATCGACCTTGGTCTGTTTCCAACTGCTTTACTGCGTCCTATTATCTATTTCATCTTCATCTTCCCCTTCTTGCACCCTTTGTGCCACTTGATTAGTGTACATTACCATCGCGAAAATGAACCTCATTTACTCGACAGTCAATACGATCCGGGACAGATACACTCCCGTAAGCCACACGTCTACCTTTCGCAAGACCGGCCAGATCACCCCAGAAGAGTTTCTGGCTGCTGGCGATTATCTCGTCTTCAAGTTCCCCACCTGGTCCTGGGCCGATGCCGATTCCGAATCTAAGCGCGTAAGCTACCTGCCGCCCGGCAAGCAGTTCCTGGTCACCCGGAATGTTCCCTGCAACCGCCGCCTCGACGATGATTTTGCTGGCGACGCCGGACACGAAGAGGCAGTTGTAGGCGACGGCGACGACTTCAACCCCAAAGGCCATGCCGATGATGACGGCTGGTTGCGTACGGGCGGTTTGACCAGTTCGCAGCCGCTGAAGGCAAAGGACGTCCGCACCGTCGATGATGCCGGCAACGTGGGCGACAGTCTAGATGATGACGACGAGATCCCGGACATGGAGGACGAGGACGATGATGAGGCCATTATCCGAGACACCGACGCGCAAAAGAGAACAGGGTGAGTAGTCCATCTCGTAACAACTTCGAGGCTTGAAACCCGCTCACCTCTCGCTTTGCTTTAGAGCTCGCCGAACATATACCCTCTATATCATGTACTCACCGTACTATCGTACGCCCCGCCTCTACTTATTGGGCTATTCCGAAGGACAGCCCCTCGCTCCTCAGCTTATGATGGAGGACATTGTTGGCGACTATAAGGACAAGACGGTAACTTTGGAAGACTTCCCTTTCTTCGCCAACAACGTCAAGATGGCTAGCGTGCATCCCTGCAAACACGCCGCGGTCATGAAGACCCTTCTAGATCGTGCCGACGCCGCCTTGAAGATCAGACTTGACAAGATGAAATCAGGGAAGACAGTAGGCAATGACCCGGGCATGGAGGGCCTGGTAGATGAGATTAACAAGCTGGACATCAAGAGTGCCGAGGCTGCTGCTGAGTCGAGCAACGATGAATGGGAGGAGGTCGAGGTAGAAGACCAAGAGGTAGCTATCCGAGTTGATCAATACCTAGTGGTATTTCTCAAGGTAAGTTGTTTGGTCCTTCAACACCGTGGTAATCTGCCCGGAGTGGATGAGTTGCAGCTAACTCGGACCCTAGTTTATGGCCAGCGTAACGCCGGGCATCGAGCATGATTTCACCATGGGCGTATAATTAGTATTTAATACGGCAGCATGGATTTAGGACGGACAGGGCGCTTGTGATAAACCTCCTTCACACGGCGTTCTGGATTCAGTCGCGGGTATCGACGGATAGACTAAAGGGGCCCGAGTTTTGTTTGCTACGGTGGTTACTAATATTGGCCCAATAATTCCAAATCGTGGCCTACCATGAAAGAAGGGCCACTACATGTATCGTGTCTGTGTAGTCTAGGCAGTACGCAGAAATTACATCCGATGATGTTGTTACAGTTGAATAATAAAGCTCACGGTACACATGACTTGTATAACTTGGTAGCCGTACAAATGGAAACCTAAGTAGTAGGCTCAGGCAGCAACAGCAAGTGACTTGATACGGATGCTACTCAGATAATTTATGTGCATGTCTATCTACGCCAGTCAGCAAAAGGCATACCAAGGTGTATCGTCTTGCTGCATATCCAAACATAGATTTCTTAATAGCCCTTGGAACTAGGTGCTCAAATACTCAAAGCCATAAATCAAGTAAGTTTCTCCTGGTTTTGAGTGGGTTCGTTTTTGGGAGTCCCTTTTACAGAATCGTTAGACTTACTCCTCACTATCTCTTCGTCTGGTGTGTCCGAGACCGGTTCGGTCACTGGCGGATTATCACATCCGAAATCTCTCTTCCCCTTGGCAAGACGCATCATCCAAGGCGGCAGGATGCCACCCTCGACTTTCCACGTCCAGTGGTCCTTTGCCGCTTTATTAGGTGGGACGATACGCCCTCCGGATGCCTTCTCGATTAGCCACACAACCGTGTTGAGGGTGATATACAAGCAAATCCCAGCAATAAGGCCGTCAGCGATGCTATAGGTAAATGGCATAGCAGCGATGGTGACGAAAGCAGGCACCGCGTCCCCGAGGTACTCCCAGTTAATCTCGGTGACTGCTTGCATCATCATTGATCCGACTAAGACCAAGACGCATCCGGTCGCCCACGGTGGAATCGAGGCAAATATGGGCGCGAAGAAGATGGAGATAAAGAAGCACAGGCCCGTACACATCGCTGTTAGTCCCGTTTTGCCCCCTTCTGAGATACCGGCACCAGATTCGACGAAGGCAGTGACAGGGGGGCAGCCCAGGAGTGACCCGATAGAGATAGAAACGGCGTCGACCATGTATGCGATAGCCGAACCTTCGAAGTCCCCCGTGGTTGGATCCATAACATTGGCAAAACGGGCCATCGAATACACTAGACATCCCGAGTCAGCAACGGCTCTTTACCGAAAGCCTCTAGAACGACCGGAGTCATGAGGTCTGCATCAAGCATCTGCAGGTATGCTCAGAACGGCGATCGATGTTCTGGAACAGGAGCCAAGGGGGGGAAGGAAGACCCTGGGATATATACATACAAGTACCTGTGCAGTCGAGTATGTCCACGTAAAGGAAGGTAATGAAGGCCAGTCCGAATTGACCGCCATAGTCTGAAACGTCCCACTGCTGGACAGTAAGGGTCTTTCCGATCTTGTGGAAGTCAACCACACGCCTAAAGAAGTCGAAGGCGTCGTCACCCACGACCGTGTAAGGAAAGTAGGTGACGGCAGTTGTCCGTGGCCAGGAGATGATGCTAACAAGCAGAATCCCGGCAATGATGGCCCCCTTGACGCGATACATCATCAGAAACACCGTCAAAACACCACCGCAGAAAATACCAATCCACAGCGTTGGATTGCGCATTTTCGCTCCATCGGGGCAGGTGCCCGTCACCTGATCTATCAAGTCGGGCGAGCAACCGGCCAATTCAAGCGGCGTATCTTGACCTCCCGTCAACAGACCAATCCCCTCGGCGTATGTGAAGCCGATCAAGGTCAGGAAGAGACCAATGCCTACGCCCGTAGCGAGTTTGATAGACCGCGGGATAGCGCGCGCGAGCCATTGTCGCATGCCGAAGAGGGCTAGGGCGAAGAATACCCATCCCTCAACAAATATCGCCGTCAGTGCAACCGAGAAAGGGACGGAACCGGTACCATGAAATCCGACTACCTGCTGAAATGTTACCTAAATTGCCCACCATCATAGGTTTCGCGGAGACCCGTGTTATGCAAGCGTACAGTATATGCGAAATAGGCATTTAGACCCATTCCAGGTGCTAGTGAGACCGGGCTGGACCAGCTTCAGCAATCGGTCTCTATACCACAGGTTAGGGAAGAAAGCTTACAGGTTTGCGAACAAGCCCATGGCAAAGGATGACAAGGCAGAAATCGCTGCGGTAGCCGTAACAAGGTCACGCTTGATTTCAGCGGCACATAGGAGGTATTCCTCATTCACTGCGCAACTGGGATCATCCGGTCCACCATTGCAGACGCAGGTACCTTCTCAAGTTTAGTACCGCTGGGCATTTCGCCTTCGGGGAACTCGAAAAGAAGCATACCACCGGAATCAGCTACGATGCTGGAATTAACAGCGATGATGTAAGCCATAGCAAAGAAGGCAGCTATACCGGCACGGAGCTCGGTGAAGAAGAAGGACCCTTTTCGCTCCTTAGACTGTGTCCGAAGAAAGTAGCATCGTCAGTGATCAGAAGCTCGCATCGGGGTTCGAACCTCGAGAGTTTGACTTACATGACCGGAACCCTCGAGCCTGAACCATCGCCCAACCGGGCTTTTCGCGATCCTAGCATTGGTATCGTGAATCCACCCCATGCTGGCTGGTGATAACTCTTACAGAGGAGAAACCTTAGGTTAGTACGAAGCTAAAGTACCTATACCTACCGACGATCACCACGCTCTGCTAGTTGGCAGTCTTGGCAAGACGGACGCATATAAGAGCTCTGCAAAACCACCGCATCAGATAAAATCGACGACCTGATAATATATATTAAAAATTCTACGTGTGCGCAGGCGATAACGCGAAGAACAGGATCCCAGCCGCACGCCACACGAGCTGGGTTTAGGAACCAAGCTAGTTTAAACGGTCTACAGATGTCGACTCATGCTGACATTGGTCAGTAACTCACAACCATATCAAATCAGATGAGATAATAGTCGACCGAGGAACTCTTATCAATTTGCCCTAGCCTTTCGACATGGGTCTAGACTCTGGACTGCCTGTTCGGGGAGTTACTGGATCGATCTAAGCCTGCTAAGCATCACCGAGTTAGCCTGAAAAGTCTGAAGCGCGAAATCGTCATATTCCCTGTCCCCGTCTACCGCGAACTCTTGGCGATGAAAACTCAGCACCGAAACTGAATGATACGTAGTAGAACCCCTCATAGATGCTTTCTAGATTAAATCAGCCATCACATCCTGATGGCGCCATTATACGCTTCTATGAAGACCAATAAACTTTTTAGTAATAAGTTAGTAAGCTTGAAGCGCACCAAGTGGCTTGAGGCATTGTCGAGAGGTAACTCCGTAGTGTATTACAGTGTATGGAAATAACTAGCAACAAAAATGAATAACATGATTATGGTTCTGTGCTAGTCATAAGTTAAGAATACTGGCTTCTTGTTCCTCTTGAGTAACCTATTATCCGCTAGGCCCAAGGAGGTATATGTTCCTATCTCTACCTCGTGTATCCCTGGTCATTTGTTGATCAAGTGGAGAGCCTCCAGCGATAAGAAAAGAGAATTGTTATTTCAATAGTACCCCACATTTAATAGTACTCCATAAATACGTGCATTTTCTTACCGCTTACCTAATAAAGTATTCTGCCATATACTTAATATTTGTAATTTCCTACCGCCTGTTTAATTAGGTATTTTGATATATTTATTTACCTTTTTAATTACCTTTTTTAATTACCTTTTTATTTATATTTTTTTAACTTTTTAATTACCTTTTTATTTATATTTTTTACTACCTTTTTAATAAAAGGGTAAATAAGCTAACTTATAGCTTTAAAAAAGAACCACTTAAGTTAAACTATATATACTTATCGGCTAATTATTAAATTTTCACCGATGCTTTAAAAAGCCTTTAAAAACTAAACTCACTGGTTAAGTTATTAATAGCGCGGTATAAAGCTTTATTAATAATTACTATTAATTTAAATGTATATTATATTTTTAGTTATATAATAAATATATTTATTTCTTATAAAATAAAGGTTAAATAAGCGTCGTATAAGGTATATTAATCGAAATAAAACTTTTAAAAAAATTAAAAAAAATTAATATAGCAATATAGGCTGGTTTATCGCAAATATTTAATAGGTATTAAAATTTAAATATAAAACGCATATAATCTTTAATACTTAAAGATAGTAATTAACTAAACTTTTTAACGGTTAAATAAACGTTAACTACGGGCCTTTTTAATAGAGTTTTAGTGGTTTTTTTTTAAAGCTACAGGTTAGCTTATTTACCCATTTTTTTTAACTACCTTTATTAATTTAATTATTACCGAAATAAGCTTATAAAATATTATAAGGTTTATAACGTAATTTATAACGTAATTTATAACGTAATTTATAATATAATTTATAATATAATAAATTATAGCTATAATAAACTTTATAATAATAATTTTAAAACGGGATTAATTTAAAATACCGTTAATCGGCTATTAAAAAAGTAATAAAAATTAATAGCTATTAATTAATATTATTTTCTTAATATTAATAAAGTATTAAATAAAAAAAGATAATATATTTATAATAATATTATAAAAAATAGCTATATAAGAAGTTATTAATTTTATAAAAAATATAAATAATTAAATAAATATTTAATTTAAAAATAATTTTAAAAAAAACAGTATATTTATATTTATTTTATAAAAAAAGGCTAAAAACGAGGTAAAAATTAAACAGCTATAATTAAAATTATACGTAATTAAAAAGAGAATTATTATTTTAATAATACTTTATATTTAATAATACTTTATAAATACGTATATTTTCTTACCGCTTATTTAATAAAATATTTTACTATATATTTAATATTTATAATTTTTTACTGCCTATTTAATTAGGTATTTTATTATATTTATTTACCTTTTTAACCACCTTTATTAATTACCTTTTTATTTATATTTTTTACCACTTTTTTAACTACCTTTATTAATTTAACTATTACCGAAATAAGCTTATAAGGCATTATAAAGTTTATAGTATAGTTTATAACGTAATTTATAATATAATTTATAATATAATAAAAACTATAACTATAATAAACCTTATAGTAATAATTATAAAACGGGATTAATTTAAAATGCCGTTAATCGGCTATTAAAAAAGTAAAAAAGATTAATAGCTATTAATTAATATTATTTTCTTAATATTAATAAGGTATTAAATAAGGAAAAAAATAATATATTTATAATAATATTATAAAAAATAGCTATATAAAAAGTTATTAACTTTATAAAAACTATAAATAATTAAATAAATGTTTAATTTAAAAATAATTTAAAAAAAAACAGTATATTTATGTTTATTTTATAAAAAAAGGCTAAAAACGAGGTAAAAATTAAATAGCTATAATTAAAATTATATATAATTAAAAATATAAATAAAAAAATGCTATAAAAAGCATTATAACATATAAATACATTAAAAACACATATAAATTATATATAAAAATATATATCGGTAATAAATATAATATATTTTATATTAAAAGTAGGGTATTATTAAATATAAGGTATTATTAAAATAATAATTCTCATTAAAAATATAGGTAAAAAGATACTATAAAAAGCATTATAACATATAAATACATTAAAAACACATATAAATCACATATAAAAATATATATCGGCAATAAATGTAATATATTTCACACTAAAGGTGGGGTACTATTAAATGTGGGGTATTATTAAAATAACAATTCTTTAAAAAAATACCGGCATAATCCTTACTATTTATATAGCCGTTTATATACATGATAATTGGTTAATTCTTAATACTATTTTATAGATATTAAATATCCCTATTGCTATTAGTTTTAACCAGCAAGGTAAATTTAAATATATAAGCCCGTATTAATCCTTTTAATAAGTAATATTATACATTATATTAAACGGTAACATTAATAAAATAATAATATAAAAAATTAATAAAGGATTTTTTAATTTAATAAAGCTAATAAATACATATTAAAAAATAATAAAATAGCTTTTAAAAAAGATTAATAATAAATTATTTATTATAGTATATATATATATATTATAGCAGTGATTTATACGTATTTATTTACTATTATAATTATATATAAATAATAAATAAAAAATAAAGGGGTTTATTTTATATAATTATAATTATAATTATTAAACCTTTTTTTATTATAATTTATTAATTATTTAGCTATTATTATATTTAAGTGTTATTATATAATAATAAAAATCCTTTATAGCTAAATAGTTAGTTATATTTAAGGTATTATATTTAATAAGGTTTATTAATTTTTTTTAAGGTTATTATTTTATTATTTCTATATTAGCTTTATAAAATAGCGAGATTTATTATGTTAGCTTTTTAAAGTAGCTATTATAATAGTAGTTTTAACGTACTTCATTTATTGCTATAACCTTATAATTATATATAAATAGTAATTAAATAAAATAAAAAGTAAATAAAGGTTTTACTATATATATATAGCTATATATACTTAAATTTCCTTTTTTTCTTTATTATTTTATTATAATTATAATTATTATTTAGCCGTTATTATATATTAATGCCGTTATATAATAATAAAAATCCCTTATAGCTAATTAGCTAGTTATTTTTAAGGCATTATATTTAATAAGGTTTATTAGCTAGTTTTTTTAAGGTTATTATTTATTACGTTAACGATATTATGTTAATAATACCTTTATTTTTATCGGACCAGTTATTTAAACCTATATAAAAATCCTTAGGTAATTATATTTAAATTATACTTATTAGCTTTACCGACGTTATTTTTCGAAAAGTTAATCTCTTTAGTTAACTTATTAAAATACCGGTATACCCTTTTAATTAATACTTAATACTATTAAATCACTGCTATTAAACCATTATAGTTAAACCACTGCAGTTAATCCATAATAGGCTAGTTTAAATTAGGTTTAGCGTGGCCACGTGACTACGTTACGTGACCTACGGGACTTTAGTGGTGGTAATTAAATCCCCACCACTATAGCCTATAACTTTTACCTTTTAATTTAATAACAATAAATTATTACCATAAATCGCGATTTTATCGTAATTTATACGTACATATAATAAAGGCTATTTAATAAATACCTTAACTATTATATATTTTAATAATTATACCTTTAAAAATACATAAAACGTTAAATTATTTTATATACATTAAGCGTTTTTCGTTTCGATTTATTAAATAAATTCTTATTTATTTTATTATATACCTTTAGGTAAATTTTCGGCCTATTAACTTATAAAAGCTATAAGTTATAAAATTTATTTAATTTTTTTATTTTTCTACTTATCGATTATTTTATTATAGCCTTTATTATAATTAACGAAATTAACAGTACTTTTTAAGCTTTACGTACTATTACGGTAGTGGTTTTAGTATACCTTATTTACTGCTATAACCCTATAGTTACGTGTAGATAGCGATTAAATAAAATAAGGAATAGGTAAAGGTTTTACTATATATGTATGGCTATATATACTTAAACCTCCTTTTTTTCTTTATCTTTATTATTTTATTATAATTATAGTAATTATTTAACCGTTACTGTATATTAATACCGTTATATAATAATAAAGATCTTTTATAGCTAAATAGCTAGTTATATTTAAGGTATTATATTTAATAAGGTCTATTAATTAGTTTTTTTAGGATTATTATTTTATTATTGCGTTAACTTTATAAGGTAGCGATTCTATCCTTTTTTACCGCATTAACCTTTCGAAATAGTAATGATACTTTTATTTTTATTAAATTAATTATTTTAAATATATACCGGGGTTTTTAAGTAGTTGTACCGAATTTATATCCGTTAAGTTTACCGATACCGTTTTTCTGAATACCTTTATATTATATTAGCTTTCTAAAATAGCGATACCTATTCGATTAATATTCGATATATCTATTAATATACGTCTTAATAATTTAGCCTCAACAAATACGTAAAACGTTAGATTATTTTATATACGTTAAGTATTTTTCGTTTTATTTATATTAGCTTTATGAGGTAGCAAAACTTATTATTTTAGGTAATTTTTTTAGCGTACGTTAGCCTTTCGAAATAGTAATTGAAATTTTTTACCTCTTTATCCTAATTCGCATTAACTTTTTAAAATAGTAGATTATTTTTTAATTATTTTACTAATAATAGCCTTTATTAACGCTAACGAAATTAATAATACTATTTAAGCCCTATATATTAAATTTACTAATTATATTTAACTATTAAGTAATTAAAATCAATAGTTAGCTAGCTAGATTTAGCAATTTTAAAAGGAAAAATCAGCTTTTTAAATATATACTAATACCTTTTAAACTAAAATCGACATTATCAAAACTATTTATTACGCATTATTAACTAATAAACTACATTTTCGACCTTTATTCCCAGATATTTCTATTTTAATTAGCCCGTTAAACTTTAATATATAGGCTTTATAATTAAAGGGTAAAATAAAGGTTAATAGTAAGGTTATCGGTATAAATTAAGCTAAATTTTACTACGTATATATATATTTAAAACCTAAAATATAATATATTATTATTCCTATATTACGTATATAACGAAAAGAAAAATTATAAAATTACGAAGCTATTATAAATACTTTAAATCGGCTATATAACAATTTTAATAAATCTTATCGATTAGCCGAAAAATTATATAATCTTTATTAAAGTAAAAATAATTCCATTTATATATTTTTAACTAATTAGGAACGATTATTATAAAAAGCTGGTTTAATAAACCTACCTAAAAACGTACGGATTTAAAATTTATAATACGCTATTAATAATACGTTAAAAAAAAAGCTTAACGATTATAAATTACTACTAAAAAAATATAATGATTTCGTATTCCTACTTTACCGGCTATTAGGATTTTATTTTAATAAACCGGCTATAAATCCGAATACTATAAATACGTTTATAAATACGATTAAACCTATATAGTTTAATAATATATCCGATAACGAAAATATTAATAAATATATACCTAAAATCATATTATTTTAAACCTTAAAAAATTAAAAAGTACTTCCGGTTAACCGAACTAATATTATAAACTATTAAAAATAAAACTAATACCTATATTATAAAAATAAAACCTATAGGGTTATAAAATGCCCCTTATTACTACCGGAATCGAACTTTAAAAAACTTTTTATTAATAACGAAAATATTAATAAAGCTAATACTTAATAAACTATACGTTAAAAGAAATTAAAAGGGTAATAGTATAGTTATATAAATTAATAATAGTTATTATAATTACGTAATATAGCTAGGTGGTCCGAGCTTTTAAAACGCGTACGTTTTATAATAAGTGGTTTTTTTAACGGATTTTAACGAATTCAGCAAATCCCATAATACTACATTAACTATTACTAAATAGATTTAAGGGGGTAGTATTACGGCAGTGGTCCTAGCGTACCTCATTCACTGCTATAACCCTATAGTTATGTATAGATAGCGATTAAATAAAATAAAAAGTAGGTGGAGGTTTTACCATATACGTATAGCCACATACACTTAAACCTCCTCCTCCTCTTCATCTTTATTATTTTGTTATAATCATAGTAATTACTTAGCCGTTGCCGTATATCAGTGCTGTCACACGTACTGAATTAACTCTTAAATTTACCAGTTATATTTATTTATTATAAAATAATTATAATAATTAAATTTAATAGCTAACTATTTAAATTTAACAGTTTTAAGGTAAAAATATAGTTTTATAAGCTAAAATTAACACCGTAAATGCTATTTATTACGCGTTATTAATTAATAAACTATACTTTTAACCTTTATTTTTAAATATTCTTATTTTAATTAGCCTATTAAACTTTAATATATAGGCTTTATAATTAAAAGGTAAAATAAACGTTAATAATAAAGCTATTAATATAAATTAAATTAAGTTTTACTATATATATATATATATATTTAAAACTTAAAATATAATATATCGTTATTTCTATATTATATATATAATAAAAGGAAAAATAATAAAATTATAAAGTTATTATAACCACGTTAAATTAACTATACGACGATTTTAATAAGTTTTATTAATTAATTAAAAAACTATATAACCTTTATTAAAGTAAAAACGACTTTATTTATACGTTTTTAATTAATTAAAAGAGATTTTTATAAAAAGTTAACGTAGTAAATTTACCTAATAAAATCCGGATTTAAAATTTATATTATACTATTAATAATACATTTAAAAAAAAGCTTAATAATCGAAAATTACTACTAATTATATATAATAATTTTATATTTTTATTTTACCGGCTATTAAGTTTTTATTTTAATAAAGTAATCCCGAATCCGAACGTAATAAATACCTTTATTAAAACGATTAAATTATATAATAATAAACCCGAATTAGGAAATACTTTAAATCATGGTAAATATATATTTAAAATTATATTATTTTAAACCTCCGGTGTTACGGCAGTGGTCTTAGCGTACTTTATTCACTGTTATAACCACGTATTACGTATAGATAAAAGATTAAATAAGATAAAAAGGTGTAAGAGGTTTTTACCACACACTTATATGTGCATATACCTAAACCTCTTCCACTTTTTTATCTTTATTATTTTATTATAATCACAGTAATTACTTAGCCGTTGCTATATATTAGTGCCGTTATATTTAAAGGTTAAAAGGCTATTTTAGTTAATTATAATAATTTTAAAACCCGTTAAAAATAATACCGATATATACATTATAAGGATAAATTTTATAAGGTTTTAAAATACCCCTTATTATTATTTAAATCGAACTTTAAAAAGCTCTTTATTAATAATAGGAATATTAATAAAGCTAATCCTTAATAACTATACGCTAAAAAATTAAAAATAATAATAATAATAGTTATATTATTAAATAATAATTGCTATAATTACGTAATATAGCTAAATGGTCCGAGCTTTTAAAATGCGTACGTTTTATAATAAGTGGTTTTTTTAACGGATTTTAACGAATTAAATAAATCCCTTAATATTACATTAATTATTACTAAATAAATTTAAAAAGGTAATATTATAGCAGTAGTTTTAGCGTACTTTATTCACTACTATAACCCTATAATTATATATAAATAGCAATTAAATAAAATAAAAAATAAATAAAGGTTTTACTATATATATATAGCTATATATATTTAAACCTCCTCTTCCTTTTTATCTTTATTATTTTATTATAATTATAATTATTACTTAGCTGTTATTATATATTAATACCGTTATAGTAGCGATTTTATTTTTTATTATTTTAGCTTTATAAAGTAATAATAATACCTTTATTTTCATTAAATTAATTATTTAAATATATATAAAAGGCCTTAAATACTTTATTAAGCTTACCGACGTTATTTTTTAAAATATTATTACAGCAGTGGTTTAAACTTAGGGTATTATTAGTATTATTATACCAGGTGTGATTATGTGTATGCATAAACCACCTATACACACCTATAAACTCTATAAATCCCACTTAAATGCTTAAAGATTTCCTCCTCTTTTCTCTTTTTTCCTTAAGTTAATTATTTTACTAGTAATATAGCAAAATCCTTAAGCCTTAATTTATATACATGCGTATTTACCGTAATAAATATTATCTTTTATTAATTAATATTTAATACTTTAATTATTATATATCTTAATAGTTTAATTTTAAACAGCACATAAACCGTTAGATTATTTTATATGCGTTAAACTTTTTTTATTCGATTTATATTAACCTTATAAAGTAGCGAATTACCACCTTTTTAGGTAATTTTTTCAGCTTACGTTAGCCTTATAAAGTAATAACTGAAATTTTTTACCTTATTTTTTCTATTAATATTATAGCCTTTATTAATGCTAATAAAGTAAACGGTATTATTTAAGCTTTATATATTAAATTTATTAATTATATTTAACTATTAAATAATTAAAATTAACAGTTAATTAACCAGGTTTTATAGTTTTTAAGGGAAAAATCAGTTTTTAAAATATATATTAACGCTTTTTAAATTAAAATCAATGTTATTAAAACCATTTATTACGCGTTATTAATTAATAAACCACGTTTTTAACCTTTATTTTTAAATATTCCCATCTTAATTAACTTATAAAACTTTAATATATAAGCTTTATAATTAAAAAGTAAAATAAAAATTTACAATAAAGCTATCGGTACGGATTAAATTAAATTTCATTATATATATATATATATATTTAAAACCTAAAATATAGCATATTATTATTTTTATATTATATATATAATAAAAGGAAAAATTATAAAATCACAAAGCTATTATAACTATTTTAAATCGATTATATAATAATTTTAACCAGTTTTATTAATTAGCCGAAAAATTATATAATGTTTATTAAAATAATTAAACTATATAATAACGAACCCGAATCGGGAAATACCTTAAATAATGGTAGATATATATTAAAGATTATGTTATTTTAAACTCCCGGAGGTTAAAAAATATCCTTAACTAGCTATATTAATATTACGAACTGTTAAAAATAAAACTAATGCCTACGTTATAAAAATAAAACCTATAAAGTTATAAAATGCCCTTTATTATTACCGGGATCGAATTTTAAAAAGCTTTTTATAAATAATAAAAATATTAATAAAGCTAATACTTAATAAGCGTATATTAAAAAATTAAAAGGGTAATAATATAGTTATATAAATTAATAGTATTTATATTATATTATTAAATAATAGTTATTATAATTATATAATACCCGAATAGTCCGAGCTTTTAAAACGTATGCGTTTTATAAAAAGTAGTTATTTTAACGTATTTTAACGAATTAAAGTAATCTTTTATATATTATATTAACTACTATATTAAAAAGATTTAAAAAGGTAATATTATAATAATAATCCGTACGTATTTATTTATTATTATAATTATATATAAATAAAAAATAAAAAATAAAGGGGTTTATTTTATATAACTGTAATTATAGTTATAAAACCTCCTTTTTTTATCTTTATTATTTTATTATAATTTATTAATTGCTTAACCGTTACCGTATTTAAATGCCGTTATAATATATATATATATATATATAAAGCTTAAAGATTTTATTATATTATTAATAAAATAAATAACTTAAAACGAAAAAAAGAAATCCTTAAACCCTTAAATAGTATTTATAATAGCATTTATTAATATAGCGGCGTAATTAAGTAATTATTATTATTATAATAAAATAATAAAAAAGGTTTAATAATTATAATTATAAAATAAAACCCCTCCGCTTTTTATTTTATTTAATCGGCTATTTATATATAAATATAAAGTTATAATAATAAATAAAATACATTAAAACCACTGCCGTAATAATATTTATAAAGTTTATATAAATAAATAAAAATAATTAAAGGTGGTTATTAATATAACTTTAATATATGCGTATATATATTTAATAAAGTAAATATTATAAAAGCTATATTTTAATTTAAAAAAAGAAACTTTTTTTATATAATTAAAAGCTATAGTTATATAGCTAGTTTAAGCCTTAATAATTTAACTAATTAACTATAAAATTATTATGCGAATTATTATTTTAATATTAATAATTTTTTATTTTTATATAAATATTTATATAATAAAGTGGTTTTATATAATATAATACTTTTAAAAGTATAAGTAGGTTATATAAGCTAGATTAATTATTAATATACGGAGATTTTTAATTTTTATATTTAATTAGCGATCCATTTTCAGTAATACATATATTTAATATAAATTTAAGCTATTTATTTTATTATTAATCTTTTATTATATGTGTTATTAATGTGATTTTTATAATACCAGCTTTAACGGGTTAATATTACCTTTATTATTATTATTAAATAATTAATTCTTTTATTATTTAAAAACCCATTATTATATAAATACAATTTATTAATTTATTTTAATAATAAAGTATTTATATAAATAGTTATTATATATAGCCTTTTTTATATTTAGGTTTAATATAAGTATAAAATAAAATCTATCTTATTATTAATTTAATACCCGGTAATTTATTTATACCTGAAACGCGCGATTAATTAATTAATAATCCATTTTATTTATTTATTAAACTATTTATTATACGACCGTGTTTTATTTATATTTACTATTTTAAATAATTTTATTAACCGTTATATATAATATATATTAATATGTTTTTTATTATACGATTTTATATAAAAGTTACGGTGGATCCCCTGTCAGGTCACCTGACCTGACTAGGTAATCTCCGTATATACTAGGTAGCTAGGTTGGTGGGTTATAAATGACTAACCCACGTGCCCACGGGGCAACCCACCAACTTATTTAGTGTAAACTCCATAGTGCAAGATGGGTTTCTTCCCCATCTTGTTGTAAATTCATATATAGTACCCATACTAGAGCCCTGCCTCTTGTAATAAAAGCCCAGACGTAATTATAAATATAAAATCATATATTTTAAAGGTTTAAATTAATATGTTTTCGCTATATATATATATAAATTTATAAATTTCTTTTACTAGGATTTTATATAGCAGTAATAAATAATGTTAAAAAGTAAATCCGGAAATAAGGAATTTTAATAAAGGTTAAACGGTAATTATATAAATAAAAATAAAGCTATTAAAAAACTAAGGGCTTTATACGGGGTTTTATGTAAAGGTTTATTAAAAAATTAATCCCGTATAGTAATTTCGGTTAACGTAATTTTTTAACTTTTTTTAAAAAATAATAAATACTTTATTAAGGCATTATATATATAAAAAAGTATTTTATATATAAAAATAAAGGGGTAATTAAGTAAATAAAAAAGTATTACTTTTATATAAATATAACAAAATAGCTTAAAAGTAGCTTAATAAAATAAATAAAAATAAAAAAGGGGTATTTTAAAAATAGTTAAATTTTAAATATTTAAACCTTAAGATATTTAAAGTTTAAAGTATTTAAAATTTAAGGTAACTTTAAAATATACCCGTTTAAGTAATTAAATTCTTTTATATAATAATAGTAATAGTTATTTAATTATTATATAATCGGTTATTAAAAAAGGGTAGTTATTTAATTATAATTTATATGATTTATTATTTAATAAATAATAATTATTTTAATGTAAGGCATTAAGGGAGGTATGTATATTAGAGGTATAGCTTAGATTAAATAAGAGATTAAATAACAGAATCTTATATTTAAGTGCAGCTATAAGCTGTAATTAAATATAAGATCTCCATCTTTTTAATATATACCACTTTACCCTTATACCTTATGTATTATATTTAATATAAGGTTTATATAGCCGGTTATTAATAAAGGTAACTATTTAAATAAAGGTTTATACGGTTAATTATTAATAATAAATAATTATTTAAATAAAGGTTTATATAGCTTATTATTAATAAAGGTAGGTTATATATATAACCTATTATTAATAAAAAGTAGCCGTTAATAAAGGAAATTTATATAGTTAATAATTAATAATAAATAATCGCTTAATATTTTATATATACGACTTATTATAATGTAAGGCATTAAAAGAGGTACGTATATTAAAGGTATAGTTTAAATTAAATAAAAGGTTAAATAATAAAATCTTATATTTAAGTATAGCTATAAGCTATAATTAAATATAAGATCTTTATGTTTTTAATATATACCACTTTACTTTTATATTTTATATATTATATTATTAATATAATTTATTAAATTTATTTAACTATAATTATATATATTTATAAAGTTTATAAATAATTTCGTATAAACTTTTTAAAAAAACCTTATATATATATATTTATAAATTTTGCGGATCTTTTTATATATGAATTATTATAAAATAACCCTTATACGTTTTATATTTATAAAATTTTATAAATAATTTATTTTAAATAACTTATTAAGCTACCGTATAAATGCTTTTATATCCGTAAATTTTATAAATAACTTACTTTTATATAATTAATAAGTTATTCTATAAATGTTATATATTTATAAAAGTTTATAAATAACTTTTATTTATATAAAGCCCCTTTAAAAAACCTCGTTTATATATATATATATAATATTTTTATAAAATAATCCTTATATATATGCCTATAAAATTTATAAATAATTTATATTCGCGTAGCTAATTAAACTATTATATAACTATTTTTATATTTATAAAATTTTATAAATAACTTATTTCCGTATAGCTAATTAACTATTATATAAATATTTTTATATTTATAAATTTTATAAACGTTTTATTATATATATTTAATTAGTTTATATTAATATTAATATTAATTAATGTTAATATAACTCCGATATATACGTATATATGCCCGATAAAGTAAATATTATAAAAACTATATTTTAATTTAAAAAAAGAAAAAATACCTTTTTTATACAGCTAATTAGCTATTATATAAATACTTTTATATTTATAAATTTTATAAATATTTTATTATATATATTTATTTAATTTATATTAATATTAATTAATGTTAATATAACTTTAATATATATATACTTAGTAAAATAAATGCTATAAAAGCTGTATTTTAACTTATAAAAAACCTTCCTTTTTATACGGTTAAAAGCTGTGCTTATATAGTTAATTTAAGCCTTAATAGCTTGGTTAATTAATTATAAAATTATTATACGAATTATTATTTTAATAGTAATATTATTAATACATATATATATATAGGTATATATATAACTATATTTATATAAAGAAAAAAAGGAACTTTTTCCTAATTTAATTAATTAAGTATTAAATATATAATAGCTGCTTAGCTATATATTATTATAATAAACATATATATATAGTTTATATATATTACTTTAAATAATACGAATTAATTATATATAATTAATATATAAGTTTAAGGTAAAAATAAATGTTTTATTAAAGGATAAAAATAAAAAAAGGAATCTTTTAATAAAATCTATATATTATTTATATAAATCCCTATTTATTTAATTTATTTAATTTATTTAATAATTATATACATACCCTTCCTAATTACGCGTATTAATTATATAAAAAATAAAAATCTAATAATTAAAAGTTATAGTTCCATTATAACTATTTAATTATCGATTTTTTATTTTATTTATTTATTTTATTTAATTAAATATAAAGTTTTTTAAAGACTTTATATTAAATATATATATATATATATAATTATTTAATATAATAATATTTTAAGTTTAAATTATCATTATAACATTATTAAGATTAATTAATAACTTACTTTTTAAATATTAATTTAAATAATTTTTCATTTATTTAATTAATTATATATTATTTTTTAATAAATAAATTATATATAAATAATTTTATTATAAAGCTTTATATTATATATATATATATATATATATAACCTTTTTATATATAATATTTTTATATAATATTAATATATATAATAAATTTAAAATTTAAATAAATAATAATACGTATTATTTAAAGTAATCTGTATAAACCACGTATATATACTTATTATAATAATATATAATTAAGTAATAACCATGTATTTAATACTTAATTAATTAAATTAAAAAAAAT
The DNA here is from genome assembly GCA_022376535.1 of Xylariaceae sp. FL0662B. Taxonomy (NCBI): domain Eukaryota; kingdom Fungi; phylum Ascomycota; class Sordariomycetes; order Xylariales; family Xylariaceae; species Xylariaceae sp. FL0662B. Next base: position 213,697 of record JAJJKD010000057.1, read on the forward strand.
CCTTTTTTCCCTTTAATTAAATATAATTATATATATATATCAAATAAATTCTTCTATAAAAAGTTATTTATAATTTATTTTAATATAATTAATAACATTAAAAAAGTATGTATATTAAAATATAGCCTAAATAAAATAATAAATTAAATAATAAAATTTTATATTTAAATTTAACTATAAATAATAATTAAATATAAGATTTTTAATTTTTTAATATATATTATATTACTTTTATATTTTATATATTTATAATATTTTAATTTAATTAAGTAATTAATTATTAGTTATAATGATAATATAAAATTATTAAAACCTTTATATTTAATTTAAATTAAATAAAATAAATAAATAAATAAATTTTATAAATAAATAATATAACTTTATTATTTTAAAAAATAATAAAAAGTAGTATTATATATTATATAAAAAATAAAAATTTAATAATTAAATTATTATAACGGAGCTATAATTATTTAATTATAAATCTTTTATTTTATTTATTATCACGGTATATAAGGGTTTTTAAAGGCTTGGCTGTTAATTCCTATGTATTAAGTGAAAATATTAAAGTAAGGAAAAAAGGAAAGGAAAAAGGAAAAGATCTGCAATTAATAAAGGACTATTTACGTGTGCAGTTATGGCCTATATGTTAGGTATATACCTATATACACGGACTATAATATTTATTTATTTTATTAAAAGTTAAATATATAAGGTTTTTATAAAACTTTATATTAATTATTTAACTTAATTATAAATATATATTTTTATATAATATATAATATTACTTTTAATTATTTTTAAATGAGTTTATTTTTATTTTTAATTTTTTAAAAAATATTAATTATTTATAATATTTTAATTATTATTATTATTATTAAAATTAATAAAATTAATACTTTAAATAAATAATTTATTTAAATAAATAAATAAATAAATAAATAAATAAATAAATAAATAAATAAATAAATAAATAAATAAATAATAATAATAATAATAATAATAATAATAATAATAATAATAATAATAATAATAATAATAATAATAATAATAATAATAATAATAATAATAATAATAATAATAATAATAATAATAATAATAATAATAATAATAATAATAATAATAATAATAATAATAATAATAATAATAATAATAATAATAATAATAATAATAATAATTAAATAAAAATAATAATAAAGGTAATAATAAAGGTAATAACTAATATAAACTAGGCATATTATAGCTATAGCAGCTAATTAAGCATAAAGCATACTATATACACTTTAAATAGCACCTCTTACAGCATTATTACGGCAGCAATAACTAGGGACCTTAACTGGCTTAAACTCCTGGTAGAATGGATGGCTCTGGGGCGCAATCTGTGTAGTTAAAGCTATTTAAGGTGTGTGTGGTATGTTTAGTCAGCTGCCACTGCCATAATAAGCACCTCTTACAGCACACCTCATCCATCCATCAACAACAACACACACTACCTTGAAATAGCTTGAACTACAGCGGATCGGTCCTATTATCCATCCATTCTACCAGCAGTCTGAGCCACTGGTGGTGCCAAGTTGTTGCTGCTGCTGTGATAAGGCTTAACCACTATTAAGAGACACTAGGTTAAGAAATTCTTGTGAAAGGTAGCCAATTTATCTATCAATAACAAAAGCCTTAATTGGGATCAAGTCAAGGCACACTTAAGCCCTGGCTTGGGCTAAAAGCAGAAGAAAACTGCCTCGGATCAAGTCAAGTCAAGTCAAGGAATTCCTGGACTTGTTGCATACGCTGTGTGATATATATATATACACATATCTTGCTTGAGTCGAATAAAACGAGGTATAGGTATATATGTGTTTCAAACCAGCAGGTCCCCATCTGTATGAAATCTAGGGCCTCCCTGCTGTACCCTAGGACTCTTCCCTATCGCCCTCGACTACCGCGGCCTGGCCAACCGGCTCGAGCTCTAGCTGTTTGTTTACATTACTCTGTACTCGGCTCTGAATCTCACGCCCCTCAAACATGAACGAAAGCTCCTCCAGAGTCCGATTGTGTGTTTCTGGAAATAACAGGTAAACGGTGGCAATTTCAACCAGAATCCACACGCAGTACACAAGATAATATTTCCACCCGATTCGGTCCAGTGCTATGGGATTTACGTATGTGTTGAAGAAGACCGCGAACCGGACCGTCAGCTGCTCGACCGATATTCCCTTTGCTCGTTGCTGATATGGGAATATTTCGACCACTGCAAACACCAAGGTCAGCTATGATAGTATAGAAACATTTGAGGATAGGCCTTGGGTGCTGCCGGATGTTATGTTTCTAGATCGTGATAGCGGCTTCTGGAGACGCCAGAAATTGATTTTCTTAAGAGACAACGAGCAGCACTTCGGTAACAAAGGGAAGAAAAGGCTTTCGTGGATAGCTTACTGTAAGTATATGCAAGTGCATTCCACCCAATGTTGTAGAATGGCGAATAAACGAAAATAAACACTAGAACGGGAATAGCAGCTCTAGTCGAGCTCTCGATAGCGAACCGAGCCGATGCTATTGTCCAAACTGTATACTAGTCACATTATCGGGAGTCAGTGTTTTTTCTTCATAATCTGGCTGGCAACTTATCAAGTGGCCTAGAATTCTTCTCGGGAGCATTCGGCTCCCAACTATACCCCAGGAGGTAATTTCTCCTCCCGGGACAGCAAGTAAAGGGAAAAGGATGACTCTGGATGCTACTCACGACAATTGCCGTACCGATGGTGCAAGTCAAAAACATAGTACGACGGCGGAAGCGCGGTGCTATAATGGCGATAGGTACCGCATTTATCAACCCCCAGCACTACAACATTGGGCGTCAGCATATCCTCTTTCCAATGCAACCAGTGAATTATCAGGAGTTAAAAACGTGCCCCGGGAGTTCACACGCAAGAACATACCCTCATAGGAGACTCCTACTCCTGGAACAGGACAGCGGGGATGCTAAATGACTCGGGATGCTACTCACTGTGTTGCCAAGGATAACCTGCTGGACGGTCCGATTTTCTGTGATGCCAACGAGGTTCAGAATTTTCTTCACTGCGATATGTCAACACTTTACAACGGATCCGATCACCTCCTTCCCATAACTCATCACTTTGAAGGGGGATAGAAAAGGAAAAAGAAAGAAAGAAAGCGGGGAGGCTGAAAAGCCAACAGATAAGGAAACATCAGAGCCAGGCGGTATTTTGCCAGTAATGGGGAACATCTCAAGCCGAAGGGTCTCAAATAGGAGTAATCATTGTACATACTGTGTAGTTGTTAGCGGACGACACCAAGAAGATATAAAGTGAGGATTTAAGAGTAGCGGAGAATAAATAATAATAGCTTAGGTTGACCGTTGATGGATCGATATACGCACCTATAGAAACTGAGGAGCCCGTTTCCAGACCACTGGCTGAAGAACCCGACACAGGAAGCAATCAAAAACCTGCGTCTCATAGGGGCGTCCCTAGAGGCCAAGTTAGCGCCAATGCAAAGCCAAGTATTAAGTTGAAGACAGTACCGGAAGACATCAGCCCATACAAACGCCTTGGCTGTTTCTTTCTCTTGGGCAATAGTATTCTGAATCTGTGCGAACTCGAGGCGGACGAATTCTTCACCGTTGTCGCCTTCGCCATGATATTTCCGGAGGATGGCGTATGCCTCGTCTCCGCGGTCCTCCGAGATTAAATAGCGCGGGCTCTCTGGACAGAATGGGATGAAGCAAATTTGACACAAGCTTGGTACAAACTGTAGTAGAGAAGGGAGCCTCCAAGCCCAGGTGTTGCTCATCTGAAACGTTCCGTAGGTGACGCCGGCGGCAACAACAGCTCCAATGTGCCAGGAAGCGTTAAATAAAGAAGTCATAGTGGCTCTCTCCTTGGCATAGGCCAGCTCACCGATGAGCGAGGTAGCATTAACGATGGCTAGGGGGATACCAAAGCCCAGAAGCCAGCGAGAAGCGAGAAACATGTCAACATTCCTGGAACCTGCCTGTAAGCGCTGAGTGAGTGATGCTGCTTCGCAGAGAGCTCTACAATAGAGCGATGATATTCGGCCAAGAATATACCTGAATACCGGCACCCAAACACATAATAAGCGACGCAACCATAATGCTCCAGCGGCGGCCGAGATACTGTGAGACGGTAGGAACAAACGGGATAGCCATGAGCGAACCAAGGGAATACATAGCATTCAGGAGTCCAAGCCGACTTTCGGTAGGGTTGTCGAAGTCTGCAAGCCGGCTTAGTGATGGGGTCATATCCGGGGCCAATAGTAGATACTCCCATACATTGCACCCAAGATGCGACCGCTTGCAACGAATTCATCATCGACGAGTCGAATCCGGACGTCCACTCAACGCCTAACCCGCAAGGTACGAGTATCTGCAAGTATTGGATTAGAGTTATATATCGTAAACTAGGTATGAAGTACCATGAAAATCGTGCCGGTCGATGGTACGTTTATGGGGTTATTTATGTAGTTATACGAGGCAAATATATTTAGAAAGTACACCAACAAGATATAGCATTCGTAAGTTAGGTTTCTGGAGCCAATTTTTAGAGTCGGCGTCCGCGATGCTAGTCAAACGAGGGTCAGCATGGCTTTCCCGAGACCCAACAACTATCTTCTTAGTTTCAGCTATTGCCATCGCGCCTCAAATTCTCAACTGAATTTCGACAAAGGTGAGAAGACTTGGAATGTGCTGTCTCTGAGGATTGTGCCGCAGCAGACCATTAAGAGCCAACCCAGAAACGGGAGTCACATAGTCATTATATCTGTTCCGATTCGTGGCTGGTCCTCGTGCAGCTTACGTCCATGCTATTATAGGAACGGGGGATGTGTCTCCGCATTGAACGGCAGAGAATAACCATCTACCTTCTCGCTGCGGCAATAATACATACTTAAGTATATACGTATATAGAAACATAGAGATAGACAGGGTATGTCACAATACTATCTAGCCAGTCTATCCAGGTACTAGGTCAGGACTATCGCACCAAACAGTGACCTGAATGTTGATGTGTTCATATACGGGATGGAGACCCCCCTAGGTTAATCCCACCCTTGGCATGGCCAGGCAGCTGGGACAATTCAAGATTGGGCGGTAGCCGATGATGAGCTCCGGATAAATTGCTTTGCATACAAAAAGTAGCTGATGCTCTAAATGGGAATCACCCAGCATGACATTGTTAAAGACGATAACAGAAGTATGAAGCACAACAAAGACAACAATATATCTACTTGTAACCACTCTACGCAAGTGAATCCATATCGACCCGAACAGGTAACTTCCAAGGCATAGGAGAGGAATTATAACCAACGAAGTTGTCTGATTCTTAGCTATAAATGCGCCTAGTATCAAATCAGTAATACAAACGATCTTAGTATTATATGCTCATAGAAACGATGTAGTTTTTCGCAATGTATAAACACAAAGGTGATATAAATAAATATAAATATTTGCTATTGCTATTGCTATTGCTACTATTATTACTACTGAGTTACTATTGTTATCGTTATTAAAATCTTTTCCAGGGAGTTAAAAAATTCCAACCTATGCGTATTATATAATACGACAGTGTTATAAATATTAAGGGTACTATACTACACCTGGTAGAGCTATGGAGCATGCTGACAATATTTTGTATTCAATGTGGTAGCGTTACCAAGTTTAATGCGAGAAAGCGGACATACTTCGAATCTCAGCGTCTTCCTCCTCATACTCAGCAAGCTTCTTCCCCGGCAACCGGACGGCCCGGTCCAGTGCGACAGGCAAACCTCTGTGCCGGCCCCGCAGCATTACCAGAATCATGACGATTTTGCTCCCAGTGTACATACCCCCGCTGAAGCTATAGCTCTGGTCAGGCAGACCGATGCTGATGCCGATATTAGTGTAGCCCGAGACGATCTCGAAGAGGATGGTGAAGACGCTGTACGTCGCAGGGTCCGCGAGCGAATGCTTCGTCTCGATCAGCGTGATGAGGAACAGCGTAAGTGCGATCCACCACACGTCGTGGCTAAGCTGACCGCGTACCTGTTGCGAGACAAGACTCGGGGGACCGGTGGTTGGCAGGTGGCTGTCGAGAGAATGAACCGAGGCTCGCCCGAAATCGACGGTGACAGCCCGGCGGAGTGGCTTGGGCGGTGCTGGCGTGGGTGCGGCGGCAGCGACGCCGACACCCTGAAAGGCAGTCACTTCAGCACCCGGAGTCAGTAATTACTGCTTTTGGGTAGTTTCTAAGCATGTTTCGGGAGCAATGTGCCCACCCGAATTCTGAAAAGGGCAATTTGCATGTATGAGACTGCCTGAAGGGGAAATAAAGAACTCAGGACTTTACTCACTGCGGCGCTGGATTTGGCGGCCTACGAATGCTGTGCCGCGTCGGCCGACTGCGTAGAGCTTCTTAATAGATTTGGTGGATGGAGTTCGTGAGGCCGCGTCCCAATTCTTGTTGTCGCTGATCGTGGCCGGTGGAAGTCCGGGTTGACCTGGGACGTTGATATCATCAACATCATAGAGACTACTGCTTGCAGAGTGAAGCTGTTCCTCTTCTGGGTGGTCGCCTTCATATATCCCCAAGGATCGCTCCTCGTAGACGTTGGAGTTTCGCATGGTGATGATGTGGGGGTAGGCCGCTGTGTAGTACACGACTAACCAAAGAACTTGAACGTCGAAATATATGGCTGACGGCGACACTATGGCGTATCCGCCTGAGGGGATCGCTGTGGAAAGGGAGCAGGTCATCAGCTTACGATCTTGTCCAAATCGCCAATGGTTTTTTTTCCGGGAAGGGCACTTACAGAATCCTTGGAAGAGAGCATCAAAAATTCGCTGGCCGAGGGGAATAGCCTCTATGGTCGGGTTTCCAACGCTGAGGACTAGAATCAAGACCCAATCCGCTATCACAAAGCCCCCAAACGTGGCTGCAAACGTCCAAGTGTCCTTGGCAGGAAATAGATTGGTATATACACGTCGAGGAAATTTCAGGATGAAGTCAAATCCTTCCTTCCAAACGCCGTACTCTTTTTCTCTGGAAAAAAGATTCAACAAAGACGACATAGTCCATATTATAAGTCGCATGAAGACAGGGAAAGCCGCCGGGCCAGCCAGCGACAGCAGTGTGACGATGACAAGGAGGAAATAAGAGGACTGGAACGGTAGAAACCCTGCATCTAACAGCGTGAAGCCGGCGTTATTATAAGCAGAGATAGCGAGGAAGATGCCCGCCCACCACGGATTCTGCGCATTGACGGCGGCGGCGTCGGGTTTATGAACCGACATCCAGGCACCAAGGGCGATGGCACCGAAGAACTGACAGAGCACGAAGTAGGCGATGACAAACACGGAGAGGAATTTGAGAGAACGGTACTCGACACCGCCGAGGTACTCTCGTTGGTCCTCCGACAAATTGAAGAACTGTCCGTTCCTTCCGATGTTGCGCTTCTGTTCTTTTAGGAATGTTTGCACGTTGAACCCATCGGATGCCGTCCTTGATTCCGCTGTTTGAGATCTTCGTCTCGTCGCTCCACTTTGATGAGATTGAGTAGGGTAGATCGAGTGTCCCGTTGCTGCTGAGTGTCCTTCGAGGGGCTTGCCCTCTTGAACGGGCTCGAGGAAGCCAATATGCTGTTGTTGGCTCCTCGCACCTCCTGCCTGGGCCTCCGCAACAGAGACGTCGTGTGAAGGCACTGTCCTTGTATTTGACGAAGCCGAGGACCGGCGCTTGCTCGGCGCCCGTCCCTTTCCAAAGGACGACATTACCTGCAGGCCAAACATAGCACCTGTCATGCCAACCATGGTACCGGTTCCTGACATTTTCTTCTTCCTCTTCTCTCGCTCCATCTCTACGATATCCTCAAAACGCTTCTCGAAGATATGTTTCCGAAAGGCGATGGTGACGTAGGAAATGAGGACCTGACTTCCTATGATCATCAACACACACAACTCGACCTGCTGGAACGTTGTGAGCTGGCTGACATTGACCGTGTTGAGACCCGACGCGGTAAGTGCTGACATGACCATGAACATGCTATCCCACCAGCTGATACTGAAGGCTGGGGCTGAAGCACCCCAGAAGATGAGCGTGGCCACGATGGTAGTGCCGATGAAGTACGTATAGTGCAGTGTGATAAAGTTGATGGGCGGTAGATACGGCCTAACGGCACGCGCCCCGGTAGTTAATGTGTCATAGATTCCGGGGTGCCGCGTGCCGAAGTCCTCCCACCATTGAAGCCGCCGCATGGTGTCTTCTAGTCTTAGAAGACGCCTCAATCTTTCCACGATTTCCACAAGCGCCGTGCGCAAGTGTAGGAAGTTTGATGAATGACGGTGCGCTTTCTCTCTTGCGAGAAGTTTGGGTTGCCTCTCGTTTTCTGCCCGACAGGGCAGACAGAGCACGGCCTAGGCCCTGCTCAAAACGCAGATTAGCTGGCCAGTGTTACGGGTCATACATATATGTATGCGTGTGGTGCGTGTGGTCCATGCCCGCCCGGTTTCCATCTCCCCTCTGTCCCGTGTCTGAATAAGCAAAAAAGGGTTAGTGTGAGCAAAGACAGGGGTCGGATTGGCCTTGTATTACCTACCAACAGGATTGCAGGATACGGGAGGTCCGTGGTGGTTATATGCAAAATACACACAAAGAACACTGGATCTGAGTGCTCCAGCAGTACCTAGGTATCCAGCCAGCCCAGCATACCCCTTTTGCAACACCTTTCAGCCCTCCTTCAGCATCTTGCAGCACTGCAGCACTGTGTTAAGCATGTGCCCTTTCACGTAAACTGTTATATGACTTAGGGGCTTTAATTATTTATAAATAGGTATAATTTTAAATAATCCGGCATAATAAATCTTAATTTATTAATTTTAATATTAAGTAAATATTATTAAAATAATAATTATTATTAAATCACTATAGTTAATTTAAAGTAATTTAATTTAATTTAAATTTAATGTAATTATATAATTATATTATATAATTTATAAAACTTTAATAATAATAATATAAAAAAAATAAAGCCTAATTTAATTAATAGTTAGATTTATTAATTTAATTTATTACTTTATAATTATAATTATTATATATATATTAACGTGGTATTTTTTATTAAGCTTATATAGTATTATATTAAATAATAATTTATTATAACTTTAATATATATATATTAAAGCTTATTTAATAATTATATATAAATAATGCTTTATTTTTAATTAAGTTTTTATTCTAATATTAAATATATTTAATTAACTTTAAATAAATATATATATTATAATTTATATATATATTTATATATTTAAAAAAGAGAATTGCTATTTAAATAATGGCCCTATATAAATAATATATAAAATACTTTTTAAAACCTTTACCGCTTACCTAATTAGGTATTTTGCCATTTATTTATTTACCTTTTTAACCACTTTTTAACCACCTCTTTAATTACTTTTTTATCCACGTTTTTTTTTAACTTTTTAACTACTTTTTTATTTACATTTTTTACCACCTTTTTAACCATTTTTATCGATTTATAATAACGATTTTAAATTTACTTAAAAAAGGTCCTAAAAAAAGCCTTCTTATAGTTTTTTTAAAAAAGGTATATTAAGCTTTTATAGCTTTTTCTTATAAAAATAGGTTTAAAATTATTAAAAGTACGGAATTTAATCGTATTAAAAAAAACCTCACTTAATACGAAATTTATTATAATTAAGGCTTTTAAATAATGCCTTTAATAATTAAAAGCCGTATTGTATACTTTTAAAAAATAGATTATTCCTAAAAAGGTAATATTTTTATATTTTAAAAAAATAATCGGCTTTAAACCTTTAAACTTTTTTAAAATTAAAAAACTAATATTCCTTTTATTTATAATTATAAACGATCCTTTAATTTTTTAATTTATAGCTATTATTAAAATATTCGAAATAATAAAATACTTAAATAAGTTGCTGTTTTTTTAAAATCGGTAGCTATGCCTTTAAATTAAATATTTATAGTATTATAAAATTAATTATTTAGCTTTACTATTTAATTAAAAAATATTTATAATGTTAAAATATAACTTTATAAATAATAACGTTAAGAATTTATAGCTATTTAAATATTTATCCGTTATTTTTATAATAAAGATTATAAATATATTATTAAATAATTAACTAATAATTTAAATTAAGTAAAGGCTATAATATAAATTTATTTATATTATAAAAAAATATAAAAACGGCATTTATATATTTTCAATTATAATAATACGTATAAAATAAATTAATATTATATGTTAATATTTAATATTATTAAATATATATTGTTAAATGGGCTCTGTTATACGTACGTACGGTATTATAATGGAATCGCGATTTATGGTGATAATTTGTTATTATTATTATTATTAAAAGGTAAAAGTTATAGGCTATAGTGGTGGGGATTTAATTATTACCATTAAGGTTTTATAAGTTATGTGACGTAGTTATGTAACTACGCTAAACCTAATTTAAACTAGCCTATTATGGATTTAACTATAGTGGTTTAACTGTAGTGGTTTAATAATAGTGGTTTAATATTAGGTATTTTTTGTTTTATTATTAAAAAACGCGTTTTACGGCTTTAAATCCATTTATTTCCCTTTTATATAGATATCCCGTTTTTTTTATATATAACCTTATTACGTGACGTATTTAACGTTATACTATCCCCGTAACGTTAGTAATTATATAAACCTCTTTATAATATAGTGGTAATTTTATTATAGGTAACTTATTAAAATTATCCTATATTAAGCCGTTTTTTTTTTCTACGTTTTCTGAGTGATAGATGCTATAGGATTAGTTATGCCGTTTTATACAATACGTTAGTGTGTAAATTTATCCGTTTAGCTATTAACGGTAGCTATAGTGAAACCCGGGGGGATAGGTTAAGGGTTTTAAGGATTTTTCGTATTTATTACCGGTAAGGTTCGATTTAATGGTATAGGTATTATTATAATTAGTGCTTTTAGTATTAAGTCTTATTATATACTATTATTATTATTATTATTATTATTTTTAAATTTGTAATTTATCGGGCTTATGGTATTTTCGTTATTTATTTTTTAATATATATTATTTTTTTTACGGTTATCGTTTTATGTGGTATTTTTTTAAGGTTATTATTTTTTAATTAATTAAGTTAATTAAGGTGATTAAGTTTTAATAGTTATACTAGTTTTCGTGAGTTTTTTTTTTTTTTACTAGTATTAATATTCCGTATTTTACGAAGGTCTTAATAAGGTATAACTTAAATATGGGATGGATTTTATTAAAGTCGTTTTCTTTTTAATTATAAAACATTTCGTTTTAAAGATATTAAAGTAATTCTTAGCTTTTAAGCTTATAGTTTTTATAGGTATTATTAAAGGTATTAATTTCGAGGATTATATTATTAGCGAAAGTTATATAGTGTTTAGGATTTTGCGGAGGGTTTTTAAGGTTAATATTTTCGCCGGCGAATTTCGGGTATATATATATTTTCCATACTGCTAAAGGAATTTATAATCCTTTACTTATGTTTTTAAAGGTAATAAGTTTAGCTATTATTAATAAAATAATCGATAAGATAATCGATAGGGTATAAGGATTAATTAAAGGTGGTAAAAGGTGTTAAAATTAAAAGAAAGTATCGGGAAATGACAGATTTTAATAGAGAAACATTAAAATCCGATAAAATACTAAATTTATTAATGGTTAAAGTACGGGGGTATTTGTTATTATTACTGTTTAAGGTATATAGTATTTTCTTTTCGGTAAAAGGGTTCGCTATTTTGCTTTTTTATCGATTAAAGTGTTCTTTATAAAGTTAAGTATGTAAATATCCTCCTTTTATTAATAAAGTAAGGTTTTTAATCCTCTCACTATATAGCCGGCTAAATATTTAGTTAGGATTATGGGATTAAATCGGATTAAATATAAAAGCCTGTTTTAAAAGCTGGCTACGGTCCGTTTTTTTACCTTTATTTATTTATAATTGCCTTTATAACCATTAATTAGTATTAAATGGGCTTTATTATATATACGTACGGTATTATGATAAAATCGCAATTTATAGTAATAATTTATTATTATTATTATTATTAAAAGGTAAAAGTTATAGGCTATAGTAGTGGGGATTTAATTATTACTATTAAGGTTTTATAAGTTACGTAATGTAGTTATGTAACCACGCTAAACTTAATTTAAATTAGCCTATTATAGATTTAACTGCAGTGGTTTAACTATAGTGGTTTAATAGCAGTGGTTTAACATATATTAATAAAATCCGTTTTTAATAAAGCTTTTAGAATTATTCTTTATAAAATTAAAGAATAGTTTATTTAATTAATAAAACCCTTAAATAATTTCCGAATTTAAATCGGCATTAATTAGCCTTAAATATTTATTTCTAATTTTAATAAATAGCTTAAAAAGGCTAATAAGGTTTAATTCCCTTTATTTATATAATTTTAATTATATATTATTTATATTAATAAAAACGTTATCCTTTAGTTTAATAAAAAATAGTTTAAAAATGAATTAATTCTTAATAATATTAAGGTAAAAGCTAAATTTAAAAAGTAACTAATAGCTATAATACTTAATAGCTTTATAAATAAAATTTCTTACTATTTATAATCTTTTAATAATCTTAACTATTAAAATGAAATAATTTTTTAAAGTTAATTTTTTAATAAAATACTTTATAACTATAAAGGTATATTAATATATTAAAAATATATAGTTTATTTAAAAAGTAAAAAGGACTTTAAAAAGGCTTAAGGCTATTTAATTAATAAATTTACTAATAAATAACCGGCTTTTATATAGTATTTTAAAAAAAAACCTATTTGCCATTTTAAATTAAACGGGCTAATTATTTTATTAAAAAATATTTTAATTTTAATATTTTAATTTTAATATTTAAACTACGTTTTTTATAAAATTTAATAATAAAACTATTAAAACTTATATTATTAATAAATAGTTAGATTTATTAAAAATCGGCTAAATAGTTAAGGAAATAGTTATTAATATAAATATTATTTACTATTAAATAATAACTCGTAATGGTTTTAAGTAATAAATAAATTAAGTTAATTATAAACAGCTTAAAAATATACCTTTATATTATTCGATTATCTTTATTAAAAAATCAGTAAATCTTATTAAAAAGCCCTTTAATATTTATTAATTATAGTAAATCCTATTTTACTTTATTAACTTTATTATTTATATTATTTTTAAATTTAAAATAATTTAATTTATTAATATAAAATTTTTATAAATATTAAGCCTATAAAAAAAGCCAAATATTAAACCTTTTAGTTATAAAACTAATATTTATAAGTAATAGCAATTTAAACGGAGTTTAATTAAAAATAAGCCAGACCTTTTAATTAAAAACCCGGTAATTATTATAAATACTTATAATTAATTTATTAATAAATTAATTACTTTTAAAAACGCGTTAATTTTTAAGGGTTGCTAATAAGGTCTTTATATTTTTTAAGATTAATATAATAAAATTCTTTATAATAAAAGTTAATATTATAACTATTTAACTATTTTTCGAGTTAACTACCGATTTAATTACTATTAAAACGAACTTATAAAACATTATAAAGTTTATAACGTAGTTTATAGCGTAATAGAGGTTATAATAATCCATAATATAGTTTATAGCGTAATTTATAGCATAATAAAGGCTATAGTTATAATAAACCTCGTAAAAATAGCTATAAAGGTCTAAAAACGGGATTAATTTAAAATGCTATTAATTAGCTATTTAAAAAAATAATAAGTACTAATAATTATTAATTAATATACGTTTTTTAATATTAATATAATATTAATTAAAAATAAAAATAACGTATTTATAAAAGCATTATAAAAGGTAATATAGGAAATAATTAACTTTATAAAAGGTAAAAATATAGGCTATAGTGGTAGGGATTTAAGTTATTATTATTAAGGTTTTATAAATTATATAACGTAGTTATATAACTACATTAAACCTAATTTAGATTAGCCTATTATGGATTTAACTGTAGTGGTTTAATAGTAGTGGTTTAATATTAGGTATCTTTTATTTTATTATTAAAAAACGCGTTTTACGGCTTTAAATCCATTCCTTTCCCTTTTATATAAATATCCCGTTTTCTTTTTATATATAACCTTAATACGTAACTTATATAACGTTATATTATCCCCGTAATATTAGTAATTATATAGATTTCTGTGACGGCTTACGGGGTACGGGGCCTTTGGCCCCGTAACCCCGCTATATACTGTATATATACCTGATTTCCTTATTTTAATAGCTATTAAGGTAAGGATTAATTTTTGCCTTTTACTATTTTTTAAAATATTATATTTAGCTTATTTTTTATCGTAATAATTTTAATCCTTTTTTTATATAATTATTTGTAGTATAATATAAACAAAAGCTTGAGTATTAGATTAAGTAGTTAGTTTATTGGCAATTCCGGGATTATTCCGTTTTTTTTTATATTATTTATTAATAAGAACGAAACCTTAATGCTATCGACGCAAAATAGCGGCGGAATATAAACGATAAGATTATTAGAAACGGGAGAACTATTTTAATAGTTAGATTTTTTCGAAAAACCGGAAAGTTCGGATAAAGAACTAAAAGTTTAAATCCGCTATAAAGAAAATCGGGTACGTTTATTAAAGCGTTTAAAATAAGTCCGGTAAAAGTATTAAAAATTTAGTATTATTTTAATCGAAAAGACCCGAAATAGGCGGGGAAGTTTTTATATAGCGTTATTATAAGGGTATAGGCCTTTTATTTTTATTATATAGATTATATTATTTTTATTTAATATTAAAAGGGGTAATAAGCCCTGATTAAGCTATAAATTATATAAGAAAACGACCTAAAATTAAAGCGAGTTTAATAACGAATTAAGGACGGACCTTAATAAATTAATTAAATTTAATTATAATAAATTTTCGTTAAATTTTATTTATATTTAATAGTAGTTTTAAGTAGCGAAATGCGAGATAATTTTTAAAATTTTTAAACGGAAGTTCCGGAAAGGTATAATGCGGATTTTATACGCTAAAATTTAAATAGATAATTAATATAAAGCTATATATTAAAATACTATTAAATTTATTCTTTTAAAAAAAAAGAAATAATTATATAACGATTAGTTTTCGTTTAAAGAATAAATTAAAGGCTTAATTAAGAAATTAATATATATATAAATAACTATTAATTAATAATTAAAAAATATTGGATAATTTCCGAATTAATATTTATAGGTATTCGATTAATATTTTAATAGTTTAAAATAATAAATAAAGTAATATTCCGAAAAAAAGAAAGCTTATTACTTTTTCGGTAAACTATTAATTCTTTTATAAAAGGCTATTTTTAATAACTATATAAAGTTGCCTTTTAAACGGAATAATATAATGGATATAATAATTTGATAATAGGAATTATTTTTAAAATAATAATAGGCGATCGAAAGAAATATTAAAAAATCTTAAAACCGGGAAAACTATATCGGGGAAAAACGTAATCGGGGTATAGATAATATTAAAAAGGAATTAAAACGAAATTAAATTAAATAGCCTAAAGACTTTATTATTAATAAAACTTTTAATATTAGTATTAATTAATCCTTTATAGCTTTATAAAGCCCCTTTAAATTAGTTTATTATAATTATAGAAAATTAAAATATACTATTATTAAATGTTAGTTTAAAAAGTCTATAAGGAAAATTTAATTAATTACCGGACTTATAACCAAATAGTTAGGAAACGTAAAACCGGCTTAAATTAATTTAGTTATTTTAAGCCGTTATATTATTTTTTTATTAAAATTATAGTTAAATTTTATATATTATATATTATATTATATTAAAATAAAAAGTAATATTTTTTATAAATTTATATTAATTTTAATATATATATAAAAATAGATTTAATTAGCTATAAGTTTATAATTTAATAAAAATTATAATTAGCTTTTTATATTATTATATTTTTTAATATAATTAAAGGTTTATTAGTATTTTATTATAACATTTATTAAATAAATTTAGTTTTAATTAATAGTTAGGGAATAAAGAGGGAATTTTATCGGCTATATATCGCTATCGATCGAGATTTTAAAGTAAATAGGAGCCTTATTTTACTATTTTAAATAATACTAAAGGCGTAAGATATTACCCTATAATTTTAAAAAAATCTGTAGTAGTTCGGACTTAATTCGAAAATATTTAAAATTATAATATTAAAAAAATTTATAAAAGTTTACCGGAACCGGGCCGCTTATTTTATAGTAATTATATTTTCCGAAATAATATATAAAAAAAATGATAAAATCGATTTCCCGGTTTCCTTTTTAAAATAAGGAAAAAAAAATATCCCTAAATATTTATAAAATTTTTTTATATTTTTCGATATTTCGAAAGCGGATATATTACTATATTATTAATAAATAGATTACGTTATCGAATTAAAATCTAATATAAAAATACCCTATTATTTTATTTATTTTTTAGCTTATAATAAATTATAGGAATTTCGGAAGTTTATTATCGAAATAAAGGCTTATAATAAAATAAAGGATTTAGTTAGCTTTATTAAAGCCTTTATTTTATTTATATTTAAAAAAAATAAAAGTTTATAACTATATATAAATTATAGGGGTTTTAATAAAGTTATAATTAAAAATCGGTATATTTTCCCTTTTATTTCGGAACTATTAAATAAAGTTATTAAAATAAAGGTATTTTTTAAGATTAATTTTAAAAATATTTACTATCGAATTTAAATTAAAAAAAGGGATAAGTAAAAAACCGCTTTCCGTATTTAATACGGTTATTTTGAATTTTTCGTATTACTAATAAGATTTTATAATGTTTTTACGATTTTTTAAATCTATATTTATTAAATTTTTAGCGGAATTTTCGATTATTTTTATATTATATATTTAAATAATATATTAATTTTTTTTTTAAATAGGAAAACGTATGCGAAATATTTCCGGGAAATAGTCGAACGTTTATTAAATATTAAATTTTATACTAAATTTATTAAGTATTAATTTTTTTAAAAAAGTATCGAATTTTTAAAATATATTATTTTTCCTAAAAAAGTTTTTATAAACGAGGTTTATATAAATATTATTATTAAATGGCCCGAGCCCGGTTTTATTTATAAAATTTAAATGTTTTTTGGTTTTTATAATTTCTATTACCGCTTTATAAACGGGTATGTTTAAATTACCGTACTATTAATGCGCTATTTTAAAAAGAACGAATTTAGGAAAAAGCTAAGGTAGATACGTTTTAATAAACTAATATAAAAAGCTTTTTAAAAATTACTATAGGCTTTTAAAAATGCCCCTTTTTAATTTATTTTAACCCTAAAAAGTAAATATTAATAGAAATAAACGCTTTACGGGACGCTATAGTTAGGATTATTTTTTAAAAAAATAATAATAGCTATTAATATTTAATTTTATTCTAGTCCCGGAAATTTACCGGACCGGAATTAAATTATAAGACCTTTAATTAAAAAATATTAATAATAGTAAAATCGTTTAAATATTAACGGTATTATTTATAAAGTAATAAATATATTATTAAAATATAATCAGATTATATAAACTTATAAAATTTTATAAAAATATAGCGTTTTAATAATTGTTAAACTTAATAGTATATATAGTTAGCTTTTTATAATTTTATTATTTAATATTAGCTTAAAAAACGAAACCCTATTAATAATATTTTAAAATATTTTAATTATATCCGGGAAAAGGAAATAAATATAAATTTCTTATTAATTTTATAAAAGAAAATAGCGGTAAACGTTAATTTTAAATTAACGGATTTAATACTATAAATATTAATAGGTTTTTTATATATAGGTCGGCGGCGGTAAAAAAGAAAAATTTTCGCTTAAATAGTTATTTATAATAAGGCGAAATAGGCTATTAAATATAAAAATAAATATAAAAAATATCCGGGAATATTTTTAGTTTAATTGATTAAAGAAATATAATAAAATAATCTTAAATATAGGATAATAGAAAGGGAATTTACCGATAATACGTTAAAAAAGCCGAAATAAATAATAAGAACCGAGGATTTTTTATAATATAAATATTAAATCTATATTTTAAATAAAAAGGCCCTATAATAGGAATTTATCGAATAAAATTATAATAACCTTTTAGTTAAATATTTCGGAATAAAATAAATTTTAAAGCTGCTTTAATAAAAATATTATTAAACCGAAATAGGCCGGAATATATAAAATTATATAAAAGTTTATAAAATCTATTTCGGAAATAAAGCGAAATGTTATTATTTTTATAGTAAACTATATAATTTCCCTATACCTTTTAAATTTATAAAAAAAATTATTATAAACTTTATAACGGGATTATTAAAAATTTAGGATTATTAATAATTAATAAATAATATATTAATAATTATCGATCGGTTAATTAAATTAATACTATTATTTTTAATATATATTATTATAAAAGTTTTAAAGCTAGCGGAGCTTTTTTATATTTAAGTTAAATGCCGGTACGGACCTTTAAAAGGTATCGTTTTAAATTAAGGGCCTATTTTTATTAGTTAATTTTAATCGGATTTATATTATTATATTAAAATTAAATAAAGGCTATTAATAGTATTTTATTCTTAAACCGATAAATAAACGGAACGTATAAATTAAATTATCGAAAACTATTTTAAATTTTATATTAAAATTTAACCTTTATATTAATTAAAGCTTTTAAATAAAATATATTATATTATTAATTCGGTAAAAAGTAATATTATAGGGGTAAATTTTTTTAAAATATTTATAAGATATAATTCCGAATTTTATATATTTATAAAAAATAATATCCCGATAAAAGGGGTATTAATAATATACGTACGGATCGAAAAGTTAAATTAAATCTATATTTAGCTATAAGATTTTTAATAAAAAACTATAAAATATTAGGAAAAATATTATAATAAAACGTATAAATTATTAAATTTCCGAATAAAGTAAATAGTAACGTTATTTATAAAAAATTTTAAGTTAAAATATAAAAAGTTAGCTTTAAAATTTATAAGGCCTTTTTATATTATTATAAAAATTGGTTTATAAATATATCGTTTAGTTTTTTTAAATAAATATACCCGTTTTTATAATATTTTCCTAATTTAGTTATTAAAACTTTAAATTATAGGGTTTTTAGAACTATTAATAATGCTAAACCTAAAAAATAATAATAAATAGGAAATCGAAAACGTCGTTTTCTATTATATTCGGAAAAGGGAAATTTATTTCGAAATAAAATAGAAAAGCTAGTTATTAAAATATAATTAATAAATAGTAGAAAAAAATATAATTAATATAAAAAATACAATTTAAATATTTAAAAAAAAAGCAAGCTAAAAAAAAAAAAAAAAGTAATAATATTATAGATTATTATAATAAAATATAGTTAAAATACGGAAAAAATAAAATTAATATTTACCTATAATAAAAAAATAATAAAATAAATGCCTTAATATTATAACGAAACTTTAACGAAAATAATATAAACCGATAACCTTAAATTTAATAATAAAAATCAAACTTATAAATTTAAATAACGCCTATATTATATTATTTAATTATATTAGACCTAACAAAATTAATCTAAAAATATTACGAAACTTTAAATAATTTATTATATATTTTTATATAAAATTTAGAAATAAGCGTTATAGTTTTTTTAATTAAAAGCTTTTTCGGTAATTACCTTTATTTTATTAAAAAAAAAAATAGCTATAATTACCTATAAAATATAGCCGCGATTTTTAGTATTTAAACGGTATATAATAGCGCGTTAATAGGCCTATTTTTTTTAAAGGGGCTATTTTAATTAAAAAAGTTACCGGAATAGGGGTAAAATAAATATTTATTACGATTATTTTAAGGGTGTAAACGGATATAATAAATAACTGTTTTCGTTTTAATATTAATTTAATATAGGTAATACGGGCGGTTTAAATAGGTATATTAATAAAATAAAAATAAAACGAAATGTATATAAAAAGTATACGAATAACGGTATTTTTTACCCGGCTAATTAAATTATATTCGGCCCAATAGGCTATTAATAAACGATAAAAAGCCTTAAAAAGGCAAAATTAGGCGCTAGTTAATTAGTAGTAATAGGCGGACGATATTTTTTAAAATTGCTCCCTATTTTTATTTATTTCGTCTAATATTTAGCTAAAAAATTTAAAGGCCTAATTTACTAATTCAAAAAATCGAACGGCTTTAAAAATTATTAAATTAAAAATCTAAATAGCCGATTTATTAATAAAACCTTAATATAAATAAAGTAAAAATATATATAGGTATATAGAAATTATAGCCCCTAAAATAGCCTTTATAAAAAGCGGTAGCGGGATTTTTCTAAATATAAATAATATTAAAAGGCTTACCGATAATGGGTTAAAAAGCGTATAATTTTTTACCGAAATAGCCTTAATATATAAAAATATCGGGCGCGCGTTCGGGCCTATTAAAACGGGTACCGAATTAGTGGCAACGTACGGAACAAAATTAAATAGGTATAATAATAATAACGATAATTTAAAAATAAAAAAAGTATAAAAAATAATTAATTTTAATTTAATATAGGCGTAAATCGATAAAATTGTTTTAAATTAAAATAATGCCTAAAGAAGAAAATAAATAAAAACGTAAGAAGGAAAAGTTTTATTATTATAAGGGCCGAAAGGCCCCTAATTATTACGCTAACCCCCTCCGAAATAACGGCGTTATTAGGCCGCTTATAGGTATATATACCCCGCTTTTATAGTTATTTTTTATTTATAAAAATACTAATTTTAGGTACGAAAATTATAGCAGGTAGTACCCGTTATAGTAGCCGAGGCCGGCTATTAAAAGGGGAAAAGAATAGTTATAACGGCTTACGGGGTACGGGGCTTCCGGCCCCGTAACCCCGCTATATACTATATATATATCTAATTCTTTTACCTTAATAGCTATTAAGGTAAAGATTAGTTTTTACTTTCTACTATTTCTTAGAATATTGTACCTAGCTTATCTTTTACCGTAATAATTTCTTTATAATATAATGCGTAAATAACTTATTAAAGTTATTTTATACTGTTAAAGTTATTTTTTATCCTATATTAAGTCGTTTTTTTTACGTTTTTTAAGTAATAAATGCTATAAAATTAGCTGTATTGTTTTATATAGTACGTCGGTGTATAAATTTATCTATTTAGCTGTTAATAGTAGCTATAATGGGATTTATTTAAAGATTTTAATGGTTTTATGGGATAAGTCGAGGATTTTTTATATTTATTACCTATAAGGTTCGATTTAATGGTGTATTTATTGCTTATAAAGATCGATTTAATGGTGTGGGTATTATTATAATTAGTATTATTAGTGTTAAGTTTTATTATATATTATTTTTATTATTATTATTATTACCTTTTTTTTTAAGTTCGTTATTTATCGGCTTTATGGTATTTTCGTTATTTATTTCCCGGTGTATATTATTCTTTTTAAGGTTATTATTTTTTAATTAATCGGTATTTTTTAATTAATTAAGTTGTATTATTTGTATTAATTTTCGTAAGTCCTTTTTTCTTTTTTTTAATATTAATATTCCGTATTTTACGAGGGTTTCGATAAGGCATGACTTAAATATGGGATAGATTTTATTAAAGTTGTCTTTTTTTTAATTATAAAATATTTTATTTTAGAGATATTAAAGTAATTCCTAGCTTTCGAACTTAAGGACGTTATAAAAATCGTTAAATTCGTTAATTACCTTTTTAATAAAAGTTATATAATATTTAAGGTTTTATAGGGGGTTTTTAGGATTAATATTTTTATTAAAGAAGTTTAAGTATATATATTTTCTTTATATAAATAACGAAAATAGTAATCTTTTTTATATTTCCTTAAAAGTAAATAATACTGCTATTATTAATAAAATAATCGATAAAATAATCGATGGGGTATGGGGATTAAAAATAATAGGAGGTGTTAAAATTAAAAAAAGGTAACGGGAAACGATAGATTTCGATAAAAAACGTTGAAATATATCGAAATCCGATAGAAAACGGAATTATTAACGTTTAAGGTATAGGGGTATTTATTATTACCATTTAAGGTATACGGTATTTTCTTTTAATAAAAGGGCTTACTATTTTACTTTCTTATTAATTAAAGTATTCTTTATAAAATTAAATATATAAATATCCTTTTTTTATTAATAAAGTAAGGTTTTTAATTCTTTTACTATATAGCCGGCTAAATATTTAGCTAAAATCGTAGGATTAAATCGGATTAAATATAAAAGCCTATTTTAAAAACTAACTATAGTTCGTCTTTTTACCCTTATTTATTTATAATTACCTTTATAACCATTTTTAATTGCCTTTATAATTATTAATTAGTATTAAATGGCCTTTATTATATATATATATAGTATTATAATAAAATCGCAATTTATAGTAATAATTTGTTATTATTATATTAAAAGGTAAAAATATAAGCTATAATGGTAAGGATTTAAGTTATTACTATTAAGGTTTTATAAGTTATATAATGTAGTTATATAACCACGCTAAACCTAATTTAAATCAGCTTATTATAGATTTAATTATAGTGGTTTAATAGCAGTGGTTTAATAATAATTAAGTAAATAATTAATTTAAAAACGATTTAAAAAACAGCATTTTTTATTTATTTTATAAAAAAGGCTAAAAATAAAATAAAAATTAAAAGGCTGTAATTAAAGTTATATATAATCGGAATTATAAGTAATAAAATGTTAAAAAAGCGTTATAATATATAAATATATTAAAAATACATATAAATTATATATAAAAATATATATTAATAATAAATGTAATATATTTTATATTAAAA
>JAJJKD010000058.1:0-232621 GCA_022376535.1 Xylariaceae sp. FL0662B
TACAAAAGAGCTTTGAATCCCCAGGAATCATCTGCTATGGTCACAAAGGTTTCAATGACATAGCCATTTTGGTGACTCGGGGTTTTATGCACTAGAATGCTTACAATTAGCAATTAGACACGCCGCGAGTAAATTCCGAAAGAGCTCGGGGCCAAGGAAGGGTTGGAAATTGAGCTGATTTGCTCTCTGAGATGTTATATTCTTGTAGCTTTGAAAGGTCTTTGGGAAGCAATGGTTGGAGTACATCAGTGAGTCTTGTGTGAATTATGAGAACATTGCCATACCGATTTTCGACTCCTTGATCCTTATCTACGGTCTCTATTTCCACCATAGTAATACTATAGCCAAAGCGCTGGTGGAAAATTACATCTTCACTAATTTTTTCCTCAGTTTATGTCTTTATCCATTCATTAAAGTCAATAATATCTCCAGCCTGTCGTTAACAAATGGCATCCCAGTAAAAAGACTCTTCAGAATCAAGATCAATTAACTCGAATGGGATGACAATGCCAATGTTTGGAAAGCTAACTATCAGATGGTAAAATATTCCTAATGTTGATTCCAGGTAGTAAGTATTTGATGCAACCACCCTGTTATTGAGGTACATGTTTTCAGATATAAGACTGAACTTACAGATTTGCAAATCACTGATACTCTAGGTATATTCTAAATCAACTAGAGAAAGGGAGACCCTTACGATTTGGAAGCCGCGTTTCTATGTTTCCTCAGAGCTGCAAAATTGTAAAACACCAGGCCAAACGGATGATAGGCGTGACAAAAGTATCTAGGTTTATGCCGATATTTCAGGGAAGCCTTAGTACCTCCCGATAATAAACTTCGTCGATAACAACTCTCTTTACATAAAAAAGTTTAATTCTAGAGGTTTCTCATGTGATTTTACGTGTCACAATCGTGACCCGTTTGATCAAGCTCACTTCCCGAAGTCTTTTCGCCGACATCTTTTCCCCTGGGGTCTTCTTTTTCTCTAGATACGCAGAAAATCAAATGTCCAAGGTCTCGTTCTCGGCCCAAGTTGTTGAGTATCGCAGTTGTACTAGAAAAACACTATTGGGAGCGGAAGGTAAACAGTAGGTATGAAGGAAAAATTCCATATGAATTTGGGGTGGCATATGATAGGAATTGAATTAGTGTGAGAGTATAGTTGAGAACTGAGGATTGGGGAGGACTTAATTGAAAGAGATCCGAAGGCTGAGGAGGTCTAATAAGAGACGAAAGCGGGTATTATAATAAGCTGATATAACCTCCCGAGAGAGAGGGACAAAGGGGAGGCAGAGATCAATAGACCTCTTTTGCGACGCCTATTATTTTCCCACTCTGTTATGCATATCTTAAACTTGCCGGGCGAGAATTTAGTCATGCACTGTTCCCCTTTTAGGATGGGTGGTGCATCGACACGGGCTTTTACGATGTAAGTGTATTGCTAACGTACCGCTCAGTCGTTGGCCTAGGGCAATTTACACACGAATTCTATGCCAATTTCGTGATGGCGAATACCAGTATTGCACCTGGGTTCTACGACTTTGACCTAATAGCTGAGATACAAGATTATCTGCTTCTATGATTGGTGTCGTCACCGATACCGGCTCTCCGTCTTATGTTTTTTTGATGAATACGGTTGTACTGCGATCCACTGGTCCTTCGGAAGCGGTCTCACAGCTACCTTCCCTAATGGCACTATCTACATGTCGGAGCCGAGTGATTATCTCTGGGTTATTAGTGTGTTAAGACGGGTTAGTCGCTTGAATCTGTTAGAGACTTAAGGCGTGGCCGTTGAAGTAGTACGCCGGTTATGGGTGTTATATTAGTTGTAATGGTTAGATGCACCGAGAAGGATCATCAGTAGAGTAGAAGGGCGCAGCTCTCCGCATAAAAAAAAATATGACGCGTCAATATCGGCCACCATGTATTTCAATAGTGGCTGCGGGAGGTTATCAGGCTTGTAGATGGACATATGGACACGCCAATTGAGGGCATGATAGTCGATTGAGCATGTCAAAATCACAAGCATGTTCGGAATCTTATCTGAAATGCTATACTTTTATTTGGTATCATTGTAGATTTAGATTTCACAATACACTTTCTCTGCTAGCTTCGAGGATGGAAAATCTCGTAGTAATATACCTGTATAGTTACTTCACTCTTTATACGTGGCGCATCCACGGCGCTGTTTGAAGTCGAAATCTATAACCTATTAGGGCTGCGATTTGTCTATCAAAAAGACCTTGGGTAGCGGCAGGGTCGAATAGGTATGCTGTGCTGCTTTCGAGTTTACGTTACAACGAAGGGTCGCTTATACCTAATAGTACGAGCGACGAAGTTGCATATTAACTGCATTGATTGCAAATTAGGATAACATATACATCAGAATGCAAGCGTATCGCTGGGTCTTTTGTGATCTGGATGACCAAATTGATAGCCATACAGTCATGTAACTAACTACCTACCAAATTTTTATAATCACAAAACCGAATACTGCTATGCTATAGGCCCTAGAGCAAAGTAGGTATCATTGGAGGATTCTTGCTCTAATACTATTCATAATGGTAACACTGACGTGGATGCTTGTCTGCATTACTACGCATGGATTAGCAAAAATCCTTCTATTGCCTCTACCCTGGCCCACTCACACTTCCCAAGATCCCGAGGAGAATTAAGCTTAAGTGCTTATATGGTGCCTTATCTGAACACGGTGGTATCTGTGGCTTTACCATGGCTGGCTAGTATACGTAATAAGGAGAATGGTAAGCCTTCGCCAAGTTCTGCGTCTACGGGCGAATTATGACAAAGGTTTCCAAGATTATGCACTCTATATTATTGCCTGTAGTAGGCCTACTCCTGATCCTCCTTATTACTCCCGATCGTATACCTAGGTACTGTATGTATTCTCGTTTGGTATGCTTACTGCCTTGAGGCAGACCAATTATCGATTGTTAGACCTTGTTATAACATTTCAGCTGTCGATGTCCCAGCGAATGTAGAATGCATAGTTACTGGTTGATTTATATTAGCATTCCAACTTCGAGCCACTCCATCGGAATTGATACAACCATGTAAATTCGATTACTGACTCTTCCGATCAGCTGACTTATTATGGGTAAACCTGTGCTTTCACAGTATCATTGCATATGTTTATGATGATATGCAGGTTTTGCAGGAGGATTGACCCAAATTGGTGGGTTGCTATGCGATAGTCGGCAGTTCAGTGCAACAGTGATTTCTGCCTTGACTGTTTTGACATTTCGTTAACAGACAATTTCCGGGAGACTACAGGAAAGATTGTCAAAGAGATAAGATAGACAAGTAGTGATCATATAAAATAGACGATATCGGCTCCGACTTTTGACTGCTACAATAAGTCCCAGGCAGGAATATGACTTAAGCCGGCAGGTGATGTCGCCACACATGCAATATTCCAACTTTTCACAGCTAAGATTCCAAGAAACGCTTATCCTAGGTTTTCTCTACATATTGCAGGTGAGGATGCTGATCTCCTGTCATCAACGGCCCGTTTCTTGCATCTGTTGCGTATCTCACCTGCAAATGGCAAGTCTTATGATGCCTTGCCCCTGGAAAGCCTCCCCAGGAAGCTTCCGGGTAATCTAGTGCACAAATATGAAGCTTATTCTGCATCTGCGTAACGGCTCCTGCATATACGCCGTGCATATACTCCCCACCCTGGAACTATTAAAGAGAGTGAGTCGTTTGATGACATACCCCTGATGGCCTATAATTCTGCATACTCAGGACGAGGGGCTTTCTAAGCCGCGCAAGTCATCGAGACACAATATATAACAACACTAGAAATATAAGCAGAAGATGATATTGTTTCGTATGTCTAATCCCGACTTCCGAGTGGCATTTAGGTTAGCCAATCACAAAATCCAGCACGTAGTCTAATTGTCAACCCGGATGCAATGATGATGCGGCGATATGTAGGCAGTGCGCAGACTTGCGCCGTGGAACGATAGTAAGCACCCAGTACTGATCGCAGGACTGTCGAACTCTCAGCCTCATATTAATAGGTTTACCGCTACTTGCGGGTGGACGTTACCTTGCACCTTACCGAGTACTACTCCAACTCTGCTACCTTCCCTAAACAAATGTAATTGGCCATGCAGCACCCTACGATGTACTGGTATATGGCAGGACCTTAATCATCTTATATTCTAGAATCTTTGACGATCAACGTCCTACCCGATCGCGGGCGTCACGTCGATTCTCTTGCTTCCATTTTCAGACTCGGGATTTGGCGAGATACTATGTTCGACTATATATAGTCGAACATTATTAATTTGAACTACCGATGCCCTGTTTGAAATAATGACAAGTCTTTCACATATGGTTTCTGTATTACGTATTTTCTTGGATAGAGTGTAGGCAGAGGTTCATCTAGTTTACCTTGTTGGCTCACATCATTCGGTACCTACTGCATTGGGGTTGCATTGCATTCTCGCGTTCTCTAGCCCCTGGCCTCGACCTTGGTGCTCGACTATACATATACTCCGTATATCTGGTTTAATGCTCTGTCTCCCCTGGTAGCTCTGTCACCCCATACACCTAGCCCTTGCCGCTTGTATCTTCATAGATATACCTTTATGTAGACGAGCAACGATCGTATCATAATAGAGAAGATTCTGAATAGTTTGCAAATGCTTGATAAATGCCAGGGGCTCAAATTTTACTAGGATTCCTGACACATGTCCTGGGTCTACCTATTGTCTAAGATTTCAGTGATATACGTAGTCAAGATTCCACGTAGATTAGTCACATGAATGTCAGCGACATCCCTCAGTGTGGCATAAAGGAGCGAACGCTTAGTCTAGATCTTGAGGCTTGAGTTTTCGGTTGGTACGACGTAGATCTCGATAAGACTTTATTTGTCTGCCCTCTCCCCTCCCTTCTCTCGGGCATATATAGCCATTCAAAGATATCCAGACCCTCTCGTCACAGTAATGATTTAGCTTCGTCTGATTAATTTGCCAGAAATAACCTTATCTTGAAAGAAAGCTTCCTTGATCAAAATGGGACATCAAAGCGCTCATCTAGCCAAGGTCTGTGAGACTTGGAACCTCTTGCAACACCGCATAAAAGCGGGTAGCTATATATTGGATGGGAAAAACCTCCATATTGCAGATGTTGTGGCTACTGCACTGTTCGTTGCCTGCTTAACTCCCTGATCCTGTGTTTGTAATACTTACTAGGAGTCAAGTCATGGGTGTACACCACAACTTACCAGAGATCCTAAAATCCTTAAAGAACTCCAAGATAGTGTGGACGTTCTATTTGATCACCTTGCAAAAGGATGGTACGTTTATGGTAGGTGAATCTTGATTGTCTATTTGGCCGCTATCTTGCTGACAGACTATAGGCGTCAACACGGGGTTTGGAGGCAGCGCGGACTCGCGCACTGATGAGGTTGTCGCTCTTCAATCATCTTTAATGCAGCTTACACAGACCGGCATACTATCTCGTTCAGGAAATGGAGCAATCCCGGGCCATGCGATGCCATCGTCTTGGGTTCGAGCGGCTATAGTCGTGAGATGCAATAGCACTCTACGGGGCCATTCCGCCGTTTCCTTTCCTATTCTAGAGGCAATCACGGCATTACTTGAGCATAACTTGACCCCCGTCGTTCCGCTACGTGGTTCCGTTTCAAGCTCAGGCGACCTCATGCCCCTCTCCTATGTTGCGGGTAGCATTGAAGGAAACCCGGATATTCTCGTCGAAAAAAATGGCGTAGCACTTCCCGCACCCCAAGCATTGGAAGAGGCTGGGCTCCAACCCATGAAGCTGGGTCCGAAAGAGGGACTTGGATTAGTCAACGGAACATCGTCTTCAGCAGCACTTGCAGCTATAGTTATTTCGGAGACTCACCAACTTGCGTTGTTGACACAGGCACTCACAGGCATGGCTGTCGAGGTAAGTTGAGATGATATACTCATATTAAGAAAAATGTATTAGATGCTAATATCGGTGTGCCACAGGCGCTCCATGGAAGCAGAGAAAGCTTCAACCCCTTTATTGCGAAGATAAGGCCACATCCCGGCCAGATCGAGTGCGCGCGAAACATTTACTACTTCATGCGTGACTCCCACCTTGCACGCGATGCGCTCGAGCCCAAGAATCGCCGATGTGAAGATTTAGTTCAGGATCGTTATTCCGTAAGGAGTGCACCGCAATGGATCGGGCCTTATTTAGAAGACCTACTTCTCGCGGACCAGCAGATCAGTATTGAACTGAACTCTTCCTGCGACAACCCCTTAGTCGACATCTCGACTGGCGACATCCATTACGGATGCAACTTCCAGGCTGCATGCGTGACAACGGCAATGGAAAAGGTCCGGCTATCTTTACAGATGTTCGGGCGGATGCTTTTCTCGCAACTGACCGAGATGGTCGACCCAGCGCTCAGTGGCGGCCTCCCAGCCAATCTTGCTGCGGATGACCCGAGCCTTTCTTTCACCATGAAAGGAGTCGAAATTAATATGGCTGCCTATATGGCCGAATTGTCATACTATACTGGTCCAATGAGTCCTTTTGTACAGGCAGCTGAGATGCATAATCAGTCGGTCAATTCGATGGCCCTGGCATCGGCACGCATGAGCATGCACGCAACCGACATATTGACGTTGATGACAGCATGTCATCTCTTTGCTACATGCCAAGCTGTTGACCTTCGCGTACTGCACACAACTTTTGTGCAGAAGGCTACGGAGACGATCGCGTCTATCACGACAACCTCGTTCTCAGAAAGCCTAGCACCCGAGGAATTGGGTGCCCTCAATAAGGCCCTCGCATCGCATGTATTCCCGGCATGGTCATCAACAAGCAAGAAAGATCTAGCCGAGCGCTGCGAGTCCCTTGCTAGCACTGCCGTGCCCATCGTTCTTAACCACACCAAGGGTCCGGTGACAGATATCCTTCAATGGAAAGACCAGACCGCAAAGGCCGCATTTGCTATTTGGACTGAGACGTTCGATGCCTTCCGCCTCAGCCCTCATACGCCCAATCTTCTCGGAAAGGGCTCCCGGGCTTTGTACCAGTTTGTGCGCCAGGACCTCGGCGTACCTTTCCATCAAGGCTTTATTGAACATCCTACCATCAAGGTTGACACGCTCAATGGTCGGCCAAAAAAGACGATTGGTAGCTGGATCTCGATTATTCACGACGCTATTAAGGGTGGTTCCCTGTACGCTCCTTTGATCGCCGTGGCTGCAGATGGTTTGTTGGCTACCAAAAATGGTACGAATAGGGTAAACGGGCACCCAACAGCGAACGAGTACACAAACGGCCGGATATAAGAGCGAAATCTCCTAGAGCATCTCTGTTACATCTTTAGACGCATTCTGAAACCTGATTATACTCGATGTGGTGGTAGACTAGGTGAAAGAAATTATAGCGACTTGGGGAAGAAAGTCTTGCATGCTAGAGCGGAACTGAAGAAGCATGTGTTATTTCATTAATACGGCGTTTCACATTAGTTCAGTGCTGTTATCATTTATTCTATACTACAAGATACTATCAGCGGAAAGTATCTATGCTCACTAGGTTGTAGCCGTTGGATTGATGGATATTCAATATAGCAGAAGCTTTTCAGGGGTAACTTAGAAGTCGCAAAAGCCACATCGCCCCCTTTTCTGACAAAAACTATGATATGCAGATTAAAGTAATGACTAGAGCGCATCCTACACATCGTATCCTAACTATCGCAACAACGTTGCCAGGCTTATCAGTCTTAAGTAGGCCTTATCCCTATTGCGGGTGACCTTATTTTCGAAGTCTTATTAATTCGTCCTCGATAAGATTCCCTACTACTCTAATTCTCTCTCGAACCACAAAACCTTATATATTCTAATACTGATCAATTTTAAAGCCGGTTCTAATATGTGTTTTGCTAGACCACTTAAACTTAAACTTTTGAATCTTAAAAGATATTAAATCTACTCCAAGCAAGGGGACCGCAGGTGGGACGAATTGAATCAACCTTCCTAATCAGGTAAGTTGACAAACCGAAGGGCGCATGTCTTGTCAAAACCTTGGTGTGACCAACTACCAAGAATCCGAACACCGCAACTCAATCCCCAAGCATCTATAAGAAGCCTGAAACACTGTCTCACTTGACAATCGCAGCCGAGCTGATAAACTGAAAAAAAAAAAGTTAGTTCGGCAATGCCCCATTAAGTATGATCGGTCGATTCTGTATTCCTTAATATATCAATACATATCTCATCAGATCTAAAGAGAGCACCGATACCTATTACTACTACTTAATTAACTACAATGGCCTGCAAGGTCGCAACAGGGCTATCCCATAAAGCGTCCTCGTCCGAGATCACCATCCGTGACGCACTCGCGTCAGACGCCGCAGCCATTGCCCTACTAGGCGCCAACACCTTCACCACAGCGTTCGGTTTCTCCGTCCCACCGCGCGATCTAGCCAACTACCTCGCGGCGACGTATTCGGCTCGGGTCATCGAGCTTGAGATCCACGATGCGCAGCTCACTACCTTGGTCGCCCGCGACGACCAAGGCGTCCTGCTAGGCTTCGTGCAGCTGGTCCGGGGCCCGACGGCGGAGACATGTCTGCGGGGCGACCCGGCGTCGCATGCTAAAATGAGACGTCTTTACGTCGACACCATGGCGCACGGGCGCGGCATCGGAAGCAAACTGATCGCGGCCGTTGAGAGCAGGGCCAAGGTCGAGGGCTTCGGGATGCTGTGGTTAACGGTATGGGAGGATAATGCCGACGCGCAGAGGCTGTACCAGAGACTCGGCTATGTGAA
The DNA here is from genome assembly GCA_022376535.1 of Xylariaceae sp. FL0662B. Classification (NCBI taxonomy): domain Eukaryota; kingdom Fungi; phylum Ascomycota; class Sordariomycetes; order Xylariales; family Xylariaceae; species Xylariaceae sp. FL0662B. Next base: position 8,805 of record JAJJKD010000058.1, read on the forward strand.
ACTAGGTGATGCGGATTTCGTATTAGGGGACTGCATACAGACGGATTGGGTATTGGCGAAAGAGTTATGACGTTATTGTTTTATTTTCTCTTTGATTGTTCATATTTTAGATGGCCTTCACGGGTGTTGGAAACCGGCGCTGTTAGAAACGATTAGATGCGGACAGCTTTACTTATAGAAAAAGATACAGAATAATAAGAGCTATAAATTATATTTGGCGCTTACAATCATGTTTGCAGTTGAAGCTATCTGCTTGGACATAATAGCCTGAGACGATGAACCAATGTGCTTTTAAGGAGATGAGTACAACATCAATTTCTAACTCTATTACATTTATTTCATGGTGATGAATAGATACAATAATAACTATGTAGGCATTTTTTAAATTATAATTTTCCCTTGATATATTAATCCTTATTGAAGGTTTACTATCTATGTTTACATAAGTAAGGTTAGCCTATTCTCATTCGATGGCTTCTTCGCCAAGTCAATCTTGATCGACTTAAGGTATAGCTGTCTAGAGTGATGTAGGACTTGGATATATATATATATAATTGCTTATGAGATGTCCGTATCAGCCCCTTAGCCTTAAGTCAACATGGACTATTTGGGTACAATGAAGGTTCGTAGTAAGGTATAATACAACTATCACGTGAATTATTTAGTGACCTAGGAGCTCCTCCGCAAGGGGTGCATTCTTGATGTTTCATCTAGAAAACAACATGGGTCAACACGAGATCATAGTGTAAATATTCACCTGTAAAAATACTTACTGCTCACGCAATAACATTGCCGACACTTTCAGTGATGTTCGCACCAGTCAAAAAATATAGGTACGTATATTTGGGTCAACCCCAATAGCGCCTTTAGGAAGCTTTGAGGGGCTGCATGGAGACTTATTAGATGCTCATTAGCATTTCCTATTCACCCCTCTCTCTAATCCAACTTCAACATTGACAACGTCGCACCACCGAAGAGATCAAGGCCACAGTGCGTTCGAATTTCCCGATTGACGACTCGTAAGTCCGCGCTCAGTAACTTAGCGATCTAGTAAACAAGAAACCTCGGGCAGGCGACGAGATGTTCTCGGATGATTCTACCGGCGCTTGTGTAGATGATCTGGTGCCTTGGGTAGAGGCAACACCAGTACAATTCCGATATGAGCCTCTAAAGGAGGACGACGCCATTAGGCTATTAGAGCTTGAGCCATCGCATTCATCCGAAGATCCTGTTAGATGTAAGCTCATTCATGCAGATCGCAGCGAAAGCTTTCAGTACGAGATACTATCGTGCGATTGGCGCAGCAAAGCGAAGGCGGATACCGTGCCAATATCTATCAATGGTCAGACTTTCGATGCTCCGTCTGAGGTCTGGGCTGCCTTGCACAAGGTCCGACTTGAAGATCGGCCGAGACTGCTTTGGACCGATGCTATCTGTATCGACCAGCACTTAGAGGAGAGCGGCAAAAGCGTCGACGAAGAAGAGCGAAATCAGCAAGTCTCGCGATTGCGAGACACCTATCAGAATGCCGTCCAGCTCCTGGTATGGCTTGGTAGAGCCAGTGACGGCTCGGACCTTGTTTTTGAGCACCTCGAGAAATGCAGTGGCCATAAACACATCAACTGGTGCCACTATCGCGGTGAAACGGAGCAGGCTTTTCTCCAGCTATGCAAGAGGTCCTGGTTCTACAGCGTATGGTCCGCTCAAGAACTAGCCTTGACTAAGAGGGCTATCATCCTCTGTGGCGACCGTCGGAGCGATTGGCTGAACTTGATGAAATGCTCCGCCTTCCTCTCGACAGGTTCCTACTATCATCCGTTAAAAGGACCAGATGGCCGAACACATTTGCACCATCTTCGCGAGGTTTCCCGCAGCAACCATGTGCAACTGAAGAACGTGTTCTTATGTAACAGGCATTGCCAAGCAGATGATCACAGAGACAATGTGTTCAGCGTGATGGCCTTCGACATCAGCAGGCAGCTGGGCATTCCCGTTGATTACCGGATAGATGTCTCTGAATTGTTTCGAATCTTCACGCAGAAGATCATCGAAGAGTCTCGAGAGCTGGATGTCCTTCATTGGTTCGGATCGCGGAAGCACATGGCTGGTCTTCCGTCATGGGTCCCAGATTACAGTACTTCCGACCCTATAGGAACATTACCGAGAATTTTCTCCGGAGCAGCAAGCTATTCCGTTCATTATCCGTTCAAGCTCCTCCGTAGAGGATTCAGCTTTAAGCCTGGCGGTGTTCTGTCGGTCCTTGGGCGGCGTATTATTGAGAAGATTGCAGTTGTGGGCGACGAATTAGAGCCAGAAGATGATGTTGTTCCGGGAAGCGAGAAATTTCAACGTGTTTTGCGTGGATGGGAGTATCTCGCCTCACAGTTAACCAGCAAGAAGCGGTTCCCGCAAGCAGTCACAGATGCTTTCTCTGACACTCTTATTGGAAACGATGAGAACGATCTGTTCATTGACAATGGCCAAGCCCCATTCATCATCAAGAGGAATAGGCCAGCAGTGTCCCCTAGGACAGACATGTTCCATGTATGGTACAAGAAGTATGGCACGGGAATACTTGAGAAGGTTGATCTCGAGTATTTCAAGGAGGCCGATACCGACAAACCCACTCTGTGCCCAACCGGGGAGCCTTCCACTGAGAAACAACGGCAAGCTTCAGAGGCGCGGGCTAAGACACGCTTAGAGTGGTATGCTCGCCAAATGGAGATGACCTGCTACGGTAGGAGGTTCTTTATTACTAATAAGGGTTCCATGGGCCTGGCACCGCCACAAGGAAGACCGGGTGATGACCTCGTGTTCTTCCCTGGCGGGAAATATCCTTTTGTACTGAGGACCAGGGACGATGGTACTCACGAACTGGTTGGCGGCTGCTTTCTATACGACTTTGATGTCTTTGCGTTATTCCTGGAGGATAATATCGAGACTCGAGAGTTTGTATTGACTTGATATAAGTCCTTCATTGCAGTTAGCTCCCTAGTAAGTCAGATTGGTATTACTTTTGAACTGGCTGCTGCCAGTAAAACTAAATCCGTATGGAGTCTGAATCGGTGTCATTGGAAGGGTGGGACGCCCAGTCATCGATGAGTCAACCTCAACCATAAATCAGCATGAAACGAAACGCTTATTTTGACTGTGTTAAATTTTAACCTGACTGTGATCCACCCACTCTAAACCAAACATGGTAAGATAGGTGGGGTACCACCCCACAGGTACAATTTATTAATAAATAGATGTATCTTTCCTAATAACTAAATGTGCAACCTTTTGAATTGTAGCAGCACTTATTTCAATTGCAGCACCTTTTCAACTGCAGCACCTATTCAACTGCAGCACCTATTCAACTGCAGCACCTATTCAACTGCAGCACCTATTACCTGAGGGTATCACCATGGCTGAATTTACCGAATCCAGCCTTTTCGTCGAGGATGACGTCGATTTCATTGACCTTTTAATATGGGGGACCTATTGAAGCTTATTAAACCTAGCGAATACATTCAATTGTTAGGACAGGTACATCCATTTACTAATAAATTGTACCTGTAAGGTAGTACCCCACCTATCTTACCATATTTGGTTTAAGGTAGGTGGATCACAGTCAGGTTAAAATTTAACACAGTCAAAATAAGCGTTTCGAGCATGAAAATGGCTGAATTCTAGTCCTCGCAATCTTAAGTAGTTAAACCCCAAGTCGAGAGTTGTAAAAACTGAAAAGTAGCTATATGTGACCCAAGAATCGTTTTTCCAAGTCCATACTCAACATTCTTGATAACAGGGAAGAGGAAACACGACTTGACAACGGCTACTCAGAGCAAGCAGTTGTAGTCTTAAGTATTGATCACTGTCCACAATCCCAGAGCAGATAAGACCGAAGTAACCACCCAATGGCCCCAAGCGACTTTCCGCTGCTCTTCGAGTTCGACGCCGTTCTGATCCGTGTACCAAATAAGGGACAACCCGTCAAACAGACCAGCAATAGACGCACTCGCGAGGAATAAACCTAAGCCCTTATCACATCGCAAATAGACACATCCTAGCAGCGTGGCGCTCGTCGCTAGGCCACGTCCAGCCAGCACGAAAATGAACGGGTTCGAGCCAGCGAGGTTGGTACTTGTAGAATGCGGTGAGAACCCGAATTGTGTGGCGTAGGACGATGGGTCGAGAATCGCGCGAACGCTCATGATGGCTACGAAGGCACCTATCAGAGTAGATGCGCCTCTTGCTAGGGATAGGGGGGATGCGGATATGCCGAGGAATGATGTGGCCATGTTGGAGTAAGGTGACTAGTATGGGACGGTGCGGGTGAAGATGGTTTATACAGTCAATCTGATGCACTTTGAGGGTGTTGAACAACAGTCCCTATATACATACATGATCTGTTAATCGACATTGGTGTCAAATTTACGTCGGTGGCTGGAAGAGTCAGCGCTAGGGGTATTAGATAGAGCTATCCTAGGTAAATCAAAACCATTGCGCATTAGTTTCTCGGGTGCTCGAAAACAGCTAGCAAATTAATGGATGGACCTAGTCTGGTTGGGACAGTACTTGGCAACGCACTTAAGCAGAAAACCACATTAAATAAAAGCTGACAGACGACTTCCTCCGTACTCATTACGGATAGATGGCCCTCACGGTCTTTGAAATTAAGACTCGTCATTTGAAAAATATTTACATGTTTTCCTCTCGTCATATATAGCAAGACAACATAGTTTCTACAGACTTTACTACTCGGTTCGGTTTGTGTTGTCATCAGGGCAAATGCTCTAGTTATATATTAGGACCAAGGCAAAGTCTCTTAACTACGCAATCTAAAGCGAGCTTTTCTTCCCAGCCCCAAAACCACATTATTTACCTCGTAGGCATTCAACTTCCCTAATTTGCTGTACCTATGGGCAAAATGGGAAAATAGGGAGTGATGTTTAGAGGAATGTTCCATGTCTCCGAAACCATTAAAATGACTGTGTTAGCCCGTAATCTGACCCGTAATCCACACACCCTAAACCATCTGCAGGTACATTTTCTTAACAAGTGGATGTACCGCTTCTAACAACAAGATGTGCAACCTTTTCAATTCCAACACCTGCTGTTCGATGGTATCACTTTAACAGCACCTACTGCCTGAGGGTATCACGATAGTTGAGTTCGCGTATTCCAACCTCTTCGGCGCCAGCAGGGAGTGTAAGAGGCTCAAGTTAACGTGGAGGTCGGGCTCGTGGTTAGGATGGAGGTTACAACGAGTACGTTGGACCCTGATCGACAAGCCGAACGCACTGCAGAAATCATACGATTGCGCTGTGCGGCTGAAAGTCGCGGGGATAGGCGGATAGGGCGGTCCCCGGCGAATCATGAATATACTGTATGTACTGATTAACGGACTAGAGTTCCGAGCTGAGGATGGGGTTACCCACGATGCACATCAATAATGTTTGCAGCCAAACCAAAGAGCAAAAGCCAATAAGGTACCGAGAGGTATGCTTAACAATCCAGTTGCATTGACTCTCACAGAAATCGCGCTACGAGGCGTTCAATGCAGCTGACCAGTGCCTCTTGAGGAGCAATGGCCGGCTTGAAGAGCACGTCACGTTCGGTTCCGCGACCAATAAGCGTCTATTGAATTGGGTTTCGCCACGGCCTTTGCACCTCTTGAGCTGCAATTTTGCCACTGGCTGGAATATGGCCAGTCTAACTACAGAGAGATGAGGAATGGAAATCAGACCGCCCGGACGAAGTGAATCGGTGACCAAGAAGCCGGCTAAATGATATCTTATGGTTGCCGGACCTCATTTGCATGTGTACTCCTTTGTCCTAAGCAGTAGCTGATCGGGGAGTTCGGCATCCGCATCTGCCTGGGGATCAGATAGAGGAGTTTCAACTTCATATCTGCGACTAAGGCCTGGGGTATATAATACAGACTTAGCATTCAAGACCACCAACTCTCCTCGGTATCTCCTGTCTAAGATCCTCGAGGCCGGCGCCGTGGAAGGGGTCGATTACATCCAAGATCACTGTTATCAGAGTTGAGATGAGTTTAGATCGTGATATTAAGCGAGAACAGGTTTAATTATATTAGACATGACCCCCATGTGAGGCTATATACTCAGCAATAGCTTGGCGCCGGCTCGAATATGCAAACTCAAGGGGGGTGCCCCTGTTGCCTCGAGCATTAATGTTGGCCCCAGCACTGATGAGATAGACAACGACATCGTAGCGGTTCTCCTCGACGGCAAAATGCAGCGGCGTTTCGGCAGTGTCACGGAGCGCCTCCTTGTCAGCACCTCGGCCGACCAGCAGCCTGACCACATCGAGATGCCCGAAGCGAGCAGCGCAGTGCAAAGGCGTTCGTGACCAAGCGTTGCGGGCATCGACCTCGGCGCCCGCGTCGAGAAGCGCAGTCACCGCCCCGAGCTGACCTTCAATGGCAGCCCAGTGTAGCGGTGTGCCGTAGCTGCGGTCGGTTGAGCCGTCGATGAGGCCCATCCTCGCCTCGAGCTTTGCCCCACCGGCGACCAAAAGTCGGATGTGGCTCACTTGGCCGTCTCTCGCCGCGCGGTGCAGCGGCGTTACGCCGTAAGCATCGGCGGGATGCTCAAGCATGCGCATGCCAGCTCGAATATCGCCTAACTGCCGTTGAAGTTCACCGCGTTCCCTGTTTGATTGGGCGAGTTGCTCCTTGGCCGTCTGGAGTTCCCGCGTCAATTTCTGCTTCTCCGACGTCTCCTTTTCCCGTAACTCCTGCGATGCTTTCTCCGAGACCTCCCAGTTTCTCTTAGTCTCCGCCTTGGCGATTGCTAGCTGCTCGGCCAAAGCCTGCTTATGGGACTGTTGAACTCGGTTTAGTAAGCATCAGCCCAAGGGATAACTGTCATGAAGGTATATGCGGCATGCATACTTCAAATGCTCTGATCTTCCCGTCGAGCTCTTGCCTCTGGCTATCACTCCAACCTACTGCCTGCGACAGGTCAATGTTTTGAAGTTGGCCCAAAATCCGGGTCAAATCCGAAGGGACTGCTATCAAGTCACTAATAAATCGTGACACCGCTGCGGACTCCCCTTTTTTCTCCGCCTCCATTTTCTTGAGTTTCTCCCTAAGTTCCTCCACCTGGGCTGGAAGTGGCTTTTCCTCGCCGACACATAGTCTCTCGGCAATAATCCCATGGTGACTCAAAACCACCGACTGAGATCTCTGGGTACGAAAACCAACCCTTATTGCCGATGGAAGTTCCTTGTCGCCCCTGACCGTGTCGCCGTTCTTGTACCGCTGCTTGTCGTTGACAGCAACCACGAAGCTGCTATCGGTTTCGACTTCGTAGGTGGCGTCGGCATCTGGCTGGGCCGTGGTGATGATGCGGAAGCCGAGTGATGCTATCTTCACTGCTAGACCAAACAGGCCTGACCGCAGTCATACAAACGTGTGTTAGTGTGGATCATATGGAGAGTGTGGGAAGGCTGAAGGTAGAATCTCAACAGACCATTAAATGTTTTTCCGGTCGTGATGGAAAAGCACCCCGCCTCCGGTGTCCCATCTGCAGTGCCCAGCACCAGCCTCCCGGTGTCGTTGTTGATGGAAATGGCAGAGCCGACATATGCCCTGGCAAAGACTGGCTCTGAGGTTTTTGTGAGTTTCGCCCAAACAAAATAGCCACGCTCAATGCTTATGTGGCACGAGGACCCAGCTTCGACTTGGGGAGTGACGATGGCATTCTTGGTCGATTCGAGGATGTATGAATCCTGGGCTACGAGCAAGTAAGACTGCGGTTTTGCTGTGTAATTTAGAAGACGAATACTCCAAGACATTCTGGAACATCAAACAAAAAAACGGAAAATAACCCCCAACTGCAAGTTATTAGTGGTTTCTAACAGTATGCTACTCCGGGAGAAATTTAGGCCTGTATGGTCTGGGGAAATGGAAGCAAGGGCAAGCAAATGACTGGGTAATGTGAGGCTATGGATCACAGTCCGAGACTCCTCATCAAGACAAGTCTTCGACTATTATCACGGGCCGACTCTCTGCCAGTTTATCCTCCAAAAATAAATCGCCGCATCAAGGTTTTCGCAAGGCCGAAAAGCAGAAGCTGACAGTTTTCGGTGAGGCTCTGCGTTTCATCAATTCCGGCTTCTCCGTTCTTTTCAAAGAAATGCCTCAATATTGCAGATTCTCAGGTTGCTACCTAACGCGCCCTGCATATATGAGAGGTCTCTTCTACGGAGTGCTCTGCCGCCTACTATTAATGGTATAAGGTTGTTACACTGCGTCAGGCCAAAGCAACGTCCCCGACCACCACCATGGAGGAATATGGTTGGTTTGCTCTATTCACCCCACCACCTTCAGCCTTTATTACTCATAGCCCACGAGTATAATAGAGAACTGCTAATATTCATTGTGTGCTAATTGCTAAAGGGTTAGGCTCTGGACTGAGAGATCGACGCCGATGTTTGCCGGCAGGAGGATCTCCACCGACCTGCTGCACAGGGAGTCAAGGAAATTTGGCAATGGCAATAGTATCATTCGACAGCGAGAGACTGTTAGCATTCCATGGAGCCTATCTCAGTGCATATCAAGATGACTACCTATGCTACATGATAAGTAGGGGGCTCTTAACAAATGCCCCTGATCTGTATCTAAACAACAAATCGAGAGTTCCGAAGACTTGGCCGTTGATCCAACAACAGCCAATCTGGCGACTGTCAACGGTTCTTGTTCAAATGGTGTTCATTTCATGAGCGACCCTGGCGGCTTAGGCTCTAATAAAACGAAAAACGCTCGGTTAGCTATCGAACTCAATGTTTTGACGTAGCCTATAGCAGCAGGGGAATCAGGCACCTACGTGTTGATGAACTTGAACACACTGGTATTGTTGGTGCCTTCCAGCTGGTTCGAGATGGTAACGGACTTTTGGCCCGGGATGATAGGAACTGCCGCCTTCGTGGCAGCTTTTGTGAGGTCGACCACGGCGCATTCCTCAGGCGTGTCATTAGGGCCACATCTGCATACGTAGAGCGTAAGACTAGGGTTGATGACATTCTGTTGGCCGGGGATGACGGCGATAGCGGCCACGGGTCGTTCCTCGTCATTGACCTTGCGGGCTATTCCCGTCACGAAGTAGTTGGCCGCTCGGATCTTAGAGTCGGTATGAATCGTGAACGTCCTGCGGTCCGACGTGCGATCAGGGAGCACCTCCAGCAACACATCATCGCCATCTGCGCTGGGGTACACTCTTAGTTCACTTCCGTCATCATGATAGGGTTTGCCCGGCGTGGCCGGCTTGTGATCACCCAGGTCGATCAGGTTGCCAGTAGTGAGCAAAGTGCTCTGTGTGTTTGTAGTCCCCGTGAAGCCCAAGAGATCTGTTCCAAGCCTGATGGCGGGGGAGACACCGCCTTGGCTGAGCAACTTGGTCCGGTAAACAACAACGGACTTGAAGCTTTGACCGCTGTTGCTGATTACGGTGGCGCCGTCATAGACAAGATAGTATTGTTGAGGATTGGAGAGACCGGTGTTATTCTTGATCTTGACTGTGACACTAGCCATTGTCATATACTAGTATACTTGAATATATAATAGAGAGAAGAGAAGTGAACTGGTGGTATGGCGAAGCTGGTCGCGAGGGCGGCTACTTGGGGACGTGAAATGAAATCCAAAGTCGGGCACAAACCAAATGATATATAAGCCATGAATGGGTAGCCCTTGGTAACGATCTGGAGTCACATCAGTGGGTGTGTGTATAGGAATACTAGGGGTGGTGGGCGGCTCGAGCGAGGCCAACTACAAGCCCAATCTGCGGGGTTTGAAAACTGACTGCTTCCTGGGCCAAAGAAATACATTGGTTGATGCCCCCTGGCCGAGGTGCTGACTGCAACTCTCCCCATCAGCTTGACGCACGTTGTCAGAAGAGGCGTTGATTATTGGATATGAAAAAAAAATGCATTTTTCTCTGGATACGAGGAGAGAGGGAGAGCAGAGTCGGGGTAGCTAGAGAGAGGCGAGGGGGCCCAAGGACGCGGGCTCCTGCTCATGTATTGCCTGCGTGCTTCACTTCCCTAATCTCCAGGCTCAAGCTTACGTGCCTTTCCGGTAATCATTATCCCACACTGTAGTATCCCAGACTGGTCGTTATTCCCCAGGACCTAGCGTTGAATATTCGGTCTGGCGTCAGGTCTGAGGTGATAGTCTCACGTTCTAGCATCAGGATGGGCAAAATGGGCAAAACCGTCACAACGCCTATCTGCATTGAGAATGCCTCCGGCATCCAGGAAGGCCACCGGTATATCCTCTACTCCTCGGCGCCGGAAATGACCTCTGACCCCGGTGGTTATTCCACATTCCAATCGGCCTTGTATCTTACAACTACTCGGACTCACGGCCAGCAGGACACTACTGAGATCACGTCAGAGTTATATGCCGTTATTTGCGACTGTAAGGGCTATAGGAGCGAGGAGATGCAGTATGGTCGCCACCTCGTTCTCCGAGATAAGAAACTTGTCACCCTGGGGAATAAGAGTGGTGAGGGCACCTCGCTTGAGGTGAAAGCCGATAGTGATGGCATCACGTTTGACGAGACGTCAACTACGAACTCAACCCCTTGGGGGACTTTCAAGATCCGGTGCAACAGTAAACTCCCTCAGAAGAATAGCTATGCCGTTGGCCTGGGGCGCAAGGTAGGAGATACCATAGTCCCGGTCTCGGTTGTTCGATGTTTTCCGAGCGCCAAGTTCACTTTCAAACCCGTAGACACATTCCATGTTGCCCATCGACCTCCGCCCGTGCGCCCGCGCGGCCATGTTGGCGATCCACTTGATTTCAAGATTGGAACTATCATGTCACCCAACAATGCCAGCTCTCCCCAGCAGCCGGCCGAGGCAGTCATCGACGACACGGGTAACACGATCAGGATTATCGAGCGCCCAGGTGGTACATTTCATGTGAGCGGTACACCTCTCAACACCTTTAACGGCGACTTCCCCGACCCACTCGAAAAAGAACATCTCAGCAAACCGGCTGCATCCCAGAGCCCTAGCAGCGGTGCAAAACGCCCGACGGTATCCGCGGACGACATTCTCACACCCGAGGAGTTGACCAACTTATTTGTTAAACGATTTCCCGACTATCGTCCCCAGCCTACATGTACCCCCGACGGCAACAACGACGAGGAGATTCTTGACGAAAGTCTGAGTCTCGATCGCCTCAAACAATGGGACATTGTCTTTGTCGTTGACGACACCGGCACCATGCAGTTGCCGACCAGGGGCGACCATCACAAACTCCAACGAAACTATAGAGGCTTGACTCGATGGGGATTGACGTGTAAGGCACTCGAGTACCTCGCCGATGCGGCGGCATCGCGGGACAAGAACGGAGTGGATCTATACTTCCTCGTCAATCGCAGCCTAAATAAGCGCAACGCCACCACGGGCCAGGAGATACTCGACCAGCTGAAGAAGAACGTGATCCGCGACAACGGCGGCGGGACCTTCTTCGAACCCGTGCTCCACCCCATCCTCGCCAAATACATGAAGAAGCTGGATAAGGCCATGGCGGATGATGTCGACCTCCCACCCCCTCTGGACATCATCGTCCTGACTGACGGGGCGGCCCATGACAAGTCTAGAACTGAAAAAATGCTCGTCAAGACAGCAAACCGTCTTGAGACAAACGGGATCTCCGAGTCCCAGCTCGGCATACAGTTTGTGCAGGTCGGGGAGGACAAAAAGGCCAATGAGTGGCTGCGTTCTCTCTACGCAAAGGTCAATGTCCAAACAAAGCATGAGGTGAGTTCCAGGAGCCAATCTTTCACACTCGAAGTCGTACTGATGGTATCGGGTTCTCCCGACGTCAGATCATAGATGTCCAGACATATTCCGACCTTGATGATCAGACTAATCAGACCTTTGGTCAAAAGCTTCTCAAAATACTTCTCGGCGCCATGGAACCCCGAGAAGACAACAGTCTCAACCAAAAGTCCAACGCTTCGCCTTACATTTAGAGGCCCCAGAACTCGCCCGGCAACTACAATCGTAGCCATAGTCTACTATACACAGTGTTACTAGAGCTATGACATACCTCACTCCTTGTGACCCATGTGCTTAATGCCACACACGACTACGTGATTTTATGGTTAGAGGTGTGGCGAATACACGTGTACATGTTTTATCTGCTTTCTCGTCCTATCAATCCCAGTGAACGAACCAGAAAGCAGCCGATGCTTACAGTACAACCGGACTGAACCTATGCACCGAGGCATCCCAAGCCCGGGCGTGAATATCGGCGTACAAACTCTTCCCAGAGATAAATTCCAGGAGCCTAGATTCAGTAGAGTGATTCGGACGATATTTGTAGCTACGTCGTCGCTGATTTCTGGTCAGCAGCATGCTGTCGGCCCGGACTAGAACAAACATCATCGAGAATAATGAGAGACTGTGAGCGATATCGAGGAAGGGCGAGGGACAAGAGGTATCATTCCTCCGCTGCAGCCCGGCCCAAGCAATAAGTGAGAAACTGAGTGACGCAAAAGTTGTGTGAAGAAAAAGGTCAATCAATCGCCACCTAGAATCGAAAGCTCTCATCTTCCGGCGACGGTCCATCTGTCGGCACGTTCGGCCGGACCGACAAGACCGGTTCCTTCGTAGTCTTACTAGTATCTCAGCTTCCGGTAACCTTTTGAGCTTTCGCGGATCTTTTCGGTCTGGTTCCTGGGGCAATCCGGCTCTCGGCGAGACCAAGAAAAGATTTGTTAGTGTAGATGCGGAATCTTTAGCAGCCTCCTCGAGACGATCTTTTATATCGCGCAGTAGATTCTCAAAACCTATCCTCTTTGGACTTGGGTGGAAATGGTACTTCTCACTCAGCAATTTGCCGGCATGGACACAGAAGACATCTCGGTCTATTGTGCTGAAAGTAGACACCTGCCCCTGACTAAAAGTGTTCAGCTACCTAGAGCCCAGGAGCTGTTGTCCGTCAAACCTAGAGTTTGCCTCTTGCGGCCGTAGCTCCTCCAGCCCCGTGCCATCTTGCCGTCCTCCGTACCGGATGACTATTTGATGCAATCGGATGAGGATTCAGATGGATGACTAGGACATCGCGGAGATTATCGCACTAACTCAGCTACGGCGCAGTCGGATTGTGGTACCCAGTACGCAAGAGCCCACCTCAGCCCCCTTCTTAGAGTAATATTCCACGTCTCGTTTTATAGATATGCAATTAAGGGTAGTAATAGCGCAAGGGGCCAACACCAGCATGAGTTACCCCAGTTCGGTCGGAGCATCTAACTAACTACATGAATCTTTGATGATCCAAGGCTAGTATTAGCAATCCGCTCTTGTCTTCTGCGGCCCTCCGGGTCTCGTTCCGGAAAGCGTCCTCTGGCAATGGATGCCCCAAGAAGTCCGATATCTTCAAATCAAACAATCAATGCAAAAGACACGGCACCGTCAGCATCAGCAAACGGGACATCCCGACGAGATGTTTCCGGTCCAGGTCGACTGACCTTCATGGACCTTCCCTTCGAGCTGCGGGAGATGGTCTGGAAATACGCGTTGCCCGAGTCGCGGGTCTTCAACGTTCTCGTCTACACATCCGCGGAATTGAATATGCAGCTCCTGGGTCGCGAAAGTCTCAAGCTGCCGCTGGCCCACGTCTGCTTTGAGTCCCGGCGAGTTGTTCAGGATGCCGGCTACATTCTGGCCTTTCGAGATGAGGATGAGCCGGATGATCCGGGCGTCTGGTTTAACCCTTATAGGGATGTTATCGAGAGGACACTTTGGGGGCCGTGCGATTTCCGGGACTTGAAATATGACGGGGAATAGGTTGTTACTACGCTAGCCCCCACGGATCCCACGACTGTGCGGTTGGTATGTGAGGAAATAGTGTCTATTTATATTATATCACCGAAAATCTACCATTACGAGCCCTCAATCATAATTACAGCATCTCTTGCTGCTTTACCCAGGCCTAAGTCTAATGTTCCACAGGAGAGGCTCACGAGCGACTCAAGACTACTCCGGGGGGAGGAGAGAGAAGGGGGGGGGGGGGGGGGGGGCCTTGGACATGGGTGGGCAAAGTAGGGGTTCGTTCTTGAAGCAAGGGGACCTGAAATGGATTGACAGAATATATTGATTGATTGCCTTATTTCAAGCAACTAGCGTCTTTTTATGTACACTTTCTTTAGACTTATTAGTCAACGCTTTAGCTTACGATTTCCTCTGTGCAAGTTAGGCCGGCTACATCTATATATTTGTTGCAGTGCGTACATATATCATTGTTGCTAGCTTAGCATCAACGGCGTCGTTTTTGCGACGATATTCGGTTACTAACTTATGTTATAGCTAAAACTAGTGGCTCAACTTATAGCATATATCAGTCGGAAACGTATCGTCTTAGTCAAAGTTCAAGACTACACACACAGTTTGATGCACGCAACCTAAGCGATCACCGATCTAAGAGAATGAGACCCCCTCATCTCTGCTGCCGTCTGAAAGACAAACAGCGAAAAAACCACAACTGTGGACCGTTTTTTGTTTCCTTCTCACTATTTCTCTCTCTATTCCCGTTTCAAGAAGTACCTTTAATAGATACTCCAAGGTTCACATCGTTGGCAATGTTATTGCGGGAAGAGCGAAGTTGAAACCGGTTAGCCCACTGTCCTTCTGCGGTCTTATTCTGCCCACAGCTAAAAAGCCCCGAATTTCTAGATAATATTATTTACCTTAGGTTGGTAGGCCAGGTAGGAATCAACTCATAAGCCTAGAAACGTCAAAATCACCGAAGCTATAAGTCATACTCGTACCCATGCACTTTGACATCCCCCATATCTGGGGAAAATGATATTTATTTGTTGGCCAAAATCGTCAGTGAAGGCAGCAATACACCAGGATATGGTAGATTCAAAAGAAACTCGAGTATGACCTCACGGTTTCCATGCCAACCTAGCCATGGCGATTACAACGGCACCTCGGCCTTGGCAACTGCAGTGTCCAGCGTCAGCACTCTCTCTTTATAGACAATTTGGCGAATTACCCGAGGTCCTAAGACTTCCCTAAAGAGCTTGTAACTCCCGAACATAGTCCAATAGGAGATATTCGCTCTTAAAACAGGGCGTAAGGGGTAATAAATGACTCTGGATGCTACTCACCGTTCTTTCCACTCACTTGCACGGCGGCGGCGTGCTTGCCTTCAACCTGGAGTTCAAGCTTCTCGTGGGGCCATAACGTGACATAATTATCTGACCAGATAACTGGCAAAATATCTTCGCCGTGTTTGTCGACGAGATTAAGCCTAATAAAGAACGCGGGAACGGAGGAGTGGTTTTCGAGCACAACGGCTACTGCGTCCTCCGAGCCCTCCCCATGTGGCGACGTCTTGATCGTCGTCGATATTTTGGCTGTTTGCAAATCGTCCAGCGCAGTAAAATTGGCGTACTCGTCCACCGGAGTGTAGAACCAGTCTGAGTCATCCCAATTCAGAGTGTCGATTGTCTCGGCAAGCCAGTAAACATTGCGACTGAGCACTTTCTTTTTGTCTCCGAAAAGGACCAGCCGCAGAAAGACAACATCCTCGATGGAGTCTAACGCCGCAGAAAGGTCCAGGATGCCCTTGCTTACATTAACCTCGGTCTGCAGAGTCTTATTGGTGCTGTAAATCACATCCCCATCCATGTCAATAGCATCAACTGCGAGGGTCCTGCGTCCACTTTGATTAAGGGAACGGTTGATCAGATATACAGTCTTGTTATGGTAGTCATATGCAACATGTTCTGTTCTCCCACCGACTTTCGCTCCGAAGTAAGATCCGGCTGGGTGCATGTAATAATCGAATAAGTTCCAGTGCAAGCTCGGCCATGCATTGTTCATCATCCAGTATATCAGTCCCGTGGCTGGGCGACTAGCACCCCATAAAGCTGAGAATCCTTCAAACTGCGCCCTTGTTGCTTCATAGTCCATGATCTGTGCCTTGAGAAGGTAGTCGTCCAACGAAGATGGCTCTCCGAAGCGCTCCCAAAGCGCATCATTGTAGATCTTGCGGTCGTAGAAAGACGAAACATTCGTCGACATATGGTAAAGCCCCTTCTCCGGCTTCTTCCAGAGATCGTCCATATCGGACTTCGACAAGAATTTCTTAAGGCTGCTAATTTCCGGCGTTCCAACGCCGGCGCCGAGCTCAGAACCGAACCCAAAAGCAGCTCCTAGGCGGTCTTCGGACGGATGGACGTCATACCAGTAGTTGGGGGGCACCCAGTCGTAAGGTCCATCCATTTTCAACCCCGATGGTCCGAGGAGCTTGGGAAAGCCCCTCATTGAGGCCGAAGCAATGATGGGCAGCTGCCAGTCTGCCGCTTTCAACGAATCATCATACATTTGCGCTGCCTTATCATCAGGCCAGTAGTCGCTCCCGACTAGATATGCCAACATGCTCGGGTGCCCTTGTTGCATAAGGGCCTCATGATACATACTCCTATTCGCAGTCGCATAGTCGGAATCTGCCCACTCTGATTTAACAGCTAAGTCTTCATTGTACGTCCAGGCTTCCCATTTATCGCAGCATTCCCAACCCGCCAAGACCATTAGACCTACGCGGTCCGCGATGTCGTAGAGCTCAGGGTGCTCGTTCTTCCCTTCCAACCGGACTGTATTGTGGCCAAGATCAAGCATCAACTTAGCTTGCGTCGAAAACTTAACGCTATCCCATCGCAGAAACATGTCCGCTGAGTAGCCGCTACCAATGACTTGGAAAGGGTATCCATTGACGAAAAACATGGTGTCGTTGTGCGAGTTGACCTCTGATGTCACTTGCCGAATACCAAAAGTTCCCTCCGCAGTATCAGAGAGAGTTTGGTCTACCAACGCGGATATTTCGCCCTTGTAGAGCGGCTGGTCGCCCCATTGCTTGGGCCACCAGATTTCAGGCCGTTCCAATGTTGTTGACAAGAGAAGCTCGGTAGTAGCTAAAGGGGGTATCCTGGTGGACTCCGTCCATACATAGCTTCGGCTGCTTCCGTCAATGGAGACATTGCCTACTAATTTGACGGTGACCTCATGATCTGCCAGGTTCTGGGCCGTTGACTTTAACGTCACGACCGCGCTCGAATTCTCAACCGGCAAGGTGACATCCGTAGTCACCCTCAACGGTCCCAAAGCTACTGGGCCTGTCTGTTTTATCTCGATATTTCGCCAGACACCCGCTACAGCATCAGCAGTCAGTAATTACTCTTACCAAGTAGTTTGGTTAATCACCAAGCTTCTTGAACCCCGATACAGAACCTAGGGTTTTCGAATACACCTTAATAAGGAATGATTATTTCCGAAACGGGCCAAAAGAAGTAAATTGAAATAAACGACCTTAGATGCTACTCACTGCCATTGTCTGGGGGGTATGGATTCCAATCCACGAAGCCAAGCGCAAAATCATAATTATAGTCAGTCGGATGAACCTGGACCACCAGTGCGTTGTTGGGTTTTACAACTTTGGTAATATCGTAGGTACTGCCAACATAGGCACCTGCCTGAACCTTTCTAGTCGCGATTTGTTCGCCGTTGACGTACAGATCAGCACTAGAGCTGATACCATGAGTGACGAGGTGGTAGTATTGACCGGGTTCGGGGCTGAGGCTGAATTCTTTCCGGTAGATCCAGGGAACCTTAAATTGAGTGGCATTGACTGTCTGCAGTCTATCCGAATAGAATAGATCATCTTCACGATAGACGCCAGTTTCAAGAAGGCAGCCCATAAGTGTGCATCGAGAAGTGTCCACGTGGTGCCATGACGAGGTGTCCTTGCCGGGATGAAACAGTTCTTTTAGGTCAATATCGACTTTTTCAGTAGACTCGAGATCCCAAGATGGTATGACAGCTGTCTCTCCAGGCTCGGAAACTAGCAATGCCGCAATAGTCGCCTCGATGCCAAAGCAGAGCCCCAACAGTCGCCCACACAGACGCATTGTGGTGGTTGGTGAAAAAGTGCCTTGTCCTACGGCTACGACATATTGGAAATATCTACATATATTTCAAGTGCGTATGCGATGAAATGAAAGCCCAACCCCTCAGTGGACTTAATTGGCAAACTGCCTCTTATGTAAGAGATATCTAATAGCCTGTAGACCCCAATGAGATAGGTTACGTTCCGCAACAGCAGACCTCTTCCGATGCTTCCCCACAATCTGGGGTATTATTATCAACCAACCCAAGAAACAGAGATCTGGTAATAGATCGGCTCTATATGCATCCCAGAAGATGTATGATTCATCTGAAATAGAAGCGTTCCTTTAGTTCGGTTAAAGGACCAATTAGATTACTACAAAAGGTCCCTCTCATTTCTTATTACCTGATTTTCATTTCCGATAATTATAGTAGTTGACCCCGATTGGGGTGGTTTAGCCACTATTTCCCTTCCATGCCATCAACAGGTCAGCGCCCTGCATCTCTGATTGAATGTCACGTTACTTCGACTGAGTTGTAGGGTTCAGTACCGTCCATCAACTCGATATACCGGCTATAAGAGGACGCCGAGACGCAAAGGTCACGACAATTTTTCCAATTAGCAAATCCGAATCGAAAATTGCCACCCCCCGTTAGAACAATTATACTACGAAGAGTAGGTATTTTTGATATTTTTAGACTACCTAATTCCGTAGAATGAAGGTAGGCTTCGTCCGTCCTTAATAACCGATTATACATTCAATGTTCTAGATATCTCATCGCAGGATCAATAGTTCCAATGAGAATCTCCTAAGTATGAGACATTGAGTTGGAGTGGTGGTATGGGGGAATAAGGTTACGGGGATAGAATCAATAAACAGCAATAACTTAACTTGGACGTAAGTTTAGCAAATTAGCAAACGGTTGATAAGTAGGCATTGCAGTCAGTAACGGGACGATGTTAACTTTTATACAACCTTTAGCACATTCAATCTCAAGACTCCAATAATAGCAAAACCGTGTTTGAGATCTATATACATATGAAGGAAAAGAGAATGAACGACTTAGAGTGTAACACCACGCACACTCTCAATGACCAAGTCCACTAGCTAAACAAGATCAACGACAGCGAAGTTTCAACAACGACCATATTCTCGGCTGTCATCCGGCACTTCTAGCCTCGCAAATTGGCCAAACCCCTTTCCCGCAACTTCAGTGATAATTGCACATCTAGACCTCCGAACGCCAGCCGAGCGTGGGATGTGGAACGCAACAGCAACTTAATTGCAGAGGTACCGCTTGATAACGTCGTGGGTATCCCCTTTGCAGTGGATCTTCTTTTCTGTCGGAGAGCAGTTGCCGTAGAGAGAGTCGTCCTTCCAGTTGCGCAGCCTGGATGGGTTCTGGGCGTACCCGGTGCCGGGGGAGCTGCAGTCGGCGAGGTAGTACTCGACGTCGTCGAGGTCGAACCTCTCGTTACAGAGCTTTTCGCTCTCTGGGCCGATTTCGACGGCGACGCTGCAGGGGTTGAGGCCCTCCGTCCACGCAACGTTGTAGTGCGTCCCGCCCTCGCGGATCTGGTTTCCGATGGCGATGCTGCCGTGGACGACGGGGAGGGCGGCTGCCACGAAGAGCACGGCGAGTTGGGCGGTGGGGGCTGCGAACTGCATTTTTGAAGAGATATCTGTCTTGGTTCTGGTGCTAGGTATTTGCAGGGGAGATGTTGTCTTGATGGATGGAGTTGAAGGTTTGAGTTGTTGTGTCTGTTCTTTCTTTCCAGATGTTGGGAAGGATTATGCCCCCTATATATATTCAGGTATCCCTCCTAGAGTGAAGATCATCGTCATCACCCATACTCACAATGATACTATCGATGGAGCAGAACTAGGATCATACTCGACGGCGTCTTACATCTCGTCAGCGGACGTGGATCGTTCTACGGAATCCTAACATACACACGTCCCCAATTAGACTGCTGAATAGAGCCAAGCAGTCCAAGCCATAAGAGGATCGATGAAATGGCTTTGCTTTAGATACGTAATGTCGACAGCTCACTTGTGCAGCAGCGGAGTAGGAGGGTCAGGTCTGTCGGGACACAGATGTTGATTTAGGAAAGTAATTCACTTATGGTTAGCAACCAAATCGGCCTCCTGGCGGTCGAAGATATATTTGCTTAGCAGGAGACTAACAGCAATGATCACCTTCGTAATGCTATTATTTTTAACCTCGCAATATCAAAAGCCAAGCTACCTAGGCATCGTGTTCTGAGATGATTAGGTACCTACCTACCTAAAGTACTGGTATGAATAGGTATGGACTGTGCCTAAGGACAGTTGAATGTCAATATTGTGTAATTCGACTAATTCGACTTATACGCCGTATTGAGATACTTAAGTACCTAGTAGTGTAGGTATGACGTACGGACTAATCTAGGTATCTACAGTGGCTGAGTGGACCCGCAAGGCGGATAGCTTGGTTATTACGCCATTATCCCTCTGACGATTGTGGGGTATCTGCCTGCCCTTGCAGCGGTACATGTACATGTAGTTTAAACCTGAACGAACATTCCCAGCAGCCGCTCCGCCACGCTCCGCCTGAAAATTTCAGCATCCTGCGGATACGCGGAACCCAGGCTAGGCTGGTGAGGCTTCAGCTGCATATGTACGTACGGGAACTAGCGTTGGCTGCTTGGCCAGCTATTCATATACGTACTTAAGTAATCACGTAGAAAATTTACTAGATATCCACACATAGTGGATATACCACTCGCTTCACTAATACCTAGGTATTTTTACTAGTAAATGCAAATACCTTTTCTTCCAATCCAAAACTTCTAAAAAATTTCAGTTGCAAAGTTGTTGCTGTTGCTTGAGGCTCAATTCAGCTTTTGCAGCCAACAGTTGTTGTAAGGGTTGTTGAGGTTAGTTGGCTGTCAAGTGAAACCCTGAATGATCTGTTGAAGCTAGGTGCGGCATCTGATTTTCGGAGCGTTTACTAGTATGCAATTGAATGTTTTCTTCGACTCTCGACTCTGATACGTTTATAACTATCTTTACCCCCCGCTTTTGCGCTTCGATTTTAAACGGCTCAGCATGTGTTGCGGTGCCCCATAGTTCCATCTAATGCAGGAATTTACAGGCCATTCAGCCAAGTCCTTGGCAGTTCTAGAGACTTGAAGACAATAACGGGGACGCCGTACCCGTAATTGGTAATACTGCCTACATTGCATCAGTGAGTATAAATCAGTTGAAGATAAGATCCCGTCTTCTAGTCCTAAGCACTTAGAAGGATAGCTATTTAGGGGCCCCAAGATCTTACTAGCTGTTAGGCAGACCGCAATAACGGGGATTATTGTAAATTGTAAGGATAAGCTTGACGTAATAGCTGAACGCAGGGCTGAGGCTCTACGGATTAAGAAAAAGATGGTATTCCTTTCGAATAATACTTATAAGCAACCACCCAGGCTTTGGTGAGGAAGAGAATATTATGGATTCTAAAGAGATTGAAGATTGTATAGGTAGGCGTGAGGAGGGGTTGGGTACGGCAGGGCAGTATGTAAATAGCTTCATTTTTTTTTTTTTTTTTTTCAATAGTTCAAGGATTATAAAATAGATTGTTGTAGTAACAGGTTACCTATGTATGAGATGAGCTAATAGAGCGAATACTAATAGCGCTGTTAGGAATCGAACCTAACTCACTCTATTAGCCGATGCGTGCGCTGATTCCAGGTGGATATAGTCTTCACTAAGATCTAAGTCCCCCGGTTACCTTTATATAACTTGAAGTTACCAAGGCGCTTTACTAATTAAAGCACAACGTCCTCCAGACGTATTAGGCAAAATAGCTAACGCGAGTATCGTATGCTCAACTTACCCCTTAAGTTACTCTGGCACCGACCGGCAACTCACCGGAATTCGAGGCAATGGGAATTAACCCGTAGACGACGCAGGAAAAAAGTCAGATGAATGCAAGGAGATTCTGATCGAATGAGAATATGTCCCACCATTAAATGACATGATGAAATATTGTTGAACCACTGCTGTTGAACCACTGCAGTTGAACCACTGCAGTCAAATCCATAGTAGGCTAGTCTAGATTAGGTTTAGCGTGGTCACGTGACTACGTCACATGACCTGCGGGACCTCAGTGGTAGTAACTAAATCCCCACTATTGCAGCCTATAATTTTTACCTTTTAATTTAATAATAACAGATTATTACTACAAATCGCGATTTTATTATAATACCGTACGTACGTATAATAGAGGCTATTTAATACTGATTAGTGGTTATAAAGGTAATTATAAATAAATAAAGGTGAAAAAATAAATTATAGCCCAGTTTTAGGTAAGGCTTTCGTATTTAATCCGACCTAATTTTATAATTTTAGCCGAGACTAGCTAGCTGTATATAAAAAGGTTAAAGACTTTATTTTACTATTAAAAAAAAGGGTATTTATATATTTTACGTTATAAAAAAGACTTTAATTAATAGGAAAATAAAGTAGCGAGCCCTATTACCGAAAGAAAATACCGTTTATATTAAACAATAACGATAATAATAAATATCCCTATATTTCGGCTATCGATAAATTTAATATTTTATCGGATTTTAACGTTTTTTAATAAGATCTAACATTTTTTAATACCCCTATTAATTTTTTACCGAAATTTATTATTCCCTATTAACTTTAATATTTTTTAATTATATTATATTACCTACGTTATTAAAATAATTAATTTATTAAGAATTTTATTTCTACCGGGATCTAATACTTAAAAGACCTTTATTTTTAAAAAAATATAAAAAGGATTACTACTTTTATTAGCTATATAGAAAATATATATATACCTAAACTTTTTCGGTAAAAATATCAATTTTAATAACCCCATAAAAAATCCTAAATATTATATAATCTATATAAGTTAAATTATCTAAATCTATAATAATATTAAAATAAAAGGTTAATAACTATTTAAAATATTTTAAGGAGACTTTTAAAATTAAAAAAAAGATAATTTCGAAACGGTAGACTATTATTTTAAAATATACTTTTTAGAAATATTCGTAAAATATAGAATTTTTTTATTAGGAAAAAAAAAAAACGTAAAGAAATTTATAAAACTATTTACAATTAATAATTTAAATATTTTAAATATCCTAAATCTTATACCGGTAACTACTTAATTAGCTATAATATTATTACCTTTTACCTTTATATTTATATATTAACTTTCCCGTACCGTAAATATACCGGATATATAAATTACGACTTCCAATAAAAATATAACGGATACTTTAATATTTAATTCTTAAATAACAAATACCTTATCTATTAATAATTAAAAACCTATACCTATCTTTAACCCATAAAGCCCCTATATTTTATCGATTATATTAAGGAACTAGGCCTTATTTATTTATAATAACTAAGTATATAAACTATTTCTTTAACGTATTATATATAACGGTATAATCGATCTTACTATATATATTGCCTTTTAAAAGATATAGAAATTAACCTATAACTATATAAATAAATCGTATAATATATTAAAAAATAAAGTAAAAATCTTTATTAATATATACCGGAAATTTAATATTATTAAAAATTAATATTATATTATTTTCCCGAATATCCTTATAGATTATATCAAGGTCTATTTTATTAATAAAATTAATCTAAATCGTTATTAAAATAAAATATATAACCAAATCTATACCTATTTTAATATAAACCTTAACTATACCTATTATTAAACCGATTAAACTATTATAATATATATTAAAGTTCGAAATTTAAACTTAAATAAGTTAAAAATAGAAACTTTAAAAGAATTATTCGATAAAATAATCTTTATTTAATATATATTTAGGAAAAGTTATAAAAAAGAAATTAACTTTTATAGTAATATAATATATATTTATACCGGCATTTTTAAGTTTAAATATGCATTTATTAATATAAAACCGACATTTAAAGCCCTATTTATAAACCTTCGATTTAATATATAAATATCGATAAACCGTAAAATAAATTAATAATACCTATAAAATTAAAAATTAAATAATATAAATTTTACCGATAAAAAATATAATAATAATAGCCGTAAATCCCTATTTTAAAAAAAATAATAAAATAAACCTAAACTTTATCCGGATAATAATTAATAACGATTTTAAAAAAGATATTTTATCTATAAAAAAAACAACTATTAATTAATAAAGCATTCCCTATTTAAACGAAATAAAGCCAAAAATTAATACTATAACGCTATAAAAATGCTAAAAAATCTACCTATATTTAAAAAATTTACTATATATTTATTCAAATTTAAAAGAAATCCCGAAAATAATAATAATAATTAATAAAACGATAAAAATAACTATAATAAAAACGAAAAAATAGTATAATACCTCGCTAATTATTTATTTTTTTATCGGCTTATTAGTAAAAATATATATAACTAAAATATTATAATAGAAATAAATTAATTCGTATTTAACGATTTATACGTAATTAAATATTAAAAAATCCTATAGAATACCGGTATTATTAAAATATTAATAGTAAAAAAAGTATAATTAAAAGTATACCTTAAGGAATACCTAAACGTATAAATCGATTAAACCCCCGGTAATATAACTATTCGATTTAAAAATTAAAACCAATTAATAGTTATCGGTATAATAACTATAAATAATAAATTAAATTAAATTAAGTTTTATATTATAAAGGCCTTTATACTATTTCTATTATTATTATAAAATATAAATAAATTAAAAGCTTATTTTAATAACGTTTTTAACGTTATTATAAAAAATAATAAAAAAATAATACCGGTAATACGAAAATAGGGATACCCTTTTTTTAACGTTAGCCGTAATAAATTAATTATTTACTTTATAAAGGCTAAACTATATTAACTATATTATCGATTTAAATATTTATAGACCGAAAAATTATATAATTTATTAAAAATAACTAAATATAATAACGTTAATATATCGATTTTTAATAAAATTTAAAAATTTTACTATTACTACTAAATTTACAATCCTATTTTTTAAAGGTTTAAATTTATAATCCGAAATAAATATAACTTTAATTACGAAATAGTAATAAATATAGTCTATTTTAATAGCCGAAACGTACTATATATTATCGATATAACTATATCGTTTTAAATAGTAATATTTTTAAAGTCCTTATTAATTAAAAATACATAGAATATATTTTATAAATATTAGATTTATATATATTAAAGCTTTCTTAATATTATTACCTATAATTCCGGTACGAATTTTTTATTTAAAGAGTTTAAAAATAACGTATAGATTATCGGCGTTACCTATAAAGAAATACCCGTTAAGGTTTATTAGGTAGTTAAAAAGATCGAAAGAATATATAAACCCCTAAAATGCGTTTACGAGATTTTAAAAAATAAAATCGATTACTATATAAACCTAAATACGATCTTTTAAATAGCTATAAAAATATTTAATAATATAGCCGGCCCTAACGGCTTTATATTAACGCTATTAATATTTAGTATTTATTTAAAAGTTATTACCGATTTTTTACCGTCCCTTAACATTATAAAACGAACCGAAGCTATATAAAAAGCTATAAAAATATTAAAAGAAATATAATTTAAAGTCGATATAAATCGTATAGTTAATATATAAAACGGTTTTATAATATAAAAAATCCTTATATTTTTATTATAAATAGAAATAATGGTATAAAAAAAAAGGAAAAGCTAAATAGGACCTTTTAAAATTACTATTTTCGAAAACTATAACGTTATTATTAATATAAACGGACTAATAAAATTTCGATATATTTAGGTTAAGAGATATTATTATAACCAATAAAAGGTAATAAAGGCTATAAAAAAATCGATATAAAAACCGATAATATCGGTAAGAATAAAAAAATCGATATAAGAATTTATTAAGGTACCGGAAATATCGACAATAATAAAAAAATCAATATAAAAACCTACAGGGCTAAAAATAATAAAAAAACCGATATAAAAACCTATAATAGCTTTTAAAAAATAATAACCCGTAAAAAAAAAATAAAATAGATTCCGAAAATATCCTATTATAAACCTTATTATAAACTATACTTTTACCGTATACTATATATTTAACGTATTTTTTTTACGTAAAAAAAAGGTCGATTTCGAACTAATAATTAAATTAAGATAGGATAGAATTATAAAAGCTTTAAGGAAACTATTTTAAAAGTTAGATTTTATAGAAATTAATAACCTTACTGTTTAAGAAATGTTCGAATTTATAAAATTCGATTAGATATATATTACCGAAAAGATTTTTAATATACGGTTTATATAAAAAGTTAAAGGAAAAATAATTAAGCTATATAAAAAATTACGATTAATTATTTAAAGTTACGGAAATAAAAAAAAGGAACTTATATTTATACAGTTACCGACTATTTAATAAATAAGTTAACGTTTAATATTTATATTAATACTTTTATTATTTAAGATTTATAGTATAAAAAGGGAACTACGAAATATTATTTAAGCCTATATTTAAGCTAATAATAAACTTGAAAAAGAAATCTATATACGGCTACCGAAAGAAATTATTAGTAAATATTCCAAAAGTATTTATTTTAAAATAATTAAACCTTTATATAGCTTTACGGAATTAGGATTATATTAATTTAAAATATACTATATGTATTATAGAGAGAGACTAGTTATAAAGATGTTAACGTATAACCCGTATTTACTGATAATTTATAGAAATGCCGAGGATTTTACCATTATAGGACTATAAACCGATAATACCTTCAGTATTACCACGGATGCCCATAATTATCTATATAGATTCGAAATTACTGTATAAATATTTAGTTAAGCTGGGAATAATATTAAAGAAAAGGTTAATAATCGATATAATATTATTTCGAGAATTATATAAACGATAAGAAATATTAAAAATTAGGTAGATAGATGGTAAGGATAATTCATTAGACGCGTTTACGAAAAAAACCCCGAATTTAGCTTTTGAAAAGTTAATTTTAACGAATCGACTTACCGTATAAATCGAAACCTTTATTAATAAAACTACTATATTATAAGGTAGGATAGGATAACGTTATGGGGATAATATAACGTTATATAAATTATATATAGAGGTTATATATAAAGAGAAAACGGGATATTTATATAAAAGGGAGATAAATAGATTTAAAGCCGTAAAATGCGTTTTTTAATAATAAAATAAAAAGTGCCTAATATTAAACTACTACTATTAAACCACTATAGTTAAACTATTATAATTAAATCTATAGTAGGCTAGTTTAAATTAGGTTTAGTGTGGTTACGTGACTACGTCACGTGACCTATAGGACCTTAATAGTGGTAACTAAATCCCTACTACTGTAGCCCATAACTTTTACCTTTTAATTTAATAATAACAGATTATCACTATAAATCGCGATTTTATCATAATACTATACGTACATATAATAGAGGCCATCCAACAAATATAGTAGCGCATTTAATAGTCTAAATCGAATTAATCAACGCCCCCTAAATGAATTGATTCAACTCAAATCCATTAATTACGTATTCTCTCAATAAATTGATTAATAATTCACCCGTAAACCACCTAGATTCCCTAGTAGACCTCTCATTGTATGCGATTATCCGGCAACAGTTCGAACGCGGGCTTAAAGGCGAGCGAAAGCATTAGAAGACATCATAGTATTGGGATGTCAAGTAAAATAGTTGCTTTAAGGGAGACTACCAATCATTCAGTTGGTTAGTTGGACCATTGATCCAAGGGAAAAAGTCCCGAGCTCTTAAGGGTTGGCAGCACAGTGCATAAGGTAGCTGGGCTGAGAAACGCCAGGAAATTGACATGATAGGTGGTTTAGGAAGTAATATGCAAGGGGGAATAACAAATGAAAGGCATCAGTTTGTTAAATCCATTTTTATCCTTGAATTTATTTGGATCAATTCCCAAAGAACGCACACACGCAAAAATGGATCAAGATCGATTCAAGTCAAGCCAATTATTATTTCGTTGAATTGATGGAAGCGCTGGCGACACTCCATCACGCTTCCCCTAAAAACTCCAATATCATAAATATTAAAATACCCGAGTTCGTTGAAATTCTGCTAACTCCAATCATTTTGATTTTCACCAGTGAAACGATGATTATTCGGCTCACATAAGCCGGCTTGGTCACATTCTGATCGCCAAGGCAGCAAGTAATTTCCCAAGAAGAGTCATGCCCACGTGAGACTATAGATCTGTAAGAACACCTTGTATTAGTCCCATTTAGTATACACAGCACCTTCTTTGACATCTCTCCAGTCTCTCAACAATGATAGGGAATATACAGTTAACGAGCAAGAAATACTAACAAACGAGGACTTTCGAATTAAGTTAAAAGTAGTATTAGTATTAGTAATAATAGTAGTACTAATAGTATCAGTAGTTGTTGTTATTGTTGTTGTTGCTTCATAAGTAGACTCACAATCACATCAATCCATTAATAAAACCATCCAACCTAAGGATGAGTAATGCCTGGACGGCCATCTAGCTCGCTTGGTGATGCCGCCGGAGGGTCAGCCGGAAGCTCACTAGCCGTTTTCGGAGTTTGATTTGTGTCAAGTTCATCCGGATCGGCCACCGACTGTCCAGCTTTGCGCCGTCGCCACACGAGCCAGGCAATATTCAAGAGTAAATATAAAACTCCAACTCCGACCCCGACTCCTACACCTACTGTGGCGCCTATTGATAACCCACTAGACCTCCAAGCAGCAGGAACTGACTCGAGCGCAGGCGATGAGGAGGGGATCGAAGGTGATAGCGTCGGTCTTGATGTTATCGCAGACACGGCTGTAGAAGGCGTGGTAACAAGGTCAAATGAATGAAAGGCGACTCTGATCGAATGAGCATTTATCCCACCGTCGCCCGATAATTCTCTGGTAATGGTATTTCCGAGGCGGTCGAGGTTGGTTAGAGTGTAGGTTTTCGTCACGCCTGGCGTCGCGTCTGAAAGGCAAGAATAGAAGCCACCATCGCAGTGAAATCCACTCCCGTTTCAGTCAGTCCGGCAAACCAAGATGTGCATATAGCTCAACTTACGCTGGGTAACAAGTCCATACTGTCTTGCTTGCGTCTCGGGGGGGGGGGGGGACGCGTCACAAGCACTGACGTAGCCGACAGGACATATAGCCGGCGAAATGGTGGTAGATAGGTCTCGACTGACAGCCCAACAGCTTGTATCGTAAGGATTTCCGAGGACTATCCCAGAGGTTCCTGACACCCAAGACTGGGTAAGACAAGACGGTGCGAGAGCAATGGTTGTCAACATCATGGTGAGCCCAGAACAGGGAAACGAAAAGAATATGGGACTCATAGGATGCCTCTTTTGAGAATTGTTTCCAAAATAAATCAATGCTAATTACTTTCATGCAGGTGCAAAGTTCTCGGGCACGCCGAGGAAACCCAATCCCGCGGGAGTGTCACACTTGAGAAACCATCAGCATGCAGCATATAAGGTAAAGACGTGACCCGCTGACCTATATTAATTTTTCATGAAACGGATTCGTGATTCGTGCCACCATCAGGAATAAATAGAGAAAGAGCTCAGAGCGGATTATTGACTTCACCAAACGAGGACCAGCCCGCAGAAGTGTTACACGTACTGTAGCTTCCCTACACCCCCCAACGAGGCCTCAGCTCTAATACAGATTCATCAAGAACACTATCTATAACTACTCATATGTCCTGTCATAAAGCTGTTGTATGAGAGAATATACTGTGTCCCTTGAAAATGCCTCACAACTGATATAGATGTACGCCATGATGTACTGACTAGTCCGCTGCTAGCTCTTGGCCATGGCGAAGATATCCTTAACCAGTTGTCGAGGTTTGTCTTTGGCGAGGATTTGGATACGGGTTTCCCTTTCCCCTTTCGGGACGTGGCTGGACAGCATTCAGGAACTGGTGCCGGTTCTATCCAACGATTACGTCTAAAAAAAAAAAAAAAAAAAAAAAAAAAAAAGCGCCCGATGTAACTTCGAATGGAGAATCTACAACAGAATTTATATTGTGTCCTTGGACTGAGCAAACTATTAGGAGTCGTTCTTTTAATTCTTACGAAGAAGGATCTCAACCAGCGGGATGACCAGGACAATCCCCGCTATACTTAACATGTACTGTTAGTCACTTAAGCATTGTCTGGAAACTTATCGATCATAATGTTGAGGTTTATATCAAAAGTCCCCTCAATACTGCCTGTTTTGTAGCGTACCTACGGAAGTGTAGTGTATTCTAAACTAAGAGTTAATCAATCTCCATTAACTCCGGTCTCTTGATGCTCTTTTTCTAGATATCTAGAAAACATTCAAATATATATCCGCCGATGCTTTGCGCGTTCGACGACGGGTCTTCAGCCACGAGATATGACGACGAGACGATACTTTTTCTATACGGCCAGCCATGTCGCAAGTAAGCAAAACGAACAGCTAAGCAAGCAAGCGTGTCGTCCGTTCAAGTCATTGAAAAAATCTAGAAGATCTTATGAATATATATTACCACCGACATGTCTAGATGGATAGACGGATGCAAGAGAGTACCTTCTAAGATCGAGTTGAAACCTTTCTTCTTTATTTGTTTTGTCTATAGCTTCGCCTTGGTCGGCTCTATAGTGGGTAGCAGCAGGTCGCGGAGATCGCCAGCAGCCTCGTTGATGTAGTGGCTCATCTTCTGGCTACCGATGCCCTTGGAGACGATGTTGAAGTTGAGACTAGGGAGAGACGCGTTAGTGAAATTGTCATTTATTTTCGCACATACACAGAGAGAGAGAGAGAGAGAGAAGCGGGGGGGATAAACATGGTTAACCGGTATTACAGAAAAGAGGTGCAAGTGGTGGTTGTCTTACCTATTCTCATTGATCATGTACGCGATGCCGAAGCCGGCGTCGATGACCTGGCTCCAGCCATAGCCGTTAAAGAACTCGGAGCTCAGCTGGCTGGTCGACAGGTACCAGGAGCTGCTGTAGCCGTAGGCCGGGTCCTTGTAGATAGCGGGCAGCTCCTCGCCAGGCGCGAGCAGCTTCTTGAGCCCGAACAAGTGGCGGTCGACGCCCTTGCCGTCTGAGGCTGCGGTGATGTACTCGATATGGGCGACGATCGCCTTGCGGAAGAGGTCCACGCGGTGCTCGTTCGAGGTGGTGTGGTCCGCCATAGCGTTGCAGAACGCCACGCTATCGTCCGACACCGTCCGGCACGTCTCGGTGCGGCCCAGCTGGAAGCGCCGCGTCGCGGCAGACTCGTACGTCGGCCGGTTCTTGCCGTACATCTTGAAGTAGGCCAGTTGGATCACCATCTGCACGTACGCGTCGGGCGAGAACTTGAACTTCTTGATCAGGCCCTTGCCGTAGCCTTGGTAGGCCTGCACCGCGAGCTCGTGATGGCCGATGACTGACTTGAAGTCCTGGATAGAACGGTCGATTTCCGCCTGTACTTCTTTTGTGACCTCGAAGTTGACGGCGACGGGCTCTGGTATGTTAGACCGCACGGACGGGTTGCTGAAGTCAAGTTTGTTGTTGAAGATGGCGTCGTTCACAAAGTCGTTCAACCGGTGCGTCGGCGTGCCGTCCATCATGCTGTGCTCGCCCATAAAACCCGAGGTGCCATTGTCGTTTACGATGAACTGTAGAGGCTTGTCATACCACCGGTTTTGCCCATCCCCATGCCAATATTGGTGCGCCCGCTCCTCAAGAGTCACCGGCGCTGCGTCATCAAGACATACAACGAAAGAGGCGGATTCAATCGCTTCTAGCGCCGCCTTGTTCTTAGGTGAAGCATCTAAGAGGACCTTGTGGGCGTCTGCCCATACATCCCTGTTCTCGGAGGTGAGGGCACCTACGGCAGGAATTCGCTGAGCATGCTCGTAGACCCGCGCAAATTGCGCCTCGAGTTCAGTAGTATTAAGTTGCTGCCCGTCGATTTCGTGAGCGATCTTGAAGAACTGGTTTTTCCGGATAGCGATGATGTGCTTGTGGACTGTGGGGTCATATTTGATCGGGTAATCTGCTGGCTTGGCTGGCACTCGGCTGGCATTGAACATCCACTTGTAGCTGTCCATGCACAGTGGGAGCTTCTTCATGTATTCGGGCTCCAGAGTGCCGGCGTCTACCTGCTTCTTGAACTCGAGCGCGGCGGTAGTCAGAGCCGCGGCGCGTTTTGCAGGATTCCGCCGGCGGCGGTCGTCGCGGTGCGAATAGAAGTAGCTGACATAGGGAACGACGGGGTCCCGATAACCCAGGTAGGCCGTATCATTCCACCACTCGTATATCCAATTCTTGGTGTTGGGGTCTTCCCGCTTTACGATCAACTTCTCCTGCAGTTTCCGGCCAACGCCGCCTGGCTTGATAAACTCTTCAACCGCTTTCTTGCTTTCGGCATACTCGGCGGGACTTAGCAGAGGGTGTAAGCTCTTCACGTAGCGGGCAGCGGTCTCTTCGAGGGTCGGGACTGGTAAACGGGGGAGCGAGTCTTGAAACCGAAGCATCGGGCCCTTGGATTTGTCCTCTGCATATCCTATACTACGCTATCAGTCTTGCCTGGACAGACTGGGCGGTTTTCTGTGATTCGCGACTGACCTGCGGGAACGGAGCTGTTGTTCCGTTTCGCTGCTGGAGCCATTGGTATACTCTGAGAAAGCAGTGTTAGCTTCCGATATTCCCGTGTCAAGGGTGAAAAGGAGACGAGGGAAAAAAGGCGCACTTTTGGAGTTGAAGCTTGTCTCGCAGCTGATCTTAGAGCAGTAGCTTGTGCCCGGCTCTTGGCTAAGGACGTCAACATCACAAATAATATTGTGTCTGGCTGAGAGTCGGGTTGTTTTGTAGAGACGGAGGACAAGGGATAAAAAGGACCGTTGAAAGGTAGCTTCTAGTGGCCAGGTGATATGCGGCTGCGCGGTAGGTATGCTGGTATGTAACCGTTGCTTGCGAGGGCGTGCCTAGGCTGTTTCGCTGTGGGTATATGGGTCCAGGGCTCAATGAGATCACTGGATGTTGTACATAACAAGCCGTTGGTCCGCAATGTCACGTACTCACGGAGACGCGGCGAGTGCTCGGTTGGAGAGGCAGCTGTTACCCCTCGAAGCCGAGGTAAAATTGTACATACCTAGGTAGGTAGGTAACACCGCCGATCAAGTATTTCCACTTTAGCCGCATCCATGCAGGCATATATCCTAGGTACTTACCTAAATTATTTACGTAAGAATTTCATCCCATTTCACCAGCCTCAACTCAGCATCGACTCTATGTATTTCAATCAATATTTTTCTCCTTTTATTCTCTTATTTTCGTCATGTTTCCACAGAGCCGATGCTATCTATAATGCGAATATTATCAGTAGTAAGTTTTCATATTCCTTCTCGGTGTTCAACTGTGCTGCCGATGTCCCGTAGCTCAACCAAGGGTCCAGTCTTAAGATCAAGCCGCATACTCTTGTCCTACGTAGTTTTCACATGCAATTTCGATGGGACGTTCTTACATCATACCTACCCTACTAAGTAGGTACTTAGTACTTAAGTAGGTAACGCCGAAACCCCCAGAAAAGCTGATACGATCTGGAGCTCTTATTCAACTTTTCAATCCG
Organism: Xylariaceae sp. FL0662B; assembly: GCA_022376535.1. NCBI lineage: Eukaryota > Fungi > Ascomycota > Sordariomycetes > Xylariales > Xylariaceae > Xylariaceae sp. FL0662B. Next base: position 42,393 of record JAJJKD010000058.1, read on the forward strand.
ATCTTTGATAAACGATATGTTTATGTCTCAATTCATTTGACGTGCATGGGAGTGCTACACGTACACCAGCCCTACCAATTTTCAGCACTGCTGTCAATATCTAGGTTAGGTATATGCCTCCAGGTTCAGCTATTCAGCACAGTCAAGTCAATGCTTTGGCATCCTACGAGGTAATCGAGCAAATAATAGTCAACTTGATAAATAACAAATGCACTACATATACTGTATTGACAAAGAATAGCACCGTCCCGAAGAAATCATATCTCAAATTGCATTGCAGTAACTTCGATATCCCCTTGACCCCCCCCCCCCCCCCCCCCCCCACTCCGCCAAGTTAACCAGGATACTCGAAAAGCACCTTCACATAGAATATAATCCATCTACACGTGCAGAATCTCAATGACTGCGCTACTCAATGCCGTTTGAAATGAAGACCCATGCCTAATACGCAACTTAGTCGCCTGGAGGCTTGGATAACACTGTGGCTCAATTCTACTAGTTCATGCTCGTGGTCCTTATGTTGAGTGCGCCGCCATCGTACCATACGAGCCGTGCCTAATTGATTGGCTTGATATCATGCATCCCCAGGTTCGAGGCCGTTCTGATTGAATTCAGTACAACTACGCCATGAGCTCTTCCCTTATGACGCAAAATCTTGATGTTGGGTTGCCAGGGCGGCCGTGTCTTACATAGACACGCGCAAGCCCCATTGCAACGCCAGGTCTTATTAGCATTCTCAGCTACGATTCCAAGTTGATAGAGACATTCCACACAGACGCGATAGGCTCATGTCAACAGCCTTCAAATACTCATTGTTGGTCGTCCTTTCGACATGTCTGACCCGTCAAGCTGTTTCTTCAGACTTCTCTCCGTTTTGCTGTTATCAGCTCAGTCACTCCTTTACCCAAAGGCTAACTGCCTTTCTTTTCTTTCCAACTATTCTAGTCATTCCTTTTCTCTTCGGAGTTTTTTCTCTTTCATTTCGTTGCCGCAATGGCGTACTCGATTTCAACCCATTATGCCGGCCAGGGGCTTCTTGACAGCTTCAGTTTCCTTACCGGACATGATCCGAATAATGGATTCGTAAAGTAAGTTGAAACATGTAAATGAAGCGGACGAGACTAGAAAGCGCCATGTCTAACTCCACAACAGTTACCAGAGCAGAGAGGATGCTTTGGCCAAAAATATTGTATCCATTGATGAGTTCAACCGAGTAAAACTCGGTGTTGATTCAGTCAATACTTACTCAACCAACGATGGAGGACGACCAAGTGTGAGGCTCACTAGCTACGAAGGCTTTACTCACGGTCTTTTTATCGCGGATTTTGAACACATGCCTGCGTCGACTTGCGGATCCTGGCCAGCTTGTATAAGAGCCTACTTTATATCTAAACGATCAGGCAGAGCTGACGATACACAGTTTGGGCGTTCAATAACGCAGACGACGGAGCCAACTGGCCTGTGGGGGGAGAAGTTGAGATTATAGAAGGTGCTAATACCGTACAAAGAAATCTGTTCTCCGCACACACGTAAGTCCAGGTCTCAAGATTATACAAGAATTTATAGCTAAATTAAGTAGTACTGCTGGGTGTAAGGCTCCTACTACTGGGTTCACCGGAGACCAAAGCAGGACGACTTGTGAACCAACTGTAGGTACTAGGTTCAGACACCGTATATATGAAGTCCAAACGCATCTAATATGTGGTATCTAGCCTGAGAACTTCGGCTGCAACTATGCCGCTCCTACTTCTGATACGTCGTCGTACGGCGACACGTTTAACGCCGGAGGCGGCGGCGTGTACGCCATGGAGTGGGATTCCGATGCACTTAAACTATGGCACTTCCCTAGGTCCAATACTCCGGCGGACATTAAGATGGCTCCTGTTGTAAGCCCAAATCCGGAGAATTGGGGGCCACCGCAGGCGATTTTCGGCGGATCCGACTGTGATGCCGACACCTTCTTCTTCAACATGAGCCTCGTGATAAACATTGTAAGTATTCATGGTATAGCTTCAAATACGTGGCCAGCTTACAAGTGTTGACAGAACTTCTGCGGCGACTACGCTGGGAATGTCTGGGGCAAGGCCGACAAATGCAACCTTCTTGCGCCTACGTGCCCAGAATTCGTCGCCGGAAACCCCGGTGCCTTCGAAAACACGTAAGACGGTTCAAGTTACCTAGAAACCACTCCACGGATGCTAAGCTTATCATCAGTTTCTGGAATATCAACTATATCGACATCTACCAAAAGGGGGCTCCGAACAATATGACGGTTCCCCCTATCTTCCCGAACACCACCACTACCGCATCAAGCCTTCCGCCCATTTCCAACGCCACAGCCGCTCCGAGCGGCCCTGTTCCCAGCAATACGCGCACGGTCACCATCTCAACCGTGACGCAGGTGATATCTACCGTAGAACCAACCAGCACCGGCGGCGGCCTGGCCGACCCGAGCACGATCAACGACTACACGCTCCTAGGTTGTTTCGGGTCTGCCGGGGGCTACCAGTCCTTCTCGCAGATCGCATCCGTACCCAACATGGACAACGAGGCATGCGTAGGCAGCTGCAAGGGACGCAAGTACGCCGGCGTCTACAACGAGTAAGTGTTCGCCCCTGCCAACCACCGATACACACATACGCGAGCAAGCATGAAGATGGCTCACACACACCAACAACCACAGCACCTGCTACTGCGCCGACGCGCTCGGCGACGCCGCCGCCGTCGCCAACGCGCTCTGCGACACCCCGTGCCCAGGCAACGGCGGCGAGATCTGCGGCGGCGTCCTCGACCCGAGCGAGATGACCGGCGCCGGGCTCTCGAACAGCACGCTCCGTACCAACTACACGCTAGGGGGCAACACGACGCTGTCGCCGCGGTACCACCACCGACGCGCGGCACCGCCCACGATCCTGCTCACGCTATACGGGGACCTGAGCTCGGCGTCTGTGCCGGCGGACGCGCCCGCGATGGGCGGATCCCTGGACCTCCCCCCATCTTCTTCCACAACAACCCCGGCAACAACCCCGAGCAACGCGACGGCGACGGCGACGACCACGACCGCCGTCACCGTGACGTACACGACGGTGTGCGCGACGAACCCGGCGCTGCTCGTCGAGCTCGAGTACTGCACGACGATGACGTACCCCATCCCCATCCCCAACCCCACCCCCTTCCCCACCGCGAACGCGAGCGTTCCGCTAGCAGCCACGGTGCCCATGACGACATGCACGCAAACGTGCGCGGCGTGCGGCCCCGGCGGCGAGAGCACCGTGACGCTGACGGTTCCCGCGGCGGTGGCGACGGGCGGCGCCGACGTGGTCGTCACGGCCGTCAGCGTGCAAACGGTCGTTCCCGTTGCCGTGAGTAGTTACAACAACAGCAATAGCGGCAACGGCAACGTGAGCATTGCGCTCGCTGCCGCCACCCTCGCGAACGGCACGGTGTCTAGCATCGGCGGAACGGGCGCGATGCCGGTGACGGCGGGCGCGCGCCGGGTGGTTGCTGCTTCGTTGGGCTGGGGCCTGGGGGTGTGGTTCGGGGCTCTGGGGGTTATGCTTCTTGTGCTGTGAGGGTGAGGTCGGATTTTTTGGATTCGTGAAGACGATAGGTGAGGGTGGATAGCCTACGACGAAGGGGAGGAGGGGGGCTTATCCTAGGCTATATGAAGGTAAGTTGTTTGGTGTGTTTCGTCTGTTTGTCCTTCGCGATGGAGGGTTACGTTAGATGATCCTCTGAGATCCATTAGCGTGGTGTTGGGGAGTATAACGAGGATCAGATCGAGAGCAATGAATAAATGAAGATGTGTACCAGCATTTGATTGTAGTTCGTGTACCCAGTATCGTGTATAGTTATCATGCTAGTGAAACAGATATCCTGCCGCTATTAGAACCATGTCGTCTATCATCATGAGCACCTCTTACCCTTCAATCTTCTTTAACGTAGGATTAAGCAATAAGCTTTGAAGTAAACGACTATTAATAATTACATGTGAATACTTACTTTGAGGCGTGAGCAATGGGTATCATTTGTGTACAATATTCCCTGGCCAATTTTGCGTTCCCAAGCGCCCAAGCGATAGATTTTCTCAATGTGAACAGTCCTAAACAACTTCCCTAAACGTAATGCCCTGATATCAAAAACGAGCCTAGATCTCAATTGTTATGGGAGGTTTATTGGTCAACTTCCCTGAAGTCCCATGCTGCATAGCAGCATTGATCATCACACTCCCACTACCAAATCCCCCAAGCACTAGAGAATCTGGAGTCAGTACTTACGCTTTCCAGATAGTTTGACAAATTATCGAGTGTTTAGCATTTGCCTCAGGAGAACTTAACCCTCGAATATACTAAAATATGCTAATAGGATATTCTTGCGCCTTATAGAGGCAGGAGGGGAAATAAATGACTCTAGACGTTACTTACTCAACCACTGCCATAGGACGCTCAAAACACCGTAGTGTAGGACCCTGAATGCATCCAACCAACCAGCTTGCGGGAGCATGTCATAAAATGGCCCACGCTTCGGACGCGACATGACCTTCTCGTAGAACCTCTGGCAGTCATCCCAGAAAATAGGATGCATACCTCGACCCCAGTGAACGTGTCCGAATACGTGCACTCGTGGCTTTGTGCGCCATATCTCTTGGAGAAGACCGGGGCAGCCAAGAGACAGGTCGAGATGATGTTGCTGTAGCATGTTCAGTCTTAGTCCATTGCAGACAATGGGGTGTGATGGTATACCGGTGGAGTGTGCGTCACAAGAATGTCTGTATCCAAGGGTACGATACCATCCCATGGATGGTGTGGTAAGGAGTATTGAAATCTGCGAGAAGTTGAATTAACAAAGTAATCAACGAGGTTTCTTACACCGGTATTTGCACACGTACGCATTATCGGCGCCTCCACATCGAGGAAGATAGGGGGCCCCATAAATGTTGAGCTTTCGCCTGCCCCTGAAGTTAAGCGTAACAGACTTGCGCTTGAGGTAGTGAAGTGTTTTGGTGTCCACGGACTTGTGGCCTAGGATATCTTCCTCGGTTCTGGAGTTGATATCGAACCAACTATCGTGATTCCCACAGACCAGGACCTTGTGCTGGTGTGGAAGTGACACCAACCAGTCGATCTGCTTCTGGATAGATGCGGCAGTTCCGTCGTTTGTCATGTCACCGCAGTGAATGAGCAGATCGCCGTTGGGGACATCCTTGACAATGGACTCATGCGTGTCTGCCAAACAGACGATCTTGATAGGCGGCTTATTCCTAGGCGGTTTTACAGGATTGCCGCGCAGCCACAGAATAAGTAAGTAAATGTGGTACACGATGGCTTGAAGAGGAGAGTCCAGAAACCAATCCAGGGCTGTGGGACGCTCCCACTTGATAGGGCGTCGAAGGCCCAGCTTGACAAGTATCCCCATGCCTGATGACGTTGCTCGAAGAAATCAGGATGCAAGAAAAGCCTAAATCAGGAATTAAGAATGCACGTAGAGTTAAGGATCTTAGAACAGAGAGTATCCCTGGAATTTAGGCCTCGTTAACAAAATAGTCCACGATATTGACGTTCTTACTACACTTGAAATCCATCTTGTGAGTGTGTATGTAGAAGTTAGGAAGAGCCCCTGGCAGGCCTGGAAGCTTCAGTGCATAATCCGTATCAAGCATTACATACAGGTGTTGTCAGCTAGCAGGTTCTGCTGGGGTCTGTGCTGAAAAAACAACCTTACATAATTGACAGGGTGTGCACGTCCCCTACAGAGATGGATGTCATGGATCGCAGCTTGTCCAATAGTTTCTGCCGGATGACGTTAATCACCAATTCAACTTGGAGCCGCCCACCTGGGTGCCGAATGTGGGCCTGAGCCACGCCGCTTTTGGCTAGAACTTGGTGAGCATAATGGCCTAACTCATCATGAGAATAAGATCTGTATAATTTCTTTATCGGAGACCACAATAAAACGGCAGAACGGCCATTTGCTGAGAGTTTTATACAGGGGATGTCTATTATGTAACAGCTTGTGGCTGGACGTTGAAGATTAGCTAAACCTTGTGAATAATAGGGAAATATGTATACCTGGACTACGAGCACATTACCAAATCCAACAGTCTCGAAATTTCACTTCCTACAGCACATATTAGCTACGTATCTACTGGTTCGTTTGATTAGATCTGATCATATATCCGGACTAGTAATCTGTACAGACCCAATCAGCTCTCAACATTCTGTGTGGAAACGTTCTCTCCTATCTAGATTGGTGATGCAAGAAACCCTGCCTGTCTCCAAGTACGGGGTCCTCCAGATCACAACGCCTTCCACGGTCTCTCAAAAATGCATCGTAATGGACTTAGCACATCACAACCCAAGTCAGCTCAGCGACTATACGTATGAGAAGTCAGATAGGTTCTATCGACTACACTTTGGACGATGCTGATATTGAAACTCAGTGTCCTCTCGGCATTGGAAGACACTTCTTTCAACCACACCACTCGGTGGGCCAACTTGGCATTCTTTCCCATTACTTTGATCGAGAACCTTATATAAGGCCCTCACTACCTGCAAGTGTGAAACCTACGACCGATTCCGTGGCTCTCTCTACCTCATCACCTGTAAACACGTGTGCTACTTTTGCTTCGCAAAGAATCCCCAATACCTTCCCATGTTAGCTACGTATGCGGCTAGGTACACCAGTCTCTCAAGAAGGGACCTCAAGTACCTGCCTCATATCCTCGGTCTCCCTGGACGGTACACTGCTCGAGACAAGTTGTCGAAGAAAAGGATAACGTTGTTCGATCGGCAAGTAGTACTTAAGAAGGCATTGGAGACTCCCACTACGGCATCCGGTAGAAGGATATACAAGTAAGACCTCACGACGAAAGAATCTCGACGATATATGTCAATCATTTCTGCACCCTATTTCGGCTCTTCGGACGATTTGGTCGATTTAGGTGTCCATCGCGCTGGAATTCTACCCCGATTTCTCACAACATATGACACCGATGCATCGATAGAACGACTGTACCGATGCCTTTCTGTTCTCTCTACAACCTATATTAGGTTTGGAAGCTGAACAAGTGCGTCCTCTTCAGAGATACATCCCATCCTCTGCTTCCTTCACCATATGTTTCTTACGCAGGTGAACTAAAATATGCAATGGCTCCCAAGTTACTAAGCTCGACGCCTAGAGCAGTCATTGATATCCCTCGTAAATAGGTGAGGTGGGACGTGTTGTGGTAAGGAATCGCTTTCCTGACTGACTCCCCATTAGGCACTAGGTCGATGAACACCGGGAACTTGGTCATGATCCTTGGAGTTCTTACATCGTCTTCTCTAATCAGCTCGTTTTATAGTCCTTCACCTTCGTCACTAACCACGCTGTGCCTGTCAGCAGGCAGCTGGTTGTTACTCAAGCGGAAAGGACTAGCATCCATTTCCTATCGAGAAGAAGCTTTGCCAGGACTCACTCTTATTCTATTCTACATTCAATAACATGTTTGAAGAGACTACAAAACGGATCGGTCCTTGACAAATGTTGAATCAAATCGCGATATGGCACCGCAGATAAACCCCACAATGTCTAATTATCTTCCATTCAAGCCGAGCCGTCTTAACCGTTCCGTCTTAGCCGTTCAACCCACAAGTAAGCCATAGCAAGCGGCAGAGCCTAAAGAAAGTTATCCACGAACATGTTTTTTATGAATATGTCCTACGGTGTCACCTTACCTCTTAAACATCTCTTCAAGATAATAGAATTTATTCTATATTCGTTCTCAAAACTAGTAAGGTAAAATATAAACCGAATTAAGACAATGCGACCCTCTAACAAGCCACATTGATCTAAACTATTAACTTAGGCAGCTGGGTCTAACTGTTTCCCCGTAAGGTCCGTTTTCATTACATAACCTTCCATAAACCTTCGTACATAAATCTGGTTATTCAGAGCACGTGACTGATAACGTGCCGAGCCGAGCTGAAAGTAAAAGCGGCATGGGCCTAGTTGGGCACTAGGCCCGATTTGATAGGAAATGGTGCTGTGAACCTATGACTACGTAGGTACCCTAGGTTTCCTTGATATTATCTCATTACCTTCTCAAGTACATCATCTTGACAGTGATGGCTTCATCTTTAACACAAATATTCTTTCCCTGCTTCCTAGCCTTCAACTTCCTTCTTCCTATCTTCTCTCCTTTTCGGATTTCCTTTGCCGTTTTAGAATAGCATCCTATCATAAAGACCCGAAGCTAGGAACATAGTCAAGTTGATTAGCGTAACATGCCAAGCTTCTAGGCTACCCTTGACAGAGTCGACCATTATAACCAAATCGAGGCGGATTTACCATGTCGAGCCTTAGATCGCTTTACGCCTCCGATGGCGACCGGCCGGAGCTCAACACCAACATGGATGTGGACTATGTGGTCCACTACAAAGTTCCCAGCGACAAAGCCGAGGCTGAGGCCGGTTTTACTCAGCTGATTGAAGCTCTCACCCGCGCCGGGCTCGCCTCCGAAGTTCGAAGCGGCGACGAACACTCCGTCTTAGTCTTTGTCAAGGTCGCCTCCAGCAAGTACCTTACCAATCACATCTACCGCGAGCGTGTCCAAGACTGGCTATACGGTGTACGAATTACAGCTCCCGAGAAAGACGTGAGCCGAGAGTTCAGCAGTGTACCCGTCAGCGAGGCCGAGCGGCTACGTACCGTCTATCTTCTTATGACAAAGCCAAAGAACGAAGGCGGTGCCGGAATCACGCCCAAGGTCGGACAGTGGAAGGATGTCATATCTATCTTCCCTCTCCACAACCATGCTTTCAATGCGCAGTGGATAAAGCAATGGAGTACAAAATACTTCCTAGATGAGGAAGATCTCGAGCAAATTCGCGACAAGTTTGGCGAGAGCGTCGCCTTCTACTTCGCCTTTCTACAATCTTACTTCGCGTCCCTTCTTTTTCCTGCGGCATTCGGACTCAGTGCTTGGCTCATACTCGGCCGATATTCATGGGTCTTCGCCGTTGTAAATTCCCTCTGGACCGTCATCTTTTTTGAATGGTGGAAAAAGAAAGAGGTCGATCTCGCCGTCCAATGGGGGGTTCGTGGGGTATCGCGAATTCAGCATCCGCGAACTCAGTTCAAGTGGGACTACGAGGCAGCCGACCCAGTCAGTGGTGAGGCTGTCAAAGTATACCCGCCAACTAAGAGATTGCAAACTCAGCTGCTGCAAATCCCGTTCGCGCTTGGGTGCTTGGTAGTGCTTGGGGCCCTGTATGTTTTCTGTTTTTCGATCGAAATATTCCTCGGCGAGCTTTACAACGGGCCGTTCAAGTCGTATCTAGTTCGTAATCCCATTATTCAGATGAACCATAGACGAACGTTACTTACAGTTCTCAGACCTTCACACCGACAATCATCCTGACTGCAGTTTTACCGGCACTATCCACTATACTCAGCGCTTTCGCAGAGAAGCTCACTGAGCATGAAAACTACGAGACTAAAGATGGTATGCATCTACTCGGTAGAGTCTAATAATTCAGTATCGCTCACATAATTGCAGCCCACCAAGCCGCCCTGGTTCGAAAGATGTTCGTCATCGACTTCATGACCTCGTATACCCCTCTCTTCCTGACCGCCTTCGTTTACATGCCTTTTGGAAACCTGCTAGTGCCGTATCTGGATATCTTGGCGATTACGGCCGCAAAGTTTTCCAGTGAAAAATCGATCACTACGCAGGGCTTTCAGATCAATCCCGATCGGTTGAAGAAGCAGATCATCTATTTCACCGTAACAGCTCAAATTGTGAACTTCGCCCTTGAGGTCGTTGTTCCCTACGTGAAGCGCAAGGCATTCAAAGAGGTCGAAAGGGTTGTTCAGGGGGATGCTAAGGACTCGGCCGACCACGACGTACCCGAGGAACACGCGTTTCTAGAGAGGGTCCGCCATGAAGCAGAACTCGATATCTACGATGTCACCGTAGACTACAGAGAGATGATCATCCAGTTTGGCTACCTATCACTCTTCTCGGTCATTTGGCCGCTGACGCCGTTGTCATTCCTGATAAACAACTGGGTTGAGCTCCGCTCGGATGCTATGAAGATTGCCGTTAGCCGGCAGCGGCCTATCCCGTGGAGGGCCGACTCTATCGGTGCTTGGCTGGACGCCCTAGGGTTTCTAGCCTGGATCGGAAGCCTCGTCAGCGCCGCTATCGTATACCTTTTCAGCGGCGGGTCCGACGGCCCTGGCGGCGACCCGTCAAATATTGTGGCCTGGGGCCTTCTATTGAGCATTCTGCTAGCAGAACACGTATACTTAGCGGCGCAATTTGTAGTTCGGTATGCACTGAGTCAGATCGACAGTCCAGGATTGCAGAAGGAGCGAGCGCAGCGCTTCTCCATGCGGAAGACGATCCTGGAGGAAAGTCTGGGACTCGAGGTAACGGAGATGCCTCTCCCTCCCACGGCACACTCTGGCGAGAAGATTACCCGCGAGGCCTTGGAGGAAGAAGCTCGCAAAATATCTACCCATGGGGGCGGGACCCCTGAACAAATGTAAGAGTCCTCATAATAACTGTCATGCAGCTGGAGTATTTGCTAACGGTCCCCACAGGTTCTGGCTGAGACAGCAGGGCATGGATGAGACCATTCAGATTGGGCGGAGGTTGATCTCCCAGGCGTAGGCAGCTGAAAACGAGGCGTATAGGCTGATACTTACTGTCCGGGGAATGGTTGAGGAAAAAGTGATACAATTGGCGATGGCAGTCCTTATAGGGCTACTGGTGGAAAATTGATTAAAAGAATTTTGTTTTAACTTTAATGCTACTATTGTTTAAATGGTGTTATAGTGCTTCTTTGGGTCTTTTGATGATGGGTGTAGAACTTAGGCAGACAATTCCTTGTTGACGATGGGATGTACTGGATTCCTGAATAGTAGATGCTCAATTCCTTCACAACGATTGAAGTGTTTATCTGTCTAGAACAGTCTACTGGTTAATAAGAAGATGGTCTGCAAAGGCAATAGAAACCCGCCAACCAGCCAATCCTAAATATACATCCGGTAAGGATATAACGCGATCCCTTACAGCCTATCATATATGTTTAGTTGAAGTAACGCTTGATTTCTTGATCACGCCAATTGCCAACCTTGTCGAAACGCTCTTAATTAACATTGGGTATCCCATACCAACTCTCACGTCACCACTTTCTTCTGAAATCAACCGGTTCAACCGCTAGAGTCCGTCCCTACCCACTTATTATCCAACATCCCTCACTGCAAGTCGTTAAGCCCAGCTAGCACCGACGCCACACGTACCCCCAGCTCTCGGTTGCCGCCACGGCGCTGGCTGCGTCCTTGCCGAAGTAGCCGTACTGGTTGCCGTCGGCGAGGAGCGCGACGCGGAAGTTGACGTTGAGGAGGCCGACGGCGCCGTCCGGCCCCGCCGTGCAGGGCGAGTACACGACGTCGGCGGGCGGCACCGTCGCGCGCGTCGTCACGGCGCTGTCGAGTCGGCCCAGCCCGTCGTTCGGCACCGTGCCCCTGATCGTGACCTTTTTTTTTTCGTAGCTAGTATCAGTCACACAACCCAAACCAAACCAATCCAAACATCACCTAACCTAAAATAGAAAGGGGAGTAGCTCAAACACCCAGAACAAGAACAAAACATACCGTCTCTCCCGCATCCTCACTCCAGAAGCTAGTGACGTAATACTCGAGCCGGGCCCCCGGGTCCAGCACCAGGCGGCCCCTCACGACGACGTCGCCGACGCCGACCTGCCAGCCGGCCGACGCCCCCGTGAGCTGCAGGTGTACTTGGCAGTTGACCGAGGACGTCGAGGCCGAGGGCGTCGTCTCCGCCTTGAACCCGTTCAGCCGGAACGCCTCTACGGCGCCGCTGCCGGTAGTACGATCCACCGCCGGGCTCGACGACGGACACCCGCTCCCCGAGTACGAGACCGAGACGATGCGCGGCAGCTCGCCGGGCGCGTCGCGCGATACGTTGGTCGGGTAGTAGGAAGGGGAAGAGGTCGGGGCGGCGGCGGCGAGGTGGCCGAGGAGAAAGTATAGGAGGGTCGTGAGATGCATTTCGTACGGAGGTGTTCTGCTCGCTTGCTTACTTGCTTGCTTATTGGTGGCAAAAGGAGATATATGTATTTATTATTGTTATTATTATTTTTAGATAGTGATCGACGGTGGTAGTAAATAGTGTCGCAGACGGGTATAGCAACGTTACCGACGACACTGTTAGACCACGGCTGCTTAATCTAGTTCTAATAAGTAGCCTCTATTCCATTAATTCAGGTAGTCAGGCCAACTGACGAGGGCAGCGCTGGTTTTATAGAAGATAAAAGAGGTCGTCCAAAGTCAGCCAGAACCTGCTTTCTGTAAGCTTCAGGTAGCAGATTTAATCTCGCTACGACCATCCACGCGAAAAGCATACAGAGATCTAGGCCAATACCCAGTTCGCCTTCTCGAAATTTGTTTCTCTTAGGATACCGTCAAGATACGGAAGCAATGATTACATGCGTCCGTACTCTTCGCCACTATCACAGTTGAGAGCAGGTCATTCCACGGAGACAGAACTAGCTTTTAGCCATATTAACCAACTCCCACCAAGTCCCCGGGAAAAGGCGCCCCTTGGACCCTGAAAATGCGCATAAAAATAGTAGGTGAGGTTCCCCCACTACTCTCCAACATCCCGGGTAATAAGAGCGCAATGCGGCATGACAGGTCTGGACTGTCTTGCCCAGTCCAGACGTCAGCCTCAATTTATAATCGGCGTGACTGAACCCACATGCGAGAGGTCCCAGTCCCTAAATTCGAACCGAGTAATCCGGATTGTATAATGGACAGGTCGCGGCGTTGATATAAATGGCATTGCTCCTGGGCCCTTTTCGACCCGAAAAGTTTAGGATGCATTTATTAAGCTTATTTTATATTGTGGTCTGGACCTAGCCGGGCCCTGTTGATGAAAATCCTCATCGGGTCGGCGTGGCTCTCGTCTGTTTAATAAACTGAATCCGGACCCAAAAGGGTCGATTGTGCAACGAAACCCCGTTGCTGACCCGCTGGCATCTTTATTTCGCAGCCCAAGTGGTACGATGTCGCAAATCATCCCGCCGCCTCTGATGAGTCATAGACAACGGAGAGATGGACAAAACTGTCGATACTCTAGATAGCTGTGGTAGCGTCACCTGGCCGGTCGAAACCGCCAAATAGCTTTAATAATATGGTTCATCAAACGCGTAGTGTCAACACACTTTGATGCCTCTTGAGGGGGGAATTCTAGCAACAGTCCCCTTTCGTTGTGTGCAGCGACCTCGACGTTCAACCCCCACAGTAACGTCAGTGCTTGGCCAAATGCACATGCAAGCGCACCGAAAGCTACCAGATCCGAATGTTTCATCAAACCATGATGCGCCTCAGGCCCTCGGTGCCGCCAAGGACCCGACGGCCCGTAACCGCACACCTGCCTTGCCCACTCTCCCACATCCCGGTTCGATCGGCCATGAACTCCTCTTGCCTCGGATGCGAGCCCTCGAGCCACTTGTGGATGCACGCGTAGCAATACACGACGCCCGTTTGGCACGCCGTCGGGGTCGCGATTTCGTCTTCGCAGATGGGACACAGTTCAGAGTCTTCCGGCGGCGGCACGGTGTAAATCGGGAGCAGCGACGGGGTAGCGATCGGCGCGTCCTCGGCCAGCGGTACTTTGCCCTGTTCATCTTCCTTCTTCTCCCTGTCCTGCTCGTTGTCGCTCTGGCTCTTCTTCCCAGACGTCTTTACCCCTAACGCGGATAATCCCGACACGACCGGCGGCGGTAACTCGAGATTTTCGGCGGCTTTTCTCGACAGCTGCTTGGCGAAGTCCGAGGCGTACCACCACTCGAGGAACTTGAGCGCGAAGATGCTCGTCGGCAATAGTACAGACAAGCTGTTCAACAGCCTCGGGCCCATCGTCCTCGGGTTGAAGATGCTAGTCGACGAAGGCGCGTTGCCTACCTTCGGCTTGCTCAACGCCTCGATGGCCTGGAAATCGGCGGCGTTCATCCGGCGTATTCTCGTCCCGATCAGCCACAGGAACGGGTTGTGGTATTTGGTATTGTCGAAGAGATATGCCAGGTTGAAGGCAATAATGCTAAAGTAATACGCGGCGTGCACGCTAGGGTACACGTTCCGAATGAACCACTTGTAGTAGTGCATGAACCGTTGCTTAATCGTAGGGTTCGCGGGCATGCGTGTGTAGTTGGCGCCGAGCAGAGCGCGCGGGGCCTCGACCTCGTGGCTCTCGTCCAACTTCCGCTTCAGGTACGGCAGCGCCACCATAACGGCGAGGTTTTTCCACACGTCCTTCTCGCTCAACTTGAGTGTGTTCCGCACTATGCCAGGGGCGCTCGTAGCGGCACGTGGGATCTCAGCTTGTAATGCTTTCTCTCGCTTCAGGCCGTAAAAGTGCTCGGTGAAACTACCGCCACGCGTACGCAGGTAGTGGCGCTCGACGACGAGCATGACCAGCGCGTAGAGTTCATCGAAGGAATTGAGGGCACGCAGTAGGTAGCGAGGATAGCGGTGGGTGGCAACGGTGAGAAGGTAGCGCAACGTCGGCGGCAGAAGCGAGTTGAGCTGTTGTTCCGAAAGGAGCTCAAAGAGTGACGGCTTCTGGTCGTCGAATGTGCCCCGAAGGGCTGTGACAAATTCCATCCTAACTAGTGTCTATCCGCTTGGTTAAAATATTACGGATGAGACATAATTAGGATGGAAAAATTATAGTTGAGAAGTTAGCGTTCTGTTTTTTCGATTCCACAAACACAAGCGAAGATCTATGTCTTGTACCGAGGTTTAAGGAGCTCGGGCCACTGCGTATATATGTACCGAGCCTTCCAGGCCTGCCAGGATAAGGTTAGACCGTTATAACGGCCCCACTACCCCAGCAGCCCCCCTGCCCCTGGAATCTGATCAAATTTAGCGGGTAAGATTCGTATCCATCCACACTCCTATGTACCCTACTAAGTATGTCAATACGGATGGCTCTCACAGTCAAAGAAACGCTGTAGCAAGAATAGAACGGATATGTTATGTTTACACAAGTTCGACATCACCGCCCATAGAAGTCAGGGACGAGAGCACCTAGCAGGAAACGTATGGGTTCAATATAACTTGCCTTCACCACCTTTCACACGAAACTACTCCGTAAAACCGAATTTATTACAATAGTCTATAAATATCGTGTATGTAACATCCTTCCGATGCTATGTTGAAAAACTTATCCATATGGACCTATTCCTACCTTCTCGATCGGAAAATAAGACGACGTGAGAACTAATTATCGGCCCAACTGATCCAGGTGACATCGGTAATTTCCAGTTCTATCCCTGGCTCGTCTTCCTCGTCCTCATCATCATCCTCATCTTCATAATCATCATCCAATATGGGAAAGTCTAAATCACCGTCGCTTTCGCCCTCCTCAAGGTGCCCATGAAGCAGGGGCAGGACTGGAGCACCAAAGTCAGTATTATATCTTCATGGCAGTTTGCTGAATTATTAGGAGTTCTGAGACCCGTCTCAGGAGTTTTTAACTCTTGATCAAAAACCCTAATAGGTAGCTTGCTCCTGAAATGGACCATGAGGGGAAAGACGTGGCTATGGATGCTACTCACGGTCCCGCATGAAAGCTCTGTAGCCACTAGCCTCGGTGATCGTTTCTGATAGCTTCCAGAATGCAGTCGGGCCTGCTGGGCCGCGCGGATCAAAGTCCCTAAGAGGCCGGTCACCATCTCGTGTCTTAACCTGAGCAGCGTTGGTCCAACTTACTTATCAAACCAGTTCCCAAAGACGCCTTTGGCGCTTTTCGGACCACCAATCTGAACGCTCTCGCTTCGCCACCTCTCTTCACCTTCGAAAATTGAGAATGTCGTCCAGCGTACTTCGCCTTCACGCGTCAAACGGACCATACCTGTCCAACATCACACCAAACATTAGCAATTCCTGAATATTTCCAAGGAGCTCGAACGCACCCCTCATACCTCTTAAGTCAGAGTTGGCATTCTCGTCAAGGCTATCGTCTAGAGAGCTCGAGGTGCCCTTGAAATGCACGATAGGCAACGCCTGTCCGTCATAGGGCCCGGGTGGCTCGATATTAGTTACGCGAACTTTCATGAGAATGAGTCGCGTGGCCTCGCCAATATCAATGGCATGCCTAGGGGCGCCGGGGGGTGGCGGGTCGGAAGTAAAGTTGTAGGCGAAAAAATCGGTATAGTCAAGAAAGCAAACGACACGTAACCAAGTTCCCGTTACGCCGTAAGGGTCGAGATCCAAGGGGTCTGGTTCACGAATGACCGTTAACGGCTTGTAGCTACCGGCCCAGCAGCCTGCGAAAGGCACGTCCCAGGTGTCTTTACAAAGTGGGTTTTTCACGAGATGCAGTTTCTTCAGGTTCGCTCCGATAACGATCATGATCGCTTCCACTTTCTCCCAGTCCACGAAATCCGATTCGTCATCCATGAACGGACCCCAGTGCGTTTTTGAGGTGTATTGTCTGAGATCATAAACTTTAGAGCATGCATACGGGCTCACTACAACATCAGGGGTCAGTATTTTCTATGTCTAGTTCATAAGCTCTTCATTACAGACCAAACTTCAGCATGAGTTTGTATGCTTTGAATTAGGATCAGAGGGGTATTAGACGACCCTGGATGCTACTTACTCTTGCTTGACCTAGTCCGATGAGGATGCGTATACAATATGGGCACTCCGTAAAGACAATGCAAATGCGCGCTCGCCTGGTGGTCTGCCCGCGGCAACGAATCTACATCCTGGCGATCCATTCCATAGCCACGGGCGAATCTGAAGATAAAGGATTGGCACAAGAAAGCGGACTGGTTAGACTCATCTTGGAATATGGAGCGGAGGAGATCGGCGTTGCGCGATAGCACATGCGTTGACGAAGAGTCGCGAGCAGTGTCAGTCGCAGCATTTTGAAGCAGGTACTTGGCCGTGTCGCAGACGAAACGGAGGTCTTTCTTCTGCGCAGGAGGATCAATGTTAGTCGTTTGAGCAAGCCCGCGCCGCGTAGTTACGGATGTAGCTAGGCGAGTGGGAGCTGACATCGCACCTTGTCTTTTAAAGAAGCCCGACGGCAGATAACCTGCAGACGGACGGTATCCTTCAGAGCTTTCTCCCAATCGATCTGGTCCCTTGGCGGCTTATCGAGGTGGTTCAGATAGACCAACTTAAACAGGTGAGTATTTCCTGTGACTGTGTAGTAGAGGCTCTTGCAAATGCGGGGAATCCAGGCCAAGTCGGGCGGGTCAACGTGGCCGAGGACATGATGCAAGATCTCCGGTGGTAGATCCGTTAAGAGAGACATCTTGAGCGTTTTCCTCAGCTGTGATGCTTGAGATCTGAGATGGGACAGGTGGACTGAGAGAAAGTCTCGGGGTCGATGGATCGAATTCCAACGATG
This sequence comes from Xylariaceae sp. FL0662B, assembly GCA_022376535.1. Classification (NCBI taxonomy): domain Eukaryota; kingdom Fungi; phylum Ascomycota; class Sordariomycetes; order Xylariales; family Xylariaceae; species Xylariaceae sp. FL0662B. Next base: position 59,830 of record JAJJKD010000058.1, read on the forward strand.
ATCAAAAGGTGGGGGACGGAAATGGCGGAATCGGTATAACGAATTGGCCTATCGACACCTACGTAGTAGTCCACGTAGTAGTCCACGTAGTAGTCCACGTAGTATGTAGGTAGTCAGGAGTATGTAGTAAGATGTTGGAAGTGGGAAGTCGGGCTTAAGCCAACCTAATGGTCGGAGTTAATGCGGAAGCGGCCAAACCTTCTCGATTAAAGATGGGAAAGTCCGAAGCTTCCATTGATTCATGATGCCCAGACTTGAAACTGCAACTAATCCATGTATGTACCTACCGTGCTACTACTAAGGTAATACATACATACATACATGTATACATCCGTTCCTACGTATCTATGTGATACCTGTCGTAACTACATACGTACATATATGCTACCTATGATGTCCTATTCGTGACTACATGTACCTAATAGCCTAAGTATCTAGGTAAGCCATTCGTTTACGGTATGTACCTACCTGAACACCCACCTCCACATCCCCCGGGTTCGCGGTCTTGGCAGCAGCCTTAGGCACGCCCTTAGCTCTACTACCTGACTACCTTCTTAGGCTTGCAAAAACATACATATACACAGTAGGTATATACCTATCACCTTATTAGGTACCTGTCTCGTCCACGTCGAAAATTATATCCAGAACCTACATCTCTAGAATAGTCCCATTGCATGTTGCAGTTCGGCTCAATACTCAACAACGGCATCTTCGGCCCCTTTGTAATTCGTATTTGTGTATATATATGTATATATATAACAAACAATAGCGGACATGCCCCATGAATTCATGTGCCTGCTTATATGGTAGATTATGCAGAATCGCATCCCGTCACATCGTGAAAAAATAAAAAGGGGGGGTATATAGCGAAATCGCGCTTTAGTTACATAGCACAAGCCAAACCAATATCCCAAATTCCCACTAGGCCAACCAACGCAAAGAAATTTTTGATATCGCTTGTCCCGTAATCCCTTCGCTCTTCCACCTCCGCGCGCATACGCAGGCAGAAATGCGTAAAATCATCGTATGGATATCGCTTACCATACCCGAATCATCTAGAGTTGGAAGAAGAAGAGTCCTTTGTACTAGTCATGATGACCGACCACCCTTAAACCACAGTCGCGCCGCTGTTGAGCTGAATACAGTTGCTCAACAGTGTCGCCCCCTCGTGGAGCAGCTCCCAGCGCGTCGACTCGAACGAGTCCTTGAGCACCGTGAGCAGGGCGCTGTTCTTATTGACACCCTTGAGACCCTTGAAGTCCTCCGGCGACGCCAGCGACCCTACCCTCCGTAGATAGTCACGCATCTGTTCCATCTTTTCTTGATGAGTGTGTGGGACCGACACGCCAGGGCAAGGTCCCTCTAGTGCGAACCCGTAACACCAGACAACCAACGCTGCGAAGTAGAGCACCCAGGGTCGGTTCAGCAATACGTCGTCCCTTGCGACATACATAACGGCGCCAGACTGGCGGCTGTAAGCATCAGACTGGAGCGAACTCGCGTTTTGGGGGAGTAGCACAGAACATAGGAACTTGGCCGCGTAGAATGTCGCATCGCGAGCCTTTGCCGAGGGTGCCCAAAGATCCTTCATCCTACGTTGAGCGCTATTCAGGTCCTGCGTTCCGATTGCCCTACCCAGCAGGCGCTTTGCACGGGCGAAGATCTGGCAGTCAACAATGTCCACATGCATTGCCATGTGTGCTAGATGGTGCAGCACAGTTCGACTTTCGAAAACCACGTTGGCTTCGCTTCGCTTATCGTAGATATAGGGGTCGACTGACGACTCACTCCTTTGCAGCGACTTGTCGAAATCCGTTTTCCATGAGTCGAACGCTTTTGTCAGCGTCGATCTCCACTTGTCACGACCACCGAGGGCTTGTTGCACGCCACCACCAAGAGAGCTGACCTGAAGATCCCGTTGATTCATGTGCCAACTAACACTTAGCAGACCGGCCATAAGGATCTGCCGACCAAAAGAGTTCGTCGGCACTCCCTGTCCTGCAAGGGTCCGCTTGAGCCCTTCAAGGAACGAAATAGGCTTGATCCCGTTCGACATTAGATTCGCTTCAATCCTGCCCACCTCAGCACCACTCGTGGCCTTCCACAGCTGTTCGTCACACGGAAGAGGTAATCGCATCTCGTGCGCGACCATCACGGTGGAATGTCCAAACATGGTGGCGTGAATCGAATCGATGAGAAACGCGGCAAATGCAGCACGTCGGGTAGTCTCGTTCGTGATCCAATGGTTCCACCATTCATCGGGCGTGTGCGCGGGTCCGGATGTAGAGGAATGCCTAGAACCATTCGCACTTTGCTTGTCCTCTCGCGAACTTGGTGGTGAATCGAGAGCAGATTTCCCGATGAGCGATCTTCCTCTCCGCATGAGCGTAATCGTTGTCGCGTGGTGGATGTGGGCTCGCTCATGGAGCTCTCTTGTCGAATACATCTTTTCGTACAGTTCCAAGAGCAACAAAGTCTGGAAGATCCAGAGTTTGGCCGGCGGTCGGAAGTTCACGTCCATGAATATCTCCCATCTCAGATGCCACGCAAGGAAGTTGGAAAGTTGAGCCCCAGCTCTGACAACCTTTGTCCCATGGGTCCTGTCTAAACACGCGGCCCCTATTGACATTACGGCTATTAATAATAGGTTCGACGTCTTTTCCGGCGAGAATGTCGGTTTATGGAGAATAGGAATTTGATCGCTGAAATGCACCCAGTAAGAACCTATGTACTGTTGCATCATCCTGCGACTTAGCATATGATGTTCATCGCTTCTGTCGCCTTCGAGGATGCTTTCCCTTTGACGTTCGACTGGGGCATGATCATTTTCGTGAAATCTTTCCTTAATAAAGTCAAATATTTCCTGGCTTTTCTCTTCAGAGAGAAGTGATTCCGGAAGGTTAGGGTCAAGAAGATTCGTAACAGCCATAACCTGTTGCGGCTGATTAGACGGTGGGAAATAGCCCGCAGATGTACCATCGGTCCCGTAATATGGCATGCCGTAGTGATGCTGATAATCCCCATAACTAGATGTGTTTACTGTTAGTTTCAATCTTGTTCAAACATCGCTTTTTGGTACGTACTTCGCATATTGGTTTTGAGGCATCATGTGACCTAATGAGGGCGAACCATCGGGCCCGTTGGTGTTGAACAGATACGCCACGAAGTCTTCCGGAATTGCGACATAAGGAGACTTATTTAGAACGCCATCGCTGCCAAAAACAGGAATAGTATTTTGTGATGTCATCTGATCTAGTAACATCATTTCTCCAGATGATTGGGTGTGGGAGTGGTCATTATACTCTCCAGAGGTAGCGGGCGCATATGTTTGTCCAGAATCTCCCGACATAGCAGCAGCCGATGTAGTCGTGAAATCGGAAGGAGGTAAGGTAAACGGCGTGAAATTCTGTTGGGAAACATAAGGCATTGCTGCTGCAGACTGTGGCGTGTTGGCGTGTTGGCTATGGTAACTGCTATGCTGCGCCGACACCGGCGACAAAACTCCGTAAGGGCCTACGTTAGTTTGAACCGTCGGTCTCCCGGAACCGGGCGGAGAATGATGTGGGTGTCGCGCACCATGAGAGCCTGGATAGGCCGACTCGTGGTGCATATAACCATCAACACCGCCCGGCGGTCCAGCATGAGGAAAACCTGTCGGGGGCGTGTTCGTTATCGGGGTATACGGGGTGCCAATGGCATCTTTTGGTGACTGGTATTCGTGGTGAGCTCCGTGTCCTTTACTATGAGTTGTTTCAAACCAGTGGAAATCGGGGGACGCCGAGCTAGGCGTTAGGTACGGAGCTCTTACGTTGTCGACTGGGGAGGCTTGGCTGACCAAGGAATCCTTACGATTCAACGCCGACCCTTTCGCAATATGTCGGTCCTTGTGACGATTGCACAAATCTAGCCTGACGAACTGCCGGTTGCAGTCCTGGAAGTCGCACCGATAAATCTGTTTTGGCGTATGATTCAACTGATGTCGGTAGCTGTGCCAACATGTTAGCCTAGCAGCAATACGAGTGGAGGACCTTTCTTTTCTTTTTTCTTTTCTTAAAAAAAAGCTCACAGATGCTCAGCCCTCGAATAACTCTTTCCGCATCCTTCAGTAGGGCATTCGAATTTCTTGTCGAGACCTTTGCGACTCCGCCTTCGCTTTCTCGCGGGACCATCCGAGTTGGACGAGTTGCCGTTTTTTGTGTCACCGTCGCCAGCCTGATCACTCTCATTGCCATCCATGTCCTTGTCGCGAGAGCTACTCCGGCGGCGACCTCTGTCTGGTTCATCTTCCCGCTTAATATGCTGCGGCGGCGTCGGCTCCTGTACCAGAGTCATGGTTGGACTTGGCCGTGTAAACGGTATAGGTAATTTGACGTCTCTGTGGGGTGTGGAAAGAACAGAAATCATGTTCTATTAAGTTATCATGATATTGCGATTTCGGGCCTCTCGCGCTTCCTGGTGGCCGTACCCCTCGTTGGGGAACTTCTTGTCGTACCCCAGATCCGGGAGTAATTGGCCAGTAGCGTTTAGTCACCTTCGACCCGAGCAAACGTATGAGACTAACGAACCGACCGAAGGTGTCTGTTGTACCACAATCCGGGGAATTATTATGTATGTCGCAACGGATGGAGCTCGATAGTGTCTGCTGCAGCGCGATGAGGGCAGAAAGGCAGAGGGCCAAAGGCAAATGAGAGCGATTCGATTGCGAAGCGAGCCAGCCAACGAGTGGCGATTACTCGAACGCCTTCAGACAACCTCACCCGAACCAGACGTTCAAGACTCAGGGTATGGTTACCACATGCCGGCAAATCAAGGAACAAATCCGGGGGCGATCTTGGTAGAATTCGATCGCATACAAACGCCGACGCCAAGCAGTTACGAAGAGGTGCGCAACGACTCAGGAAAGCTAGGTAAAGCTATGATGTTCTAAGCCCGGGAGCAAGACGATTAGTCTGGGGCCGCGTGTAGGAACGGATAAGAAAGGACGAGACTGTAAATGCCGCCCATTGCGGTAAATTGGCCATGGAACTGTAACGCCTTAAAGGAGCGTGGGCTGCACAGGTAGGTACCGTACATCCATGGATCACAGCTAGCGCGGCTGGGCGGGGTTCAAGTTATAATACAAGGGGAGTGAAGAGGAGTGTAACGAAAGACAAGGGGCAAAGATGAGAAACACGGGAAAGCCAATTAGCTGGTACGATACAGTACGGAGCTCACCCATGCAACTATGCATTGCACTGGCCTGCGACTGGACTAGCCCTGGACCCTTGCCATGGACCGAGCATCTGGTCTTGTCCTGGGGTTGCAGCAAGAAAGACTTTCGGACTGCAGGTCGATGCGAATAGGTAGGGCAATTTTCGCGAGGGCTTTTGACTGGCCCGTCGCCGACATGGAAACGTAGGCTATTGTCGGAAGAGACCTTTGTTGGTTGGGGTTGTAGCGTATTGTATGTTGTATGTATGTAGGTGTGTCCCAACGCTACGTGTAAGTCGCACAAAGCCGCCAACCAAGGCTTATAAGTCGACGCAAAAAGAAGGATGAGCAGGTAGACAGGGTTAAGAAACCTTCATCGCACCATAGCAGTCCCGTCGTGACTGACCACGCGCTCCGATGCTCGACGTACCTCTGTTAGTTTTCCTTCTCTCTCTATCCGTCCCCTTGAGTTGAACCGGTCAAGAAGGAACCAGATCTGCAGTTAGCGGTTAAAATCGATCCGGGAGCAGCGCGAGAAGAATGCCTCGCTCACGATACCCAGATCGACCGGTCGGTCGGGTGAGGCGGCTGAAAAGGGTGTTTCAGCGGCGGATCCCTTTCAATGGGGTCGGGCAGTTCGGGATGCCAATGCTAAAACAATGCTAACAAACCTGGGGAAAATGGGATGGAAATGTGGGAGAAGAAAGTTCAGGTGGGGGTCTTGTCAGTTCTTATGTCTCTCGCTCGGACCGTGGAGTAGTTCCTTGCGGACCTTGCCTAACTTGCCTAATAACGTCGACGATACATATCCATACATAACAGAAATGCACTAGCATGGCTAAGCAGGCACACATTGTTAGTCAGTCCTCTGATCCTCTTTACTTATTAGGAACCTAGCAGTAAAGAACGGCTCGGTACGATCAGTGATCAGAAGGCAACTTGATCTAACATCCTTGCCAGCTATTTGGCTATTCCCAATGGTGCTAAAGGGATTCCTGTAGGTGTAGGTAGACGCCGCGCGGTGTGTAGAAGCATACAGCATATAACTGGCGCTTGCTCCGTACTTGCCCTGCAACTGTATCCATGAGAATGAATAACAATGATTGGGGCTTTAAGGCTCAATATTTCTCCTCGCATGGCTGTACTCGTGTTGAAGGAGTCGGCGAGGCTCAGGGTCCAAAGATCTAGAGCCGACGCCGAAGTGGCTTATCTCCATCTCACATATAGGGGACATAGGATCGCCCGAAGAGCCCGTAGGCCATAAGAGGAAAGACGCTTCCCCATTCAGAGATTGACGACTACGGACAGCGAACCAGGTAAGTAAGTGGTAAGACGGGCCTTCGGTTCCGTCCATGTGGATTGATACATACAATACCATCACAGCGCGTTCGGGTTAATATCCTCCATTGTTGAACGGTCCTAATATATATCATATCCACTTGGAAAGAGGACGCGTACGCCTCTATGTTGTAAGCACTGATCTTGCTACGTGAGAGACACACAGAGAGAGAGAAAGAAAGGAGGGGATGGAGAGAGAAACGGCAGAACGGGAAATCCGTACCAAAAGGGTATTTCCAGTCATGTGGAACCCCACCATTCGGAGAACAATCAAGTTACTGGGCAGGCTGGGTACGACGTATGTACATATACCTATACATACATACATACTATGGAATACCTGGGCAGCTAGCAGCTACCTGGGCAGCTGGGCTAATGGTGGCAGGCACCAGGTGGGCGTTAACGGAGGACCGGGTCGGGGATGGGGGGTAAATACAGCCCCACATTGACCGGTTGCAAGTACATATATACCTGATACTTATACAACTGAATGTCGTAAATATCAGAAGTATGGAACAGCTTCACTTACAGGAAATACATGTATATGCTAGATATCGGTGTAGATATGAAGTACCTACATACAAGTTCGGCGCCTTGAATAGATGATGGGGATGGTGATGACGATCTTTAGTCGGACCCGCGTTTAACAATGAACAGCATTCGTCGCCCGCCGTACGTAAAATAATGGCTATCCCGGGTACGACCGACAAGAGGCACATATTACTATTAATCCAACGTAGGTGGCTGAAAAGTCTATACATACTTAGGTACCTAGTACGTACGTACAAGTAGGTACGTTTAGGTAGGTAGAGACCCCGGAAGCAGGGGTAAGTAACATGTATGTAAGTATGTGGTTGGCCACCCTGATATGTACGCTGAAGAAAGAAGGTAAAATCGTGACTGCGGAGACCGGGGTCGGGTGCATAATTGGCCTCCTTTTCTATTCTTAGTAGAGTTAGACCTAAACCGGTCCAATAACTCGGTATCTATCTATGCAAGTAGGGAGACTAACTTCAATATTGCTTCGGTGGAATGCCATATATCAACTCGTCAGATTTCAGTTAATATCAACTTTCAGCCGAATCAATGGTCCGTACTCGACCATAAAACGCAGGTCGTATCGAGAAGACTCAATGAATTACCTGTCCCGCTCATTGCATGCGATATATAGGCGACTATAGTCATCAGGTTACTCCTTAATCAAATATACAATACATATCCCGCCGGTCAGCATCTACATGAACTAGCAAAATGTGTTACGCAGGCTTTGTCCATAACGGCTAACTCGCGTCCCAATCGCCTATCTACTGTTATGTTTATTTCATAATCTGAAAATATATAGCTTTACGTCGAAGCTTTGCAAGCTAGATTGGGTAATTTTCTGCCTAGGTGATGCACAGGGAATTTTCGTGGTCTAGTTATGAACTAACGCATGTCGAGGATCTGAAGCAACAAGAGAGGAGTTAGAAGACATCTTGCAGTATATATAGCCCCATACACCTCACCGAAATCCACTAAGAGATCTTCAATACATAGATCTGCCATCTTCGACCCACTAGTAGCCCATAGGAGAGATCCCGTCGATTCAGGAGGCCTGTCCGCACCATCTAGTGTAATCCCAAGTGAGTGAGAGGCGGTGAGCTTTTCGCTACCCCATCGAGGCTTCTAACTTGCAGCATCTATTACAGACTACCTAATTAGCAGTTCAAGTTTTCATAATAGTATTTTACCAAAGCAGGAAGGAGAAGGGGGAAATATATACCTATATATCCTAGTGACCCTATCGAGCAGATCTTGCTAGTGGAAGTTTTAGACTCGATGCCAAGCTGTCAGGGTCGATGATCATCCTCGTGGGGATGGATGGTTGGGGCAACAAAACGTTGACGCGCCACACATATCTTCCTGTCCGCCATAGAGAGGGTAAGAGCTTTTGTGATGATACATCGAGAACAGCTACTTAAGCAGGTAGCGTCGCAACGGACGCGTTTGAGAAGGCTTCTAGAAGCCACCTGGTTATGAGTAGCCAGTCAGCTTGGCCAGTGAGAGATGATGGACACGGAAGTGTCGGAGTCGTCCACTGAGCTTCGTCAGATTTCCCCCCCTCTGTGCTTGGTGCTTGGATCCCCGAGAGTTCCAGCTCAGCACTGCCCCCAGGGCCAGCCTCTCGGGTCCCACGACGTTCTTATGATCCATGACCCATCGTTCGAAACGGGCCATCTCAGCAGCTGATCAATTGGCAGCGAGGTGATTTGTTAGGGATGCCGAGGGCCGGGAATAAAAGGGCATTTTAGGCGCAGCAGGATGCAGAAAAACAGCCACAGGCGTCGTTCTTTACAGGGGATCCATCTGCAAGTCGATGAAAACGGGAACCCAGGATGGGAAAGTGGTTGCACGAGAAAAAACGGAGTGCATGAGGGACAGCTCACCACACCAATGTAACTCGTGGGGTTCTACAAAGCATGTATTTGAATCACGGCGTGGCTCGCAGTTTAAGGTGAACGGGCGAACTCCCAAAAGAGAAGGGTAACAATGCGTAAAGGCAACCCGTTCGTAGCATGTATATTGATGAGGGTTCAGAAGACTTGCGACTCTAGGCATCTCCGTCAAACTCATGGCTATCACCTACTAGAACCAGCTTACTCCCCATTGAAGGCAACACCACGCACATCAGTCTCCGTCTACGGTTCCATCGCATATGCCTGCTCATCGAGGAAATACACATGGGACTGGGACGCAACAAACCACAGGGGACTTTGGATCTCACGTGTTCGGCTGCATCTACCTAGCCAAAGCTTGGTAACCATGGAGTGAGGCTCGATGATCGACAGTCTTGTATCCTTTAATCATCTACAGACACACCAGCTATCGGGGCCACGTTACAATGGTATCCTGTAGGTGACTAGTCAGCCATACCCGTTCCTGCAGGGAGGTCTACGGGTGCGATTACACGACCGGCCTAAAAAGTTCTACCTCATTGTCGTCATGCCCGTCAACAGAAGGTCTCCAGGAGAAACGAGGTGCATAAGCTGCCAAGGTGCTGACAGCAACGGCCATCATTTTGCGTCCGAGATGATAAATCAAATGAAACCCGTATTACTCCGGCGGGGCAGTCGCCGACTCCAACTACGTACGGACTACTACCGGGGATGATGGCATCATAATGACCGGCATCTATTCCGCTTGGGGTGATGACGGTGTGCCTTAAGAAGCCATCCAATGGTAGATGATCCATACATAATCTTACACTTATAGGACAGGTGACAGGGGCATATCCAAGGTCAAGCACATCCGACTCATAAAATGTCCCAAAATTACGTACAAACGATCTGGGTCATAAGCCATATATAAGACAGTTCATAGTTCTCATAAGCTCTATAGGTATCAATGAACCACTGTTAGATAGTTGTAGACGGAACTCGGGTTGAGGGGCGTCTAGCATAATAAAGAGAGTCTCGGACTTTGCTCTATCTACATCAAATGACATCTCTAACATCCTTGGTGAAATTAGCTGTGAAGATATCTCCATGCAATCACTTAGTCTACTAATCCTTAACACAACGCATCAAACACATAGGCAGAACATTGATCTGGCGATATACTTATGTGTGAACCTTTAGTTACAATTTGTCAGAACTACTGGCATCAATTACAAGACGTCGGCAGACTATGCCTTCATAAATCTAGCATCCTATCTATTCGGCCAATCATAATTGTAAGAGAACCTATGATGATGGAAACGGCTTTGTAGGCAAGATCATGACAACCCCCTTTACTCAAACTCAGAGCACTGCGTACGCCGCAGAGAAATGTCCAAGAAGCAACTAACACAACACATGACTCGTAACAAAGGTTGCATGGCTATGAATAAGACACCCCTATGACTGTTCCAAGTTAGAACCTAGCTACCAATCACGTTCAAGTCAGACGCCCAGTATGTGGATTAGAATTCATATACTGCAACGTGAATGAAACACAGGCAGTGATGTTGCCATTCGAGTAGAAATTCCAGCAACAAACTAGCATCTCCTGTAGTAAGTCGCCGAGGACCTTCGGACTTTTTCTTAGCAGAAACCAAAATACATTTTTCATGCCATCAAATAAACAATATATGGTATTGTACTGTTGTAGAAACTGCGACCAATTATTTATAAGGAAGGGTCATACCCATCCAGCAGTCCAACGACATTATCACGTATCGATATCCAAGATTATCTATAATATTCTCGTTATTTCCTTTGTTCGGAAAGTCCTTATATTAACTCCCTATAGTTTCATGCTCCCACATTGATACACTACGCATTTCGAAGAATGGCCATGCCTTTCCAGCTATTTCACATCCCACGAAGCCTAGCCAGGGCATCATCGTTTACAATTACACAATATGCGGGAATATCTCGGACACGGTCATTGACAATTAATGACTTTTTTGCAGAAGCTTCACCACAACTAGACTATGATAAGTGATCACTTAGATCTTCGTAGAACCAGTCCCTTGCAATAACATACAATCCCATCACCGATTGTCATATATATATATATATATATATATATATATATTCATACATATATACATACGTGTTATATGTGTGCGCGAGAGAGAGATAGGATGGGCATGACTCGTACCATATAAATACACTTCCAGGAGCCATAACCAGCGAGTCCCATACACCTACACACCCATCTCAATACAGGCCGAGACCGTCATCCCAACCCTCGTGGCGTAATTATTCAAGCACCCTCTCATACTTCACATCCACAGACAAGCTACCGAGGAAAGCGCGACACTTATTAAAGGGGGCATACGCGCAATGATCTTCGAGGACTACTAACCTACCTACCTACCCTTCCCTTACACCAACCCCTATTCAACACCATCATCATGGACACGACGCCCCAACTTCCGCACTTCCATCCTATCCCCAGCCCACCCACGCTCCACGGGGCACTTGTCCGAGGCCATAACTAGGGCCCCCCAGCGGGCCTCCCGCACCAGAACCTAGGTACGCAACGAGCGCCGTACCTTATAAAATTCTCACCAAGGCAACTACCTAGATATCTGCGATTCCTCACTAGCGGCATAGGCGGCATCATACCTAGCGACCCCTACCTAGTACAGAAGAAGTTCGAACCATCTCCTATCCTCGGGGATAATGCGGTCCACGAATCCTAAGAAACGTGGGTGGTTCTCGAAGCCTCTATACTAGTGGCATATACATATCTACCAGGAGTTGGGAGAATGCTGTTCGCGCCGAAACCGCGACGGGACTTAGCGGCTGGATGGACGACGAACTCTTCGACGACAGCGCCGACGGCCTAGGTTCGGTAGGCGAACGTGCCACGGAGAACCTTTCCGCGGGATAAGGAGCAGAGCAAATAGATTAGTGGCCGCAGGAATGCTGAAGGGGGAGAAAAAGGAGGAGGGGGTAGTTCCCCCCCTCGTCCCCATTTCACGAGCATCCCTTATCGAGCAAGTTAGGCTGGTCGCTAAGGGTTCGAGAAAAGGAGCGAGAGCACCTCGGTGTTGAGGTTTGCTTTTTCTCCTCGACATCTCGGACGGGGGGCCCGTCTATATGCTTGAATATGTATTTACACAGCTACAGCGTATGTTACATCAGTCTAGCTCACAGGAGACAGGGAGGGCGCGTATAGACTTACACGGATGATGCTATCGGGAGGCAACCCCTCCTCCTCCCTTCTTGAAGAAGAAGTCCAGGATTCTGTCGGAGAGGGAAAAGGGGATGTTTTGGGGGGGGGGGGGGAGAATCTCCGTGTCAGACCTAGATGTTACAGAATCCCATTAAACGACAACCACGGACACATAATAATAACAACGCACACGGTAACTAGTACTACCAAGTAAGCCATGAATGAACTCTAACGAAAGAGGAGTCCTTGCAGTACATAGGTAGTCAGCGGAGATTCCACATCGACATCCTCGGAATAAATATCTGAACTTCTATACAGGTTGCAAGACTCGTGAAGAGCTATCTAACTACCACCATCACCGTGGCCACTATATAGCGATTAATACCGGAGAAGATCGAGACGGGAGACGGTGATACTGTCCATTCATCCACTCATACACACACACACGCATTGCTCATTGCTTATCCGGGGACCAACGAGAAACAACAACTTTATATAGACACGAGACCCCGTTCTCTCTAGGACTATTAGCAGATGGAACTAATCAAACTCTAACAAATTGCGTGTTTAAATATGGCAAACCTGTCGAGGTAAAAACGTAGCTCAGTAGCCGAATAAGGGGGGCGTGTGCTGTAGGCTCTTAGGGATAGCATGCTCCACGCCACTCCTACCCGCACAGACACAACTGGAATCGTAACTACTTGTAGCATCTAGAAGCAATAGTTTGCACTTTCGGGACTCGCGTGGAGATCCAGAGGATTAAAGTCATATATGGACAGGAGGGGAGGGGAGGGGATGGGATGGGCTATAACACTTGCTCAAGATGAGAAATGATTTCCACGACACGAATGCTTTCTTGCTTCTATTGTCTTTTCTCATCTCTTGATGTCGCCATTTAGTCCCAAGTCTAGTTAGTCACCGTGAGACACAGATATGTCTTGTGCCACAGAATGCCTTGCGATTAGCCTTTGACAGTTCCCATCTCACACCTATTATGAACACTAGGCGACTTTACCGTACGACCTTGCGCCTGAGCTCTTTCAGTCCATCCAACTTGCGTACTGCGTCCTACCCTCCCCACACAGGGAGATGACTCCCAAGCAGCCAAACCATCTCGGTACCCCTTCTTGTATTACCACTACGAAGCCCAGTCGCCATCGCTATCCATCGGCGGCGGTCTGAATGCAAATCCTCGTATATTCCATTCCATCTTTGGGTTGTCGGCTGCGATAATACCTTTTTCTCTGTCGTAAATCGCGCAAAAGGCTGTACATGCCATGTTCGCGTCTCCAAACGCCATAATCAAGCTCGATGTTTATACTGTCTTTGAATCGTGGTATCATTGCGGCGCATTATGCTCGTCATCTGCAGAACCCGTCTGATTTGGCAATACCTTCTAATGACCATTGAGATGCTGGCCCTCCATTCCCGTCACGTTGGACTCCACATTATGATAATCAAGAATCTCCGAGTACCTGTTGCCTCAAAATTGTGTTAGTCATCGCGAGCTTTTGCATCTTTGTCCATGGAAATCGTCGCCCGGTGGACTCATATTAACACTCACATCATGATCTTCCACGTGTCCACTGGCAAATCAGCATCATTGAAACTCCAGTCAAACTTCTCTTCAGCAATTGGCTCATCAGTAGGGTCGTGGTAGGGAGCAAGGTATTCATGTGCCAATGCGTCGGCTGCAGTTATACGCTTCTTAGGATCGAATACAAGCATCCGCTCAAGGAGATCAATGGCTGTTGAAATGTTAGGCTTCAGCAGAGAGAACTAGAAATGTGAATTCCAAACACTAACCTGCTGGCTCGGCGTTCTTGAATTTGTTCTTCAGCGGTTGCCGCTCCCGTTTTGGTAGGGATTTGACAAATCTTAGGGTCTACGGACTCATTAGCAAATCTGTATGAGGGTCAGAGAGTCGCCAACATACATTTTCGCTAGCAATTGTGTTGATGACATCGTCGGGAGGTGTACCGAGAAGTTCGGTAATAATGGAGAATTGGTTGACGTGGTCCTTTCCGGGGAACAGGGGTTTGCCCTCCAACATCTCAGCAAAGATGCACCCAGCGCTCCAAATATCGACTTCGACATCGTACTTCTGCCAGGTGAGCATGATTTCGGGAGCTCGATAATATCTCGTCGAGACATATCCGGTCATCTGAGGGTCCTGAATTCGGGCCAGGCCAAAATCGCAAATCTTCAAGTCGCAGTTCTCGTTCACTAAGATATTGCTAGGCTTCAAGTCACGATGGACGACGCCGGCAGAATGGACATATTTCAGACCGCGCTATCAGCCAGAACCCGTCAGTCGTTTATTGGGAATTATATCGATGGAGATGCATATGGCACATACCATGATCTGATAGAGGAAGTACTGGATAAACTGTTTCTCTAGGGGTCTCGAGGTAAGGAGTCGGTGTAGATCAGTTCCAAGGAGTTCTGTGACAAAGTAACTACCACCACAAGTTAGTATGCGCTACTATAGACTCGGGCGCGGGTGGAGCGGGTGCCAGGTATACGTACATGTCCTCGAGGGGGGAGATGAAGATATCGCTGAGGGATATGACCTGGTGATAGGCGTAAGCATGCATCCGGATTGGCCCAAGCGCACGTATCGACTAACATTCTCGTGTCTGAGATGCTTCAGTAGCTTCAGTTCCCGGTATGTTCTCTTGGCCAGGACAGGAGTACTGAAAGGTTTCATGATCTTCTTGACGGCGACATTTTGGTTCGTGAGCTGGTCTCTTGCGGAACTATACAGCAACAGGCCTCTTGTCAGTTGCAATGAAGACGCGAACCGCAAAGCGGTAGGCAAATCGCGACTCACCAGACCAAGCCAAAAGCGCCCATTCCAACAGGTTGAAGATCAGAGTATCTAGCCGCAGCGTCAATTTGGGGCACTGGGCGGGCAAGAGGGCAAGTGGCCCGCATACCTCGAGGTGATCTCAAATGTGGTACCAAAGATCTGAGCTCGCACGAATTCGGCCATAGTGATTAGCTAGTCCTGGCAGAGAGGAGAAGCGGGCGAGGGGTCTTGGTGGTTGGGTGGTGGTGGTGGTCGTGGTGGTGGTCGTGGTGGTGAGCTATGAGACGAGGGGCAGAATCCCACAGATATCTTGGCGAATATGGCTAATGTCAGGAAAAGAGCGAGAGAGAGAGAGAGAGAGGCTGCTGGATAAAACAAAGCGGATAGGTGTTTTTTTCTTTTTCTCAGTTGAGTTCAAAAAACAAGGGACAAGGGACAAGGGACAACTTCAAAAGGAATGGGAATCTTGAGATGCTGGATAACGATGGGAAAGTGGGAAAAGGGAACAGGATTTTCGCAGTCGGGTCGGGCTGTGGTGTGGATAAGGTTTCTTCCACACACGGTACAAGTGCAGCGATTCGAAGTTGGTGTCTATCTACCTGGGCCGTGGTGGTGACTCAGCTGCGATCGAGAGCATGTATGTCTGGTATGTACATACATACAGTGTACCACTGTATCCGTATCGCGGGCGGTGCGGTCAGGCAAAGACAAAAGACCGTAGGCGGACAGGCGGACGTGCACTGCGTAGATTAGGTAGGTTTACCTGGTACAGGTGTGCCTGGAATCGCTGAAGTTAAATCATTAGCGCCTCCTAACAAGACGCTGTCAGTGTAACTACTAATACATATTACCGCTGAGGGCAGGTTATTCCAAGGTTTTGATGCGATGATAGGAAAGATCCACTAAAAGACTACCTAAGATACCCAGGCTGCCAGGTTTGTATGTATATACGTACCTACTACCTTAGGTACCATCAATGTTGTTAGGAAGTATGTACGCAACGACAGGCAGAGCTGCACATCTGTTTAATATGCTACCTCCCAAGCATAAACTTTATATATGTTTATTACCTATCATTAACTGGAAGCACAACGTCTTGTCTCCTACGTCTTGTTTGGATAGTGTCAACTTTATATGATCAATTGTTAATTGTCTGCCGATAGAAGTGCCGCGGCCAAAGACAAAACTTAATCTTGATAATGAAACAAAACACTATTGTATAGTTCGATAGGCATTATTCAGCCATCCGATGGCTAGTTTCCCTATACACCAAGCTAACTTACCGTACAAGTAAGAGTTGGGCACAACAAATCAAGCGCTGACCCATAAAGTACACACGTGTTGTGAAACTAAGTTAGGATGGGAATTACAAGAAATAACCGTATCGGGAATCCTAAAGGACCTCACATAAAGGAGCCCGAAGCCAATTACTAACCTTCAGTTGCGTGTCGAGTTTCGATACTACCTGAGTTTCGTTCCAGAGACAATACTTGGAAACATATGGTGTTTCCTGCAACTCTCCTTTCTTTTTATTTGAATACAGCGACTTACCTCTTAACAAGCCTTAGTAAGATAGCTACCTCCCGCTAGAGGGCTCCTAAACTGCATTCGTCGATAAAGTTTCATTGATAAAGTTTGCCCAAACATATAACGGTTAGTATAGTCTCCACCGAGGACTGTTATCGATAGGTAACTAGTGGATTTTATGTACATGTACAGCACCGGAGATACCTAGGCTGCTAGGTAGTTATAAGGAAACTCTTAACGAAAAACATCCATGGATCCATTGGAACACTGGAGATCAGTACGGCTAGTACGTATGTACAGCGTTAGAAACGAAGTACTGAAACCCTTGGAAGACGCGACCTCTGGATGATATCACTCTGATGGAGCTATCTCCTGATTATCTAATAAGCTTCAGCTGCCATCTCAGTCTGCCCCTCCTTCGGCGACCCCCATTTGAAAACTACCTCCTCCTCACAATAGTATGGGCGAATATAGACACACACACAGAGAGAGAGAGAGACAGAGACAGAGAGACAGAGCAACATCCTTAGCATCCGACCCCAACTTCCAGGGCTCAAGTGTTTTGGCCAAGTATGTACTCCCGAAGCGGCTTTAGCTGCCAGAATGAGGACCCGTTTTCTCTCTCAGATTAACCGACAATCGAGTTCCGGGTGTATCATCGCCGATGCGCATGCATACTTATTTGCTGGGCTGAGAGAGGATAAGCCAGTTACTGCAGACGCCAGAATTAAACAAGCCCCCCAAACTATTCGCCTGGAACCTCGGGCGGTCTGCGAAGTAACTTCTCTATATTCCGTGGCTATGCAGCTATTATATTATGTACGTTTGTATGTATGCTTCGCGCATCACGATATTAGTGCCCCCCGTTTCACCACTCGCCAGGCCAAAACACATACATACATACAATACACATGCATTGGAGAAATTCAACAGTCAATCCGGGGCGAAAAAAAGGCACCATGACGTCTGTCAGGGTCGATCAGGGTCTAACGCCGCCCTGATACCTTTGACAGCAAACATGGCGAAGATACCTAAGTACCAGGATTGGGTGCCATGGCAGCAGTGTGGATGGAATAGGAAACCCGGGATGGTTGGATGAGAAGATGGAGCTTGGAATCTCCCTCCCATCAGCCCATCAGCCCATTTACCTATCACCTATCTACCTAGCACAGATGGAACCTGGTTTTGCGAGCTCGGTGCTATCCCGCATATGCAAGCCGGAGCTTTCACTCCTTGAATTATCACCAAAGGTCGCAATCGCAATACTCGATGGATGCATTGGATGCTCAGATACCTACCTACCGCATATGCCTAGGTACTTAAGGTAAGGTCGTGCTGTTCGGATTGTCCCGTCTTTCACCAACATCAACTCTCGAGAACCTGCATTCCCCGTGGCATTAGGTTAGATTCACCGATATCATTATTCTCAGACGCAAGCAAGACCCGGCGCCTTCACCGTTAAGGCTGAGTGCAAAACTTGGCCGCATCCTGGTGGCGACAATGATGGCACTTCACATATGCATAAACAAGTAATCGCATTTGGAGAACCAAGTGGCATTCTGCATCATCGGAATCCGGCCATCGCAGGTAACAATGACAGCGATGATCACTCCCCAAACCCTCGAATGCCGTTGCCAAATTTACACACACACACATCACACATCCATACCTCCATCCATCCATACATACATGCTTCATACATACATATTACCTGGCTACCTATGTAGAGCCTATTTTAGACCCCTGGAAAGCAACGTAGTACCGTGTTGACGGGCCGGTCCCTGAAGATCTCCCTCTCCCCAAGTCCGGAGATCGGCCATTGATCCGCATCTCGTACACCCGCGCGTGGCCTAAGTTATTATACTATATATATATGTGAATTGACTTTCCTGCCCTTGCCATGGTGCGCGCAAGGCCACCCGCTCTAGCATCGAATTTCCCAACTACATGGAAACAAATCCTCGAGAGCCGAGACGCGGGCAGCAAGGAGGGGGCACGAGGTCGAGAGGAGCCCTCCCTGCCTCGCTTGCTATGTAAGTATCACCCGCGCCTAACGAACGAACGACAGTCAGTAAGGTACCAGGCCTCACTTGTATGTAAATAGGTAGTCGTCCTCGGCGCCCAAGGCTAATAAGCAGACGATGTCTTCCGCCAAGGGGGGAACCAGACCAACGACCATTTCAATCGTACATTCAGCGAGCGGCAAGCATTCGCCAATCGAATTGATTCGCTATCTAGATACATACATACATGACCCACGTCCGGCAAACTACCTAGAACTACAACAAACAGCCATAATGCGCTCGCTATTCGGAGTCGAATCTAACTTCAACCCGGATAATTAATACGCGCAACCGTTATTACCTACTTCTACGCCGATGTGTCCCCCTCCTATCTCTGATGATAGGCCCCATTAACCGCCTAGTCAGTTAATTACTTCTTCCATCCAGCCCCCACTACATCGACCTATTGGTTATACATACATATATAGAGGCAGGTAGGGAGGGTCCTCAGCTCTCTTGCAGGACCCCCCTCGGGGCACCCACGGCCGACAAAAGGACCGACCTACCTACCGCTAGCCTATCCCGCCCAGATAGGGTCCATTCAGTATTGTATCCATCCACCTCGTGGCAGTAGACAGCTAGCTTCCTCGAGACCATTCATTCCTCAAGCGCAGGGGAAGCGAGTGTGAAGATACCTATGCCATGTTTATGTACCTATAGAGACAGAAACCTCCATAATGTATAGATCGATAAATCGATAAATAGATCGTTAGACAGATATCGTGAGATGTGCTGCGTACTTAAGTAGACGGTCCCCGACGGAACAATTAAGCATCTCGACCCGGGTAACACCCGCAGCGATAAAAACAGCCTTCGATCGATTATGTGAATAGAGAGAGACGTAACGGCCGTAGGCAAAATCTGTACCTATAGCTAGACATCGCTGGTGATGGCCCGGCTATGGCATTTTCTGCTGCTTTGTTTCTGATGATGATAGATGCCCTTACCATACTATACGTATGTATGCACGGCGAGGTTTCAATCTAGGTGGAAGTTCCTGGTTGATGGATGATATTCGAAATAATGCTGCGAATTGGCCATTCTCTCTCATAAATATATGTGCGTTCTCCCAAAACACCTTCTAGGAAGAGAAAGGGAAAGAAAGAAGAAGAAAAGCTACCAATCCCATCTCTCTCCGTCTCACCTATGTCTGTCTCCCTTTCTATAATAGCTTCTTCCTCCTTTCCGCTATGCAAGACAGGGTATAAGAAACTTCGGCCACGCAACCGCCGGTAACCCCCCTATAGACGCACACTCCGCAACGCACACCCCTTCTTCACTCGCGCAGATCCCGATCTGCCAAAGGCTCGACGTTCCAGATGCTTTCGGCGTACTCGTTGATACACCGGTCCGAGCTGAAGAACCCCATTCTCGCCACGCTGCGGATGCATTTCGAGACCCATTCGTCCTGGTTGCGATATTCTTCATCGACCATCTTCTGGGTGCCAAGATACGACTGGAAATCGTCCGAGACCAGGTAGTAGTCGCCGTGGTCGCGGACGGCGCTGATCAGCGCGCTGAAGTCGGCAGGTTCGCCGAAAGTCCCGCTCTCGATCGCCTTGAATACTTGGGCTAGGTCGGGGTCGACCGAGTGCGAACCGTAGGTGTGGGCATGACGGAGATCCTCGACGTCCTCCGAGAGCGTGCCGAAGAGGAAGATATTCTCTTGGCCAATCTCACGGGTGATTTCGATCTGAAACGTATAAGCATGCATACATTCCCCGATAGTCAACCGGCGACTTACGTTGGCTCCATCACAGGTTCCAATAATCAGACCGCCGTTCAGCACAAATTTCATGTTACTGGTCCCGGACGCTCTGTCGTAACAGTCAGCCATCGATCAGAAATAGGAACTATTCTCGAACTCACTCGGTGCCAGCAGTAGAGATATGCTCGCTCAGGTCAGACGCAGGGGTGATCATCTCTGCCTTGCTAACGTTGTAGTCCTCCAAAAATACAACCTTCAAGAGTTCGCCAATGTCCGGGTCTTTGTTGACAACAGAGCCGACGTTATTAACGAGATGAATTATTTGCTTGGCCATCCAGTATCCGGGCGCAGCCTTTCCACCGAAGATCGAGACGCGAGGCAGTTGCTTCTTTCTCTCCTCGGGATCCATGGCCTTGAGTTTCAGGTACCGGGAGATGACACCAAAGATATTTAATTGCTGTCGCTTATACTCGTGGATCCTCTTCACTTGGACGTCGAATAGAGATGCCGGATTAACGGTGATATCCGTGGTACGCTTGATATACTGCGCTAGGCGGACCTTATTGGCGTACTTGATTTCAGCCCACTCCTTCCTAAAATCCTTATCATCAACAAACGTCTCTAACTTGTTGACCAGCGAGAGATCCTTCAAATAGTCGTAGCCACCGAGCTTGCTGGCGATCAGCTCTGAAAGTCGAGGGTTTGCTTGGTGCAGCCACCTTCGCGGCGTTATACCGTTTGTGACATTTGTGAATTTGTCCTCTCCAAAAATGGAAACGAAATCCTTGAATATGGTCGTCTGGATGAGGTCGGAATGCAGCTCCGCTACACCGTTCACTTTGTGAGAACCAACAATAGCTAGATATGCCATGCGGACCATCTTTGGCTGAGATTCCTCGATAATCGAAACTCGGCGCAAGATGTCCCGGTCATTGGGGAATTTCTTTTCCACAGCTTGGAGGAAGAACAGATTGATGTCGTAGATAATGTGAAGGTGCCGGGGTAGGAGACGTTGCAGCAAAGGGACGGACCATTTTTCAAGAGCTTCAGGCAGAACGGTGTGGTTCGTGTAGCCAAACTTGGAGCCAGTTAGTATATTTGACTCGGCAGAAGCTGACAGAGATACTCACTGTCGACGTGACAATGTTCCAAGCGTCATCCCACTCAAGGCCCTCCAGATCCACCAATATCCGCTGAAGCTCGACAATGGCGAGTGTCGGGTGAGTGTCGTTGAGCTGAATTGCGACCTGGTCAGGGAACTCGCTCCAGGCTCTCTTGCTCTTCTTGAAACGCCGAACAATATCATAGAGAGACGCGGCCACCCAGAAGTATTGTTGCTTGAGACGTAACTCTTTTCCGCGGTCTAGATTGTCATTTGGATACAAAACGGCACTGATGGTCTCAGCTCTCTGCTGGTCAGCTACTGAACTTTCGTAGTCTCCACTATTGAACTTCTGAAAGTCGAATTCGCCACTGGCAGCCTTGCTGGACCACAATCGCAGATTGTTGGTGAAAGGCGTCGCGTAGCCAGGAATTGGAACGTCATAAGCTACAGCGGTAACGGTTTCGCCAGGCTCCCAAAAAGCTACCGGCTTTCCATTCTCGTCCTGAGCTTTGCGGACATAACCGTAGAATTGGATCTGCATCTCTTGCTCAGTAACCTGGTCTAGATAGGGCTTGTCCACCTCTGCCAGCAACTCACGTCGACAGTGACATCATGTCTTGGAAACTCCCAAGGATTGAAATCAAGCCAATAATCCGGAACCTCTACTTGATATCCGTCGATGATCTCCTGTTTGAAAATTCCGTAGCGGTATCTCAACCCATAGCCCCAGGCGGGATAGTTTAAGGATGCAAGGCTGTCCAGAAAGCAAGCCGCAAGTCGGCCGAGACCACCATTGCCTAGTGCGGCATCATGTTCCTGGGAAATGATGTCCTCAATCCGGAAGCCCAGTTCCGAAAGACCACCTGTGGCAAGGTTAGCTTGATTGTTACAAGCGAGTTGGCCGTGAACCAGTTATGTCATACTCCGAGCAACATCTTTAGTCCCGACATTGAGTAATGCATTGTCTAAAGCACGTCCCATTAAAAACTCCAAGCTGAGATAGTAGACTCGTTTGTTGTCAGTAAAGGTTTGATGCTGTTGGGTCTTGTTCCACTTTGCGATCAGACGGTCGCGCAGCGTTAAACTAGTGGCGGCATAGGCGGCTGACTCATCGCAGTTGAACATACTGCGAGCCAACGTAGTCTCAACATGGCGAACAACCTCTTTCTCAAACTCGTCTTTAGTTTTGAAGCCCTTGAAATGGTTCTTGCCCCATGCCTCACGTAGAGGCTCGGGAATCGATGCTGCATAGAAATTAGTGATGCGCCAATGTTATTTAACAAATTACATTCATGTTATGAGATATGTATAGTTAGGATATATAAACCACACAGCAGAGAAAGCGCATTTACACACCTTCGACGGACTTGATCTCGCCAGCCCCAAAACCTGTGAATGTACGTCTGTGTTTGGGCCGAGAGATGCCGGCGGGGCTAACTGAACCAAGGATGTCGACGATAGGGGCACTCGTGGAGGGGCGTCGTTCCCTGGTTGGCAGATGCTGGTCGGCGGAAGACATCTTGGAATTGCGATTGGAAAGACTGATTCAATTCTACTTGGCGATATTGAAAGCGACGGATGAAACGGCACAGTCAATGGAGCTAGAAATAACCAGGAAGCATTAGCGCTGAAGACATTTTCCTCGCTACCAACATCTACTTTTCTAGAATGGGAACGCAATATTGTTGGTATAGCAATTCACATACCAGGCGACGATAAGCAGGTGCTTGTTTCCGATAATGATGGCGATTACAAATAATGGATGGATGGAATGAGGGGGCGGGGTTGTTGTTGTTGTTGTCGATAGACCTCTCAGCTTAAGACCTCGGGAGCTGTGCTGGAGAGCTTGAGCTTGAGCTTGAGCTTGAGCTTGGAGCGTTGATCCTGACGATCACCGCGGGGCACTCTTATACGGACGATCCGTCGACAATAACACACAGAAGCCTTCTCCCACAGGTCGGGTCGTTTGAATAGTAATAATAATGAGGAACTAGTAGCTTAAGGGAAACAAAAGGAGACAAAAACTAACAGGTAGGCTCATGGTGTATTTATTGCAGATCTACATGACTAGGCACTATGATAAATAGTCAGGTAGGTTATGTAACCTGTTCCCCTCGCGCTTGGTGGATACAGTACGATAAATGGAGTACCTAAGGAGAAGCGGGAAGTTATCGCGACCAAGCTACAAGGGGTACATGGCTAAGAGGCATGATGACGACGTCAAGCACGTGCGTGCGCTAGGTTAGGTACATTACCTACTTAGATATCCATGGAAAGAGAGGTAGGTATGGAGAGGTAATATTCTGTTGCAAGATGCAGGCTGCAGGCGCTATGGATGCTGTTCGCATTATGAGAACTGATCACTGGACGTCACTGGACTGGCTGCATTTGCCAACTGCAAGTGCTACATGTACGTGGCGACATCCATAGCTACATGTACCTACCTACCTAAGGTAGTGCGGGGTGTTGCAATTGAGCGTCTCCACCGGTATACACCGGGCAGCCGGGTGGTATGTTATTTATGACCTTATCTACTAGCAGGATATTGCGCCGGAGAGTCAGGTAGCACGACTACTGCTCGGTAGACCTTTAATGAATCGATTATCTCCATAAAAAACGGGCTGCTATCATACTCGAACCATCTTTTTCGTCATATCGAAGAATCTGAAGATCCAACTTCCGAGCTAACTACGTACATTACCTAGGTATTTCTAATGGAAGGTCTTCGTGCTAGTAGACTTACCTTATGTACATCAATCCATTGGTAGTCGTAGTTATCCGGCATAGAAACTGAAAACATAGAGGGACCCGGGCAATTTCTCTGCGATATTTAGCCAGCAGCCCACATTCACATCATGTCTGTCTGTCCGTCCGTCCGTCTGTCTCGAGATGCGGCGACCACCTAGCGGCTGCTGAAGGAAGCCCATGCATGCATACAGTACCAAGCCTCGTAAGGTCGAAAGATGTAACGAACCCGTTCGAGACGGCTATGTCATAACGCTTCTCAACGTTACTTAGCTTTGTCGGAAGACATCATCGCCTGACAGGGTTACAGCACACCGTCGGTCGGTATGTAGGCGATCTTCTGATTTTCCACATCCCCGGTACATACATGCATACATACATACACATGCACACATACACATGAGAACATGGGGTGATCCTCCTGCTGCTGCTGCTGGCGGCCTGCTGCCGCCTCAGCCCTCTAGTTAACCTCCGCCTTCTCAATCAATTTTACACTTCTACACAACACCATCATCTTCGGGCTAGGTAGGGCCCATTGTCCCAGCCATTTCGGCTCATAGTTATATCGACATGTCTACTTATTAACCTGCTTTCTGATTAAATACTAGAGACCAGCCTTTTCCCCCCAATATGATCCATATGGCTTTTGTTGACTATTTGTTAGGACTATGGCCGTCGGTCCCTTCGTAGTAGCGAGTAACAGTCTCAATGACTCGTGGATTATGAAAGGCCCTCGCTCTCATTCATAGATCCCAATATAATCTCGGAGTTGCCGCTCTGCGTCGTTCAGTCGAAACTAACTTGCACGGGAGGATGTTTCATGTAGTATTAAATTACCTAATGTATGCATGGCTGCATCGCTGTATCACATGCAAGGACGAAATTGTGCTTAGTTGCGAGATATTCTTTTTCGTCTTCCAGTATTAGCCCCTGAACATTGCTCGTTACATAACGGAGTGTGTATACACAAATTCGTCATCGCGCATCTCAAATGCTGATCAGGTTGACAGTTTGAGAAGTGCCAAAGGCACAGGTAGTCACTTGCGGTTCAACTCCCAAGCAACACACCATCAATGCCTAGAATCGCTGCTATATTCATGACATCCATTAGAATCAAGGGCTTGCCAGGCACCAACCGCCGCCCTCCTGTTCCATAAGCGAAATATCTCGTGACATTGTTAAGTAGCCAACTCAGGCTATCAGTTCCTTCTTTTGAGACCCATCAGCGCGAGTGAGCCTAGTGTCTCCCTTGTCAGGTACCACTTCTATATCAATGTAATTTTGTGGTGGCTCTCGGGCATTGGGCAATACCCTCTAAGTAAGACTCCGTCCCTCTCCAAAGGTCTGCGCGGCTGTGGTCCCCCCTCAATCACGCGTCATCCCGCATACCTTAAAGGATATTGAAGCCCGTGAGATCGCTGAGCCCCAAACGCCTTGCCAAAAGAACAGAAAGTCGACATATCCCCGCCCGAACTCCGTTACGATGCTTTTGAATCTTGCCTTTGATAAAAGCAAGAGGAAACCGAGCTTAGAAAGTAAAAGAGACGAAATCACAAAATGCCCGAATCTTTAAGCGCATTGTTGAGTATCGTTTCTTTTACTGCCGCAAACACCAAACGGATGTTGGAGGTATCCGTTGCTTGGGTTAAACTAAAGACGTTAGCGGTCGAAGTACCCCAATCCTCATAATTTGACTTACTGAGGATATAGGTTCAGATGAGCCCTATTAACCTGATTGAACCTCCACAGGAGATACTTGGCCGCCTTGTTGACGTCATTGCCACCAGAGTAGTCTGGGAAATAATTTCCTAACGGTGACCTCGGAAGCTTGACCTTGAAAATGTCGACCTTGTTCAAGAACAGTATGATACTTGTTCTCATGAACCACCTCGAGTTAACAACGGAGTCGAAAAGTAGAAGGCTTTCCATCATTCGATTCTGCAATGGCGTTAGCGAGACCAGGCTTCCGATATCAAGAAATGCTTGTGACCATACCTGGCTGCTTTCTTCAAGCAGCACTTGGTCGTATTCGCTCAACGCTACGCAGAATATGATCGACGTAACATTCTCGAAACAATGAATCCATTTCTTCCGTTCACTTCTCTGTCCTCCGACATCGAACATGCTACACACACTAAGTCAGATTCCTAGACAGGAAAAGGTAGTATCAGGGCACTTACTGGATGCTTAGTGCACCCATCTGGAATCGGGTCTCGTAGATGCCCGTAGTCTTGGTTCGTGCGCGAAGGACATCCATCTCATTCGGCAGATAATCTGGAGCGCAAATTCGCGACACCTCGTCAAAGAAGCTACAACAACGGTAAGCGAGTTGGATTCAGCCATGGGAATTTCTACTGACTATGGAGCGGAATCCATCAAGTAGAACTCGTTGGAGTGTTGCATAAGCTGCTCAATGCAAGGATCGTGCCATAAGGCCTGTACCGCTGTATCGACCTTGGGTTCGATATGTGCTGATGGGCCGGACTCGACGGTATAACCCAGTAGATATTGAGTGTATTCCTTAGTTTCCTCGTTGCTTGGTTCGATATCAAATTGATCCATTGCAATGATGACGGCTTTGGCGCATTCGATCAGGTTCTTGAACACAGTAGCTCGGTAATTGTATAGTTCATCTTCCGAATAGCCTTTTAGGTGGATAATCTTCATCTGCTTGACTATGGTCGACTTCCCGCTCTCGCCAGACCCTAGGTGGCAGCGATATCCATCAGAACTATGTCGCACGGATCAGTTGGTGACAAACGTAAACTCACCGAGCAATAGGATCTTGCATTCTCGACGTAACCTCTTAGAATCTTCGTCCAGCGCTCGGTCGATTGCTTGACTGCGCTTTTTTTGCTCCTCCTCCTCCTTGTTGGAACTCATACATATCCCCATCATGTAGAGAAATTGCGGGAGCTGATGCGACCCGCTAGCAATGGAAACGACGGGACCGCTGGCAGAAAGTGTTATCGTTCTGGATGGTGCTGAGCGCCTACACGATAGGTGACGATCATCCGGCTACAGGCGCATCGCTATGATCCTTGCAAAGTTAGTCGACTCGAGAGGATTGTTCGGAGTGATTCTTCGAGATGGAAATCGGATCGGACAGGTCGGCGTGCCAACCCTTTGCACGGCTCTAGGGAACTAGGCTCGCTGAAGACAGCTTTGACAATGTTGCTTTGTTTCGCAAGGACTAGCTTCGCTGCGGTCGGCGTGTAAGTGGGTATCAGTCGTCGGTGTAGTCGTCGGCCAAATAACTTCAGCCTGGGCTGCTCCTGCGAGAACGAAGCTGTTCAGCGACAGTCAGGACATATGACGAAATGAATTCACGGAAAAAAAAAAGGCCAAGATGGGTTGTAGACAAATGACTAAGGTGATGGGTGCTAGCTCGGTACTGACGAAACCGGAGGCGCCGTCAATACTTACATACATACCTAGGTAAGTACAGATCTGTAGCGTGTGGGTGAAGTCGAAGCGAGGCGGTGCATTCGAGCAAAAGACACAGTGTACGTAGTACAAGTAATTGACAGCTAGTACAATTCCGGCGGCGCAGATGGATCGGCTGGGCTGATGACCGACTGCAGATTGGCAGAGCGGACTGGCAGAGCAGATGGGCGGACTGGTAGAGAGAAAGGATCAACTGGAGTTTGTCCAAGGAATCCCACTTCGCCTCAAGGTTACATAGCAAGTTGCCAAGGACTCAAGCTGTCGGGCTGTCAGGCAATCAGGATCTTTTGTTGTTTGATGGCCTGTGTTACAATGGAATGAGAGAGGCCATAAACCCGCATACTATGTGATCGTCTCGACGGCGGGGACGACGACGGATCCGAGGTAGTCGAGCGGGAGGACACGAGACTTCGAGTTATATTGAGACAGACAGGCTAAGTAAGGTAAGGGAAAAAGATGGTGGGAAAATCGGTAGGGCAAGCGGTGGAATTGTACTTAGGTATGTAGTTAGGTACTTTAGGTAGGTTGTGGAGAGTCGGGTAGGTACAGTAGGAGCTGGTACTTCCTACGATGTATGTGTATATATATATACTAAATATATATGTATGCAAGTAAGGATGTACGTACCTAATGTATAACGTTCACACTAACGATATTAATATAAGCACTTAACTGTAGGTATGTACTAAGTATGTATGTGTACAGTACGACACTTGACTTGATGAACGGATGATATAGGATGGGATGGAATCGTAAGTAAAATGTGTAAATATTGAAGTCACAAGTAATTTTGTAAATCAGCACTTACATGGCGCATGGAAGTATGTATGGCCCTAAAATCATCAATATGCAATATCTTCCCTGCAAGCTGCAAGGGAGAAAGGGGCAGCGGCGAGGACCGCCACGACCTATCAGGAACCCTCTTTGTCAGACTCAATGAGGTCTCCTATAACAGAACGAAGGTAGGACGAAAATATTGTATGGATTTAGGTACAGTTTGATGAACCGTACAGTAACGGATCGGGTGAAGAAACAAAAAGTTGCCCACCAGAGGAGACTTTCGGCAGCGGTGGAACTTATCTCATTGGAAGTCAATTCCACCCATGTCAGCCAGGGTCTACCATGATTGCCACGAAACGACCTGACGACCCCAGATGCCAGAGCTATCGAAGTCATCCACCCTAGTGCTTAAACAGTTAAATAGTGACAGCTTCGTGTGATTTACCCTGCAGTTAGACCGTACACGCCATCATCAAAGCAATTTTATGTACGTAGTACTACATATGTGCGTTCTTTGCATCGAAGAACCTGGAAGCCTTTGGTGGGATTCTGAGAGCTGTATAAAAACTCGTGTTGGAAAAGTACCTACAAAACCTAGACTGAGTGTACGTACAGCATGGCATAATATGGCACGCAAGATAGCGTCGGCGTTTCCCGCAAATGGATCAGATACGTTCAGGTCAGGTACTTGAAGTTGTCTTATACATACATGTAGTTACCAATGTAGTTACCACCGGACTATAAGTACAGTGATATCTACGAAACATAAAAAGCCCTCCCACAGCTCTAAATAATTATGTATGTATAAGTACATATTGACCGAATAGAAACTTCAACTAGGTAGCCTCGCCGCCTCGAAAAAGTCCTTACTGCTAAGTAATTACATACCTAGCTTACTGCCATAACTAACATGTACATAGTCAAAACCATCACCTCCTCTGTGGGGGGCACCCTGTTGCTTGTTTGCATGTCACCGACCATTTTCAACCAGAGATGATCAAGTTACCAACCATGCCGACGACGCTATCGACAAATCAAGCATGGAAAATAGCCCATGCACGTACAACACGTAGTACATACATATATACAACTAGGTTGAACCTTATAGAGAATCCCGACAGTCCGACATCGAAACTGGTGATGGTGTTGTAGGTTTTTTTCTTTTTCTCTCTGAACTTGAACAAAAGAGGCAGCTCTGCATTCAACACACGCAGGTTAGAATCGGAGATGCATGTCATTGGACAATTCTCATACATGTTGCAGAGCTGTTAGAACTCGAACAGCCACGGATCGAACTTGGTGCTGCTGTCTGCATGTCTTAGTCGCAACCAGGTGCGAAAGAAGCACCGACCTCAAACCCCGAACCAACCAACCAGCCAACCAACCACCCACGTTGCGTCCAGGTTCCTAAATACCTAAGCTGCATCCAGAAACTCGTCTAGATGTAGGTACAATCTGATTTCAGTACGTAAGACTTTAGGGCGGATTCACAGATCTCAGCCTACACATTCCATAGTTAAGTATCCATCAGATGTCTTGCAAGCTGCAACATGTAAGAGACAGCTCATATGGATATAGGTCTGTATGAATTATACTTGATACAAGTATTATGTCGTCACCAACTGTCGCGGGAGCCCCTTTTCCGATCCCAAGTTCAATGGCCTATCAACTCTGCCTTTTGCGCATCACAGAAGATGCGTCCCAGTAGCGTGGGTAAATCGCCTACTGATGCCCCTCACGGCGAGGTGTCACCTGTCCAATGAGCCTGGAACATCTGAACCTAAGGGTTCGACGGTTCAAACGTCTCATTGATATACTTGAGTATAGTTCCCAGAAACCGTGGCCAATGGAACCATTGATGTCAGCGATAGTAGGTATTCAGCTGATTCAACTCGTTTCAGCCTACTACATACATACTAACGTACATTGTAATACATACACACTTGTTGTACACTACGTATGTACACTACACCATCAAAACGGTTTCTATCTATGGAAAGACTACTGACTACTGATCCTAGTGCCTAGTCCACCCCCTATTCCTTGCAAGTGATATATTATAATCTACTGGGTCTATCCATCAGCCGTGCGCCCACGTGTCTAATTGGCGATGGGTCCCAGATTGCGAGAGCCCCATGTTCCTCGAAGCGAATCGTGCCGCTGTCGGCTGTGATGCAGATCGCAAAAGACATCCGTCACAAGGCCCCAATTGCCAGTCACCTTGATGTCGCTGCGTTACCACTGGGGTTTTACGTAACCTAGTATGTATGTACACTACGCAGTACAGCAGCCTACATACTTCCCTCCCGATCATCACAAAAATTTCCTTCTGATGCTTACACGTATGGTTATGTAACTCTTTAAACTAGTCCCTGGGGAACCCAGTTGGCCAGCTGGTCTATTCTTAGAACCGAGTTACGTAGTATCATCTACACTAGTGTAGTCAATGTTGTAGTTGTGACATCGTAAACTAACTAGGTTAGCGCGTTACTGGGTAAATTATTCCTACTTGTATGTAACTTCGTATGGATGTACGTACAGTACTACCTATGTATAATACGTTCTGAGCAGGGAACAATTGTCTCTTCAGAGCCTGTAGGATTACCTATGTACGGCAGCTTGCGACAGAAAGGAGTACCGTCGCTTTTTTTTTTGAAACTTCCTTCTTTCTAGAACACCATGATCCCTGCCACCAACCTTCCAGAAAACCAAGTATTGCGGCTGAGCATGGACATTCGCACGTGGCAATTATGTGCGTCTATTAATATTACCTAAGTTAGGTACTTAGTCCGTACTGTACGTGTAGATAGCTTCCATGCCAACTAATCCATACATAATCCGTATATCGCACCTCATTTCATACATAATCCGTCTCTCTACACAAAAACAAGCTTTACATAACTACATAACTAGTATGTACATAGTTATGTAGTAGCTAGGCTAGTAAAGACGAGTCAGGTTCGACTCCTAACAGCGCCATATATTACAGCTAGCCAACTAACTTTACTTTGTCTATATATATATAGACTTGTAGACCGGATGATCCATTAGGTGCTGTTTGATTATTGCTGGTTGTTTGTCAAGATAAGTCCCCTACGGTGTCCCCGGCTTGTGTCGCATGATAGAAAGCGATTGTCGTGGGATGCTTGTCCCTATAGCAGATCGATCTCAATGTCAACGATGGCCTTTTCCTGTTTCACGGGAGATTACCTAGAGCTAATTGCGAACCGATATGGGTCGCGATATAATGGGCAAACGTTATTGATCACAGAGTGACATCCGACGGCAGACCGAGACGAGTAGAAGGGGGTATTCGTAATGCCGTGTGTTCTTCAGCTCTGAAGGATCACACAGGCTTTGAGCCGTGAACGGCCCTTAAGGCTGAACCCTTCTCGTAAGCAACAAACACAGGTCAGCTTACCTACGGCGCGGCCATCGTATCACACAGGTGTTTCGTTGTCCACTCCCCTCCACTTGACACCTAAGTCATCTTTCTTTCGTCATAAGACTTGACTCGACGATCTCGCCTTACATAACGGCCTCGCATTTCCGTCTTGTCTCATCGAAGCCATCTCGTCGTCCGTTGCCAATTCCTACGTTGAAACTCAGAGACGGCTCGTCTCCGCGCCCCCGAGTCTTCCGGCCCCCCGTTTCCTCGCTCTCCCATTTCACTCCGCTCTGCCCTTCTCCCCGTGATACAGACTGCGGCGACCGGATATCTGCGCCTCATTGCAGCCCGACAGTCGTGCAAGAATATCGCTATCGACAGAGGACATCTCGTACCGGTATTAACCACGCCGCTCCCCACGCCCGCCATCTCCTCATCAGCCGCGCCATCGAGACGCGGAGAGCATCGTGCTTCTCTACCTTATATGGCGGCCGGGAGAGCCTTTTCCGTCCAACCCCCCCGTGCTCGAACGTCTTCTCCCGATCCACGCGATCGAGCGCCCCGGGGTGGTTTGCGGTTGCGGCAGCGCGTCGAGCAGTACTATCTACCTTGCCTGCGAGGCGGCGTTTGCCTTGGTGCCTAAACTTACGACCCGGCCGCGGGTGCGACAGTATGATCGCGTGGCTTATGATTCATTTAGCCGGTGCCACTGGTCTGTCTAACCCGTGGTGATGGTGAATGGCGTACGGTAATGTATAGATGAGCTACCAGTTCTGTCGAAGACAGGGATCCGGTGAGTCAAGCCCGCGACGAAGATCAATTTCTTCGTCGGTCTATGACTTGTGAAGATTGAGTTCAACTATAGCATCCAAGGGCTGTTCAGATGAAGCGATACATGTGAGGATGACATTACTTACCCAAATATTCGAGGAATACTAGGTAGGCACATATGCTAGAAGAGTTCTATATACTTACATGAATTCTCTATTCATATTGGTTGAATTTTATGTTTTTTTGAAAAATAATTTTATCCGTCTCAATTGTCCGATTTGTAGCCCAAGACGAGCATCAGTGGATGACGCTGAAGGGTCGAGGATATTAGACACTTGAGGATTCGATCAGACAAGTCATAGTCCAAGGAAGTTGACTAGCCTATGTAGCCATTTGTTTATCCCTAACGGCTTGTGAAGAGATGGGCTTTCTCGACGCATTTTGTTCGTCATCACTCCCAAAGCCGAATCTAGGAGCCCAATCACCTCAGCCAGCACACGTAGAAAGGCCTTAAACCTTATGGCAAACCAACTTCTCATAGCTTATACAAGAGAGTTATAGGTGGAATTCTCAATCTTCTTGCAAAGTCCTAAATTTAAGGAGAGCCTCGGTTTCGTTACAACCACCGATAGTTGAGATAGGCATAGACTGGAGGTAGATGGAAGGTGAAGACAACAAGAGCGTCAGCGATTACCGGAGATTCTTATTATAGTGAAGTTCGTCACGGCGAATTAGTGAATAATAACCTCCTTCTAGAGATAGCCAGCGAAGCGCAGGACGCCTAGCAGCGGCAGTAGCCCAGTGATTGAGAAGTGATGGCGCCCATAGAAACGCCACCCGCATCAATACAGCTGCTAAGCAGAAGATCGAAGAAGGTCCGTAAGAGTCATGAGACCAAAGAGACTACCTGGACCAAGCCGGTATGAAAGCCGAAGATGGAGCTTTCCATGCCCAGTACTGGCGATAGAGCTGCAAAAAGAGGGGGGGCGAACAGTCGAGGCAGCTAGCGGAAGAAAAGTAAGACTTGAGGCTGAAATCCATCGAAGCCTGTAGAAAGTGTGAAAAGAGGCGTGTCGGCAGCTAGCTCGTATTTAGTAAGTAACCACCTAAATCAAATCCAAGCGTCGAGGGTACGCAGAGCTTTTGTCGGTACAGGTTTCATACTCCTTAGATGAGTCAATATGTTACACCTAGGGCAACGTCCATCCCTCCTTGATGGCAGACACACTTACCAGCCATCACTAACCTAAGCATACGGGGATGGATATGTTATGCGACGGCGGACCCTAGCCAGCCGAGCAAGGAGTCGGCTGCTGAGGGCAAGATTTCCTTGCTCGCATGTATTTATCATACATGCTGCCCATTTTGCAAGTGATGAAGCGTTTTCAAGCATAGAAGCAGAATGCCAGCGACATATCAAATTCAACTTATTGATCATCCAAGCTCCCTAGGCAGCATTTACAGTTCACATTAGCTCATAGTTAATAGGCCATCACTACAGAGGCGGGCCGCCGGAAGCCTCACGTAGGTAGTAGCTAGAGGTCGGAAAACACACGTCAGATTGATTCTATTTACGGTAACGGCCAAACCCGCGCCTCTGCTCATCCGGGTTCTATAATTTATAGAAGAGCAATCGTAATCATGATGAGGTGTCGATAAAAGAAGGGGTATATGCCAAACAGTAGTAATTCATAGCACCGCGCCATCCGTCCGTGACCATCATGAAATAAGCGTATCAGAGGTGTGTATGCAAGCGCCAAATAATCTCCGTAGCCCATTATGTCACGTTTGCTAACCCGCCTTTCCCTCCGGACTTCCTCTCCTCTCTCTCTGTACGCGTGTTCGTGCATTTGCGCGGAACTATATATTACGTGAGAACACTCTGGTGAGCCTCACCACCGACGGTCGTATTGATGACTTGATGGCCACTATTTATCTGTGTAGGACACTAGTAAATGCCCAATCTGCCAGGGGAGACAGTAGCATCGCCTGGCGGGAACGGATTGATTGGTTTGATTTTATGCTCTGTGTTTTTGCGAAGTGAGAAGCGCAGCGGTCCCTTCTTCTCCCAGCTCGAGACGCTGGAGCCGTCTCCAGGCTGAGCGGTCCGGATCGTATTGGGGTCCATGTGAGACTGTGGGAAGATGCCCCAACCCTTTGACGTGGTGCCGGACCAGCACCAATGTTCGGCGTAGGCCCCTGGACATCGTGTTAGCTTAGGTCGTTTCTGCAACGAGGAAGGGGATCGCTGTGGTCGCCTCTCAAGAATACACGGAAAAGTCACTTACAGCCGATGTTCTTGATGACATCTCCCTTATCGAATTTAAGCCACCGCTCGTCACCCTTCTGGTGCCACTTCCACCGTGCTATGGCTTGGACATTGCTTGTGCCCTGCATCTTGATCTCGGTCTTCGGCGGCGCGTCGATCTGGACAGACTCAGACTCGAAGGCAGCGCGTACGCCGTCGTGCCATCCGATACCCCACTTGCCTTCGTACTTGGCAGGGAACTCGATTCCGACAATTCTTGCTCCGATAGCAAACTGCAACACAGGGGTTCGGTCAGGGGGTGTGCGCATGACCCCATTTTGAGTCTTTCTTGTCTCTGTTGCTATAGCGGAGGGTAACCTGGAGATCTCTTTCGAGATTCCCGTCATGACGGATTCCACTGGCGGGTGCGGAAAATGGAGGTCAAAATTATTCTTAACTTCTTGTGGTCGCTCGGGCTCTTCGATCACGGTGATGCCCGCAACAGCAGGCAATGGACGCGGATGTCTCGCCATATGAGAAAATAACTGCTTTTGGTTGAAGAAAACTGTTGCGTCGCTTTCTTCCAGTGTGCACCCTTCCTGTATGCAGAAGAGGCAACCATACATCTGCTCGTCAACATGTCGAACATGTAAGTGGCTTTTCTGAAGAACGCGGAGTCGGAAGCCTATATTGTTGGATATATAGTTGGCTGAAGCTGTACTTGATGTGAGCCGGTTTATTCTCAATCCACCGAAAGGGAATACTTACAATCGTTATTCAGATCCTGCTCCACGGCTTTGAAGTCAAGCTCAAAAAAGCAGTGGTTGCACTTCGCCACAATAGCCACTGAGAATCCCTATGCGAATTGTTAGAGTTACGTCCCTCGGGGATAATTCTTTCCAGACGAAGGATATTGTCACTTACGCCAACAGGGCGCTTGATTTTCCTAAAGCCAAGCTGGCCAGCCATCGCCTCCTCGGCTCCTTTACAAAGGCCCTTTAGTTTATAGAAAGAGCTAAAGGGTCCTATGGTGCAGTCGGGCTCTCGTGGAGGCATTAGCTGCTCGTCTGGTGTCGGACTCTCCATGTCGACCGGAATTAAGCCTTCGTCTATGAAGCCCGGAGACTGTGCCGTCTCCGCTCCAGGGCGGGCTGTGATAGTGGACGAAGAACGGTTAGGGGCTTTTATTGTCCCCGAATACGAAGACCTGCTAGGAGCGATCCCTGAATTTTGATAAATGGGTGGATACCCGGGATATGTTGGTGGACGATGTCGTGGGCTATGTCGTGGACTGGTCGATTCTTGCGGCGGGGAGGTGGTGGGACTTGTCCCGTTGCAGCATTCGACTACATCGAAAACTGAACTGTTAATGGACTCGGTCGATGGATAACGCTTTGAACGAGGGTTAGAATTCTGGCTCGCTATAGAGCCTTGTCTCAGCGGGAAGCTTGTGATATTTGAGGGAAGGATTTTCGGGCTATGGTCATCGACGACACTATCTTCGGGGATGGACGAGGGTGGGCCAAGTACAGAAGACGTATCCGAGAGCGGCTGGGTGGTTGAAGGGTCCTGAAACTGTCCTGGCCACGAACTACTCTCATTGCCATTAGAAGATGAGCGACTAGCTCGTGTAAAGCCGCTATGTGACCGTTGAATACGAGGAGGACGTCGGGTAGACTCCGCCGAGCCCTGCGTAGAGTTGGTCCACCGATGGCTGCGTCTAGGAGACCGGGACCCGTCACTAGCTGATCCGAGGCTTTTCGAAGCCGCCCGCAATCGTGCATCGTCATCATCCATCTGCATCCAATTGGGTCCTCCTTCATCGAACCTCCGCATCCGCAAGGGGGCCGCGAACGAGCTACGTGGGCTGACGGGCTGTGCTGGCGGAATAGTTGGTGAGTCGCTCACAACTCGAGAAGGGCGCTCCCATCGATCTCCCTCTTCGAGGTGCTTAGTGGGACTAGCAGGCGCCTTGCCAACTTGCCATGGTTCGGCAGAAGAAGGCCTCGGTGGAGATTCCGAAGTCGGTTCTGACGCTTTAGAACGATGCGAATTACTTCTGTCGAGGTCACTTGCAGAGTGCGTGCGTCGATCTGATTCCGAAAACCCCTCCAGGCCTTCGTCGGGGCCAGCCAATGCCCCCATCATGTTGTTCAACTGAAGCTCTGCCTCGTCCATCAGCTTTTCTGTCGCGGTGGAAGACGTTGGGTCGACAGCAATACTTGTTGGAATCTGTTCATAATGTGAACTGTTGATATGATCCGGGGAAGCTGATGCCGCCCTCGAAGAGTGTACTGGAGTAGGTACAGGGGCGACGAGCTTCATCCGTTTGAGTATATCCATGATCTTCGGCGCAGCTCTCCTTGAAGCTTTCTGCAGCTCCTCAAACTTATTGGAATCGAAGTCGTCCACCTCGACATAGTCATCAAAGTCCCATAACAGGTCTTCCAGTTCGGATCGGTAATGCGCGATTTCATCTGATGCGCGTGATCAATGCATGTCTCTCTAGCCACAGGAAAAAACAATTAACGGATAAGAAGGAATACTTACCGTTTTCTTTGATTGCGTCAATAAAATTGCAACCAAACTCGTCGTAGTTCCTCGTGCAAAGCGGTTCAATCCTTTTCAGTGCCCGCTCTCCCTCCTTCACGAGATTCTGTGCTGCCTTGAGCATAAGCGGAGATAATTCCTTGCTTGCATCGGGCGCATTCTGAATAGCTACTTTGCCCTTTTCGACAATCTCTCTGAAAGGAGCGATTGCTAGCCGCTCGACTTCGTCCGCCATGGTCAGCGATGTGGTAGGTATCGCCGACCTTGCGTTCGACGTCGAGCCTAGTGGGGGCCAGTGTTAGAGTGTTGAGTGGAGCAAGGGGGGATCCGGTAAGCTGGCTCAAGCCGGATTCTTGCAGCTCGCGCTCTGTTTTCTCTCTCTCTCTCTCTCTCTCTCTCTCTCTCTCCGTCTCTCGCTTTTTGTCGCTCTCGTAGTCCTCGCAGCTTAGCCCACGACAACGATGGCGAGGGACGCACAATCACGTTTGGGGTATTGTATGGCAACACATAATTGTGAGTCGAAGGAGAGAAGGGATTAGAAGCTGTCAAGGCCTCATAAAGTGGGAAGAAGGGTGAAGAGTTCCCAGATTTTCCCCACGGCAGAGCAAGAGGCTGAACTGCGTCAGGTGAAACCCGTCACCCGAACTCTTCAATGTCTGGCAAAGGATCCACGGGCTTCATCAGCAGCTTACACGTACGTACATACATACATCCATATGTACATTACACAAACCAGCAGCCGGGACACACAACGAGGTGGCGTTCTTGGGGAGGCCGGAGACTGCCAGACTGGAAGACTACGAGTACATATTAGAAGACTGGAGGACTGGGGAGTATGCCCTGGCCTAGTCGTATCTGTACTTGCCTACGGGCTGGGCAATCGGAGTCTAGCGTCACTGTCATTCAAAAACACTGGAGACAAACAGGACAGCATGATTGGTTCAGATAGCTTGCGGTGTGTGCAGTCAGGCAGTGTCACCATCGCCCCCAGTCATCCTAACAGGGTTGCAGGGGGATCGTGTTAGTGTGTCCAATCCCTCTTATCCCTCACTGAGAGAGGATAGGCGCCTATGAGCCCGCCTACCCGCAAACCCCTCCGCTCCTGTTAGCAACCCTGTTAGCGAACCGGCTATCATTTCACTGTGAAGACTGTACGCAGAAGTACGGAGTAGGTATGTATGCCTACTGTAGGATAGCAGGATGGACACTCGAGAGAAATGCCGAGTTGCAGAAGTCGAAGTGTCGAACCTACATAATATGCCGATGAGGCTATGCTACCCAAGGCGACATAGTTACCTACTACGTTGTAGTAACAAGAACCGCCCAATCGGTCGCGCTCGTCTATCCGCCTATTGACACAAACAAGGCAGCCGATGGCGGTGGCTCGGAGGGTAATATCCTCGCGGCCTCGACGTTGGTTTGGGGGCGTGTTTGCCTTCGTTGAAGGATGGACAGTCTAAAGGATCAATAGGCACTGGGGATTCGCCTCTGAGTAGTGTATATGCGTACTGTAGGCATGTATGTACCTGGCTTAATTCTATGAGCTATTAACTTACACGGCGTGGGACTGCCTGTCAATTCAACTGATGAAGTATACTACCTTCCAAACCACCCGACTTTTGGTGTTGGATTCCCAACCTCAAAACTGCTTACTTACGTATAAGACCGATACGTATCAAACGATGTTAACGATATCTTGATGTTTAATCGCAAATATAGACATAGGTCTAAGTGTATACAAGATTGACAGTCAGCAGCACTGCCACTTCTCCGTACCTTATCCACTCAATCCTTCAAGATTTACCTACATATAGTCAGCGATGCTCACTAGGCTCACTTATTATATCCCTGCGGGACGAGGGAAAACCAGATATGAGACATGCATTAGTAGGATCTGGATCAGTTGAACATGTACCACGCATAGTTCACACAGAGACATTCCGTCTAGGTACGTCATACCGTGAATATCGGAGGAGCCAACGGTCGTTGATGTAAAACGGCTCATTGAGACAGAGTAGTGTAGAACACGCCTAAGAACATTTACATAGAGTTGCAAGGGACTTCCATGCTATTGGTGTTGATTGCTAATGCGGTGCATAAGTAGTGTAGTTAACCTTACGTGGTACGTACAGTAGTAGGCACTGAGCTAGCCTAGCCACATACAGTACCTCTTCCTCACTAGTACATAAAGAGTATGTATAGTATGTACGAAGGTTCGGGCCAACAACAAAGCACATCCGCTGGACCCCTGCCACAGTAATAATTCAACACAAAATTAGACTATAAGGGGTAAACTGCACTTTTTAGTATATTACTGCCCCCCTTTACACATACATTTTAGCTTAAAAATTTAATTATTTTAGGTTTTTAAAAATAAAGATAATTAGCTATAAATTAATGTTAGTTTGCTTATTTAAGAATAAAAAAACGGTTAAAAAATCACGTAAAGTTAGCTATTTATTAAGTAAATTACCATATAAAAGGTAAAATATATAACCGTTTAAAAATGTGCGTATTTCTTTATTAGTTTCCGTTTATTTTAATATAGCCGTACTTTTAACTATAATAAAAAATCGAAAATATATCGAAAAAATTATCTAATTATACTAATCTGTTACGCTTTAGCTAATTTATCACTTTATATTTTTTTAAAATTTTAAAATAAGTAAAAAGGTGGTATTTTAGATGAGTTATTAAAATAACTGTGTTGCACTGTGGCTGAGATGTGGGGGATGTGCTTTGTTGTTGGCCCGAACCTTCGTACTACGTAGCATCTAAGCAACCTACAGTAGAGTGCTTCCAGTGCCAAGGTGCCAAGGTGACAAGGTGTCCAAGTTAATTGTGGCACTATTACTAGCCTCTTGAAACCTCCAATTGGACAAAAAGGAAGGACTTTGCAAACTCTTGTTTAACTCATGTTTTTAATAGCCAATTGATTCGGTTACCAAAACAACATTACCTTAATGAATTCGTTCATTCCTTCACATGATCACTATGGAAAACTAGGAAGTCTGTCTCGTCAACAACCCGAAACACTATGGACATATACTATAGTCTCGACTTTCTAAGGCTCAGGTTATTTGTCTATGTCTACCTCTCAATACCTACTTACAGTGGAGCGATTGAGGCTTTTGTTTTTCCGTCCATTGCAAGCAAGTCTTGAAGAAAAACTACGGAATGACTTCACTATCTACTATATATTCCTCGTCGCTACTTATTCTTGTCGCAAACTCAACGTCTATATTTAGTACCTATTTGGACATAGAAGCTTGATATATCATTTTGGTCTGTCTCAATGTTTCAGGGGGCCAACGAAAACGAGAGAAGAACAGAACTACGTGCGTATTCCGTACACGACACTGATATACATATGCACATCAGGCCGCTAACGTAGTTAACAGCAACTAGCTGCGCATTACTATGTATGTAGTACATACAACCACGTGGGATTGTATCACCAATATCACAAAGGACCCTGTAGATCTTTTCAACTTCTAGGTTGGCTATGAGAGTTGGGATAATCTATGTTCACACAGGATTACCTGGACTTTTATAACTTTTGCAATATCCTAAACGGGCCCTACTATGTATGTATACATGTACTGAGGCTTCTGCCGATCTTCTTTTAATATTCTACGGAGATGGCCATTTATCCATCCCTACCATCATATCACCCATGACTCGCTTCCTCTCCGAATACAGGATCCTGAATTTCTTTTAAGCTTTATTGGCACAGACTAAAACAGAACACATCCTTCAGCGGAGCCGGCATGCTTCCCCACTGATTCTATCCTTTAAGGCAGTCAGGAACTTAGATGCTCCACCGTCAGGGCTCCTATCAGACGGCTCGACATTCATGATGCACTATTGCATCCCTGACATGATAGTTTGTACATATGCAAATAGTAGGTTCCACTCTACGGGTCCAAGGTGCGCTCTTCGCGGCGCCGTTCGGCATCCATCCAGCACTACG
The DNA here is from genome assembly GCA_022376535.1 of Xylariaceae sp. FL0662B. NCBI lineage: Eukaryota > Fungi > Ascomycota > Sordariomycetes > Xylariales > Xylariaceae > Xylariaceae sp. FL0662B. The sequence goes on from JAJJKD010000058.1 coordinate 101,121, forward strand.
ACGTCCATAGAGCTGGCTGACTTACTGTGTATCCTCCTATTACGGGGAATATTGAGTGCTACTACGCTTAGTCGTCTAGACTATATTCTACCATCTGTTGGGCGGTGGATGGTAAGTGCGAGGGTGCTCCAACGCTATTGACGTTTGGCATCTGTCTTCAAGCCGGCTTCGAACCTCCGAAATAGAGGGAGATCTAGACTTGAAGGAGTCAAATGGCATTGCGGTAAATTCCCTGATAGCCGCAGAATCATCGAAGATCGTATAGACGGCACGGCCTCGCCGCCGCCCTGGGAAGATCATTAGCTGGGGCAATTTGATTGGCAGCGGGATTATATATATTGTGACACGCATTTAGCATATATGACGTTTGTGACTTTACTTGGTGTTTATAAGTGCCACATAGCAGTCTACACTAGTAAACCTCTACAACTGTAAATAGTTAGGTAGGTAGTTTGACAAGCGTAACAGCATTGAACTGGCAGATGCCTCCCAGTATCGTAACCGAGAAGAATAAACCCATGGACATGATGGGAAACACTGTTTTCACTTCAATTCGCCATTCTGTAACGTCACCCTTAGTAGACCATCCAACATCGTCATTCTACGGTTCGCGTCGCACCGCGCCGCACGTCTCAGACGGGGTTCTGGGTTAGGTAGCACATGTGCCTTGCAGCCAGTTTGCTACAAGTACTAAGACCGCCAAAGCTATAGTTCTATTTATAAAGATTTTCAAATACTTATTCTGGCCAGAAATCCAACCTTACACGTGAATATGCAAGTCAATCTCTATGCATCGCAGAGTTCGGTTCGGAATACCTATCATATATCGTAGATAAAAGCTTCTATCTCTATCGTTCTTATAGCAAGTGGCCGTAGTACCACCGCGCGATCTGTAGTGATAACGATCTATATATAACATCGCTAGTTATGAACAACGTACGTAATTTGTAGCCAATGCGATTCAACTAGAGATCATGCAATCCGATAATGCCAATTAGGAGAGCCAGTGTGCTTTAATTGCTGTTTGCTAATAGGGGGATTCACACTTCTGAGGACATGAACTTGTGCTCGACCCCTATTTCTGGGATTGCGTCTAAACATCTTCTATTTGATAAACATGTTGTTCCAAAACTATATACAACGGTACGGGCCGTAAGTGAGGGGTGAGCATTGGTTTAAATTGTTTGAGCAACTTGCCATTATAAGTTTTAATGTAACAGGGAACTTGTTAATCGGACAGCTTGGACTGATTTCTAGCGAGATAAAATAAAAAAAAATAAAAGAAAAAGAACAATTGTAATAAAAAAAAACCAAGTTAAAATTATTCATATAGCTGCATGTGAAACTGTTAAGTAAGGGGGTGTGTGTAGAGGTGTGGCTTAATTAAGTTGTCGTTAGTTAGCAGTTAATTAAAGAAAATAGAATATGTATTTCTAATTTTGAAATCCAACTTCCAAGGTGGAATTAAGAATACAAATGACATCATTCAAGAATCATCGTCATGATATGTGGAGTATGGGCATGTAGTTATAAGTCGCCCGTCTAACTAAACCTGGACATCATACGAGTAGAAGTGCCGTCGGCACCGGCACAGTTAGTTAGCAACAAAGCATATCGTCCCCCAATTCAAATCGAGAATTTCCATGTACAATCGAAGGAAATAGTACAGTGCATAACCAGGAAAACAACCTACCTACCTACCGTACCCTTAGTAGTTCCTACCGTAGCCGCACATAGACTCTTCTTACCTACCCACCAAGCATAAGCATGGCAGAGTTCGAGACCATCCGTCTCCCCCACAAGCCCGATGCCCTGCTCTCCTACCACTTCGTGCGCGGGAAGGGCTCCCTCTCCAAGACCCACCTGCTCATCTTCCTCAACGGCCTCGTCCTCCCGCAAGCCATCTGGCAGCCGACCCTGCGCCACCTCGAGCAGCGGTGGATCGACAGCGGCAGCGCGAACCTGCCCTCGCTGCTGACGTACGACCGGTACGGCCAGGGCGAGTCGGCCCGCGACCCGTCCGACGCCGCCCACGGCGGCACCCACGACATGGCCGAGGTCGTGCGCGACCTCGAGGTGCTGGCGACCGAGATCTGGGCGGCACGCGGGCGCGGGCGCGGGCGCGGGCACGATGACGAAGAAGATGATGAAGAAAGCGGGCCGGCGCAGGCGCAGGCGCAGGCGCAGGCGACGCAGCCGAAGCTGATCCTCGTGGGCAACAGCATCGGCGCCGTGGTCGGACGCCTGTACGCGCAGACGCATCCCGGCGCCGTCGCGGGCCTGCTGTTCCTCGACAGCAACGTGGCCAACAGTGACCTGGTGTCCGTGTTCCCGGACCCGGACGCGCCCGGCTTCGACGCCGGGTCGCAGCTGCCGCCCGACGTGTCGGTGGCGGAGCTACGCGAGACGCGGGCCCGGTACGCCGCCATGTTCCACCCGTCCGTGCCGAACCCCGAGCACCTCGACCGGCGCAACGTCGCCGCGCTGCTGCCGCACGCCGACGGGCCGGCCCTGGAGGGTCCCGAGCCGGGGAAGGGGCCGTGGATCACGGTCGTGGAGCACGACTGGGAGACGTTTGCCGACGAGAGCTTGCGCGGGTCCTTGGGCGCGCCGAAGAGCCTCACCAATGCGTTTGTGAATCCCGCCTGGAGGCGGTATAATGTAGGCTTGACTCGTTTAACGAGTGAGGGCAGGGCGCGTGGTCCCGTGACGGCGAAAGGGTGCGGGCACTTTATTCAGAGAGACGATCCCGTCTTTGTGGCCGAGCTCGTGGATGCATTGGTAGATAAGATAATACCGGCGCTATGAAGAGACAAGCACAGTGTTTACTAAGGACGGGAGCGTCGTGATGTGATTCTACGTGCAATATGGTTCTGAAATGGCCTCGATTCTTCTAATTAGGTCTTCTTAGTGAAGTGGACGGTAGGTTACACCGACAGACATGCCAACTCCTTCGAAATTACCTACGTTGACGCAGACGAAGGGCTCGGAGTAAATCCATCATCGAGGTGATGTGATATCCATACAACCCAGCCAGCCTGAGACCCCGGGGTAAATCAAACCCCCTCATAGTCAATTTCCGTAACTTGTACCCACCAGATCTTACCGGATTCCAAAGCAAGAGAGCTTGTAATTGAGCCAGGACTCCTTAGAAACCAAGTGCTTATTGGTAATGGGACCGGTAGTTCTGAGGCTTGAAAGGTAGTTAGGGCAGATCCGTCGTGTTGAACAGGCGGTTGCCAGTATCAGTCCCGCCTCTGCCTGTAAACTGGTTGTCCGAAAAGCGAAGAGAAACAAGGGTGGCATTTGCGCAATTCATGAGAGCCTCGGAATGCTCACCCCCGGTGATGGCGTTGGCTTGGACAACGCCGGCCACTATCACGATGGGAATACTCGCATGAAGCTTGCGTATGTATTCGACGAATTGTCTGATAGTCTTGCCGCTGTTGATCACCGCATCGGCTAGTACTACGGTATGATTGTGTGTCAAATGGTGGTGTTTGATGTCTTCGGGCTGGAAGCCGTGCAGGAACTTGGCTAGGGGAAACGCGCTGTTGATCCCGAGTGCCAATGCCTCACCCGCTCGCATCAGGGCCACTATGAGGAGATTCTTCTCGTCACGCAGCCGAAAGCCGGTCGTTTGGTTGCCTTGGACATGCCGCATCGAATATTCTTCGAGGCCGACTACGTCCGTCAGGTACTCTGTTGCCAAGTACTGACCGATGCGATGGTGAGCCTCTCTCAGCGCCGGGCCGGCATTTGCTGCATTTCGCGTCGGCGTCATAAGCACTTTTGCCGCACTCTTGCCCGTTGTATGGACTACACGCATGCCGGTCGGGTGAGGCGCAACACGTCCATGGCGTTCGATAATAGACGTAATAAACTCGAGATCCGTGAGCCGGGCTTCCGGCAATCGTGTAGAATCCAGCCGTCGTGATACGGTTGAAGGCAGGAGAACTTGGCGTGCTCGGAGATTTTCATTGTCGATAGCATGCGACAGGGCCGATTCCATCGATTTGCTTCTAGTCGACTCATGGCCAACGACGACAACTGCTTGATCAGCCTGTTTCAGCATGGGCAGGTCTAGTGGGCTATCTCCGAACGCCCAGACATATAAATGATGGAAATGTCTTAGTCGTGTTACCAAAGCAGCTTTCACAGTAGGAGTGATAATCAACCCATCTCCAATGCGCCCGCTGCCGATGACCTGTACCTTTGATAAGCCTGCTCTCTTTACTACCTTCTCCCAGATGAGCCGGAGACCACATGTGATAACCACTACGCTGACATGCTCTTGATCTTGCGTTAGTCGTATCAATGATACTAGTTCAGGATACATAGTGAGCGCAGAAGCCACTCGTTCGCAAAGGGTATCAAACTCCTGTTTGTCGACTGCCTGCCCGTAGAGTGCTGCAGCTTGACGAAAGGCCTCGTAAGAGTAACCCAAGGAGCTGCCAAACAGTGTATTCAATGGGAAAGGATCGAGAAGTTCCTTTCCATCATTTAGCATCTTCCAGAACAACGCTCCAGTATCTGCTGCTGTCAAAGTTCTATCACCATCCAGCACTAGTACTGTTTCCAGCTGCTTCTTGTTGGTGAGAAGTACATTGTCAATTTGGCGCTGGGCAAGAGACAAGTTTCGATCTTCGGGATACTCGGGGATACTGCGGAGCTTGGTTGCGATCATATTCAAGAGAGACGTGTCTGACGGATAGAACCAACATGGGATGTTATTGTTGCGACAGAGGTCTACTAGCAAGTTCTTCTCCGTACTCTGCCACTGATGTAGAATCTCGACAGGGGTATACTGGCGGGTTCGTTCTTTGTCTTCTTGACGACGTTTGGCGATGATCTCTGTAGGGATATCCAGATAAAGTATGTGTGTGTACGTGTGTAGGTCGTTCTCGGTATAGACGGGAACTGCAGCGTTCTCCTTATTTGACCAGAACGTGAGATGTCCGGCCACGATGGCAGTTTTACCGCTGTCAAAGGCTTCTTCTCCGACCTTGTCAATGGCAACACCACGCCAATGTTTTTTCCGTGGTTCGTCCATTGCCTTGAAGACTGGCAAACCGCCGGGCACAAGAGTAGAAATCATGGCAGAGCCGTCGTAGAATGCAAAATGCTCCTGTCCAAGCTCCTGCTTCAGCTGGTTCACTGTGATACTTGCAATCAGCCCATGTACCATCGAGATTTATCTGGGCGAGATAATTTATTATTCGTCATATTTCCAAGGTAAAACGAAGAAGGCCTCTTTCAACTAGTGTCGGTCACCTACATAGGAAGCTTTTCCCACAACCGGAAATACCGTATAAGCCTACCACTGTCGCTTTCTTTTTGGAGTTTGTCGGGGCTTCTGAGGCATTAGATAGGTTCAACTGGGTGGAAGTCATCGTCCCTTGCATGCTTTTTGCTGGGTCTTCGGAGGTGATCTCCATCATGTCAACTTCGTTCCCCGGAATGTAAAGCTTGAGGGCTGTTCAATGAGGGTTGAGACGTGTTATGAAGAGCCGTTGAAAACAAGGCTAAGGGTAGAATCTGTTCGTAACACTCCTCAATTTCAGACTCATCTTATCGTTTGCTCGGATTGCATTTTAGTCGCTTGTGCATCTGTTTGCAATCAACACCTCGCCGTCTTTGCCCCATATCTGCGTGCACCCGCAGATATGGGGCAAATGCTTGGGGCAAGTCGGGCACCAAATCGATACGATGCCTCATTTCCTTCATCCTGAGCCTCAGGCTGCATATATCCCCATGTAAGGCTCATCATACATGATGCCGAACGGACATACCTCCGAGGAACACTACCTGGGCTCTACACTTTCTTTGCCCATGGGTGAGAATATTCGGCCCCTAGCTAGACGAAACGCAAAGCTATTGTATCACTCTCGCCGTTTACACATTCCGCTTGCTCACCGGTCTAGCTAATGCGGCTGTTTTTCATGCCGGAAGCCATTTCACCCAAAATTTACACCGCTCCACTACTGGAGAAGTGAAAGTAGGCATCTACTGTCTCTTGATAGACATTTCGCTCCTTTTTCTGCATCGTATGCTCGAAAGGCGTTTGCATGACGTGGATGACCTGGGCCGATCGCGTCAGATGCTTTCGTTTCCATATACGGCCCTCAGGTCAACTTCATGGACTTTCTCGCGAAGGCCCTGGGAATGGCACTTTATGCCACCAACACTTTGTTGAAGCCTGAGTCATCAACCCAACCGCCATCACACTACAAACAACCGAGCACAACACGTAGGACATGCCGAAGAAGGATATGTTGTCTCCTCTGTGTCTAGGTTCAGGGGTTAACGTAGTCCTTGCTAACAGAATTATTTAGTAGTTCGTAGAGATCATCCGCATCATTATTGTATTAGAACCTGGTCGCTTAGGCAGAGTCACTAGGATTAGAACTACTTCGTTCCTTTGCCACTCTGCCTGTCTGCTTACCATAGACTAGCGTTCTGTTCTGGAGTCGCTTGACTCAGGTGTATGTGTTGAGCAAGACACGCTAGAGTGAAAACCGCGTGGTGTTCTTCCTGTAAAGAATTAGGTTAAGTTAGTAAATTACAGAATATTTCCGGTTCAAGATATTCTTTGAGGCACGTTTATGGTTTTTTGGAATTCCGACCGTCCAATGACCTCATTTACTGGAATTTATGTTAGACAGAAAGCCAATTAAAAGGCTAAGTAGACTGTAGGAAATACCTAGGTTGATGTTGGCAGTTGGACAGCTTACAGACCACTCAAATTGGCCCTATTGAATCATTATCCATTATCGCAACGTGGGCAGGTGGTGGGAGTTACCTGGGTACTTCTCCACCTTGCGGCTTTCCAGAATGCAGGGTCCGATGCTCGGCAAGAAGGTTGTTCGATTTGGCTCCACTGTCGTCATTGGCGGGCCATCCTTTTTGGGAACCAAGTAGCATGGGATACATGTATCCCTAAAAATTGCCATTCCCTGTACAAAGTGGGCGTCGACTGACCACTTTACGTAGTAGTAACAGTAGAAGTAGTTTTTCTTTCTCCTCTCTTTCTCTTTCGACTCTCACTCACCCCCAGATGCGTCCGTCTTCTTTGCTTTGCCATTTTACATTTGTGATTTCAGGAATGATCCCTTCAATTATCACCATCATTCTGTATCTGTCACTCATTGATGTTCTTTGATCCAAGACTGCCCAGCTCACGATGCCGCCGAAGTCGAAAGCGAACCATGACGACGCAAAGTCGGACACCGCAAGCCTCAAAGAACGAAACGGCCATGGAGCCAACAACCACCATTCCAATAGCAAGCTTCGCCGTGTTGCTAGTTCCACAGGATCACAATTGCAAGACCTGAATGCCGTCAACGGCTCCTCGAACGCGCCTACGACTGTGTCGCAGTCAACCAGCGCTCCAGGGGTAAGATAGACTTTTCCTAGTAGAACATTCATGTCTCAGATCAGCTTACAATTATTCTTTTTTTTTTTTACCAGCTGCAATGGCCTTCCTTCGACCGAGACGTGCTGCACGACTACCGTCGCAAATACCTCCTCCACACCCCGACGGCCTTCACCAACCCATACCATCACTGGGTACTCTCGCGACCGGGCATCGGCTTACGTTCGCCTACTATGGCACGAAAACAAGAATACAGACGACAAAGCAAAGAAGACTTGACAAAAGTAGTCAGGAAACACTTCAATGGGCAAGGCGTACAGGAGAATGATGCTATTGTCGATTTTGTCCACAAGGTCAGAAATCCGGGTATCGTCAGAGTCAAGAGGAATAAACTTAAACCACACTCGTCTCCTCTACCATAGCGACTTATACTTGGGCGTCGGGACGGTGCTATTATTGGGATCCCTTTCTTTTATTCTTTTCTTTGTATCTGCATATACCATATCGATATCATTTTGGCTTCTTGCATCCCCATGGATTTTGCATTTTCGTGGAGTTTTAGCGTTCATTAGATGTACGTACTGCTCGGGTGGGACTTGATCACGGAGGAATAGGCGCCGATGATGGAACGGATACCTCTGAACATATATGAACATTAACACCTGTGCCATATAAAGATAGCTCATAGTTATATAATGGTACATAATTCAACCAGAAAATTCTCAACTAATTCTTTCATTTTTTTTTTGCTCGGACTCCATTCTCACCTGTGCTGTGTCAGACCGCCGGATTCCTTAAGTACTTATTGATTTTAGAGTCGCCAACGGACAATTGATTCGAACCCCCTGGCGTTGTGTACCCCGATACTATTTCTAGGTTATCGACGACTTTGGACTAGCGGCCACACTTACATGAGCTTATGTTCTTCCTACTTCAGTTAGTCCATCTTGAAATGGGTGTGAAGTTGGGAGTGGAAATAGAATTAAAAACTTAAATTAAGTAAATGCGTCGATGAAAAATAACAAGTTAAAAAAAAAAAAGTTAGGACATCCGGGAATAGCTTCAAAAATTATAGCTTTAGGGGCGTACAATTTGCTGTGGTTTGCGGTTCATGGATAGGGGTCCCAACTTACCAAGTCCGATAGCTCCTCGGACGGTGAACTGTTTTCCGCCGACCGCTGAGCAGCAAGAAGACGAAGTCAAGGCCTTCATTGACTGACTCTATTGACCCTAATGCCATCTGCAGCTTAGGTTCTGATTACTGTTTATTGAATCCCTGTCGGATGTTTCGAGATACCAGAAACGGGAGCTACAACGTCTGTTTCTTCGTCGAGTTTGACAACAGGACGAAGTGGATTATAAAAATTCCTTTGGAGCCTTCTGTCTATAACGTCTGAGACAAAGCCCAGAGGGAGAAGCCGCTACAATACGGCAAGACACCTCTGATTCCTATCCTCGTATACTTGGGCGAGTATAACTAGGGGCTAACTACCTTGAAGCCCATACCGCGATCCCCGTGCCTCATATACATGGCTTCGGCCGCGGCGGGGTCGTCGACGAGCAGAATATCACTGGACGTACCTTCATAATCTAAGACTATATCCCCGCTAGTCACTAGATCCATCGGCTTTCAGAAAGAAGCCCCGAAAGCAGAGGCAATCCTATTACTCGCAGCTTATCGACATCTTAGCCCAATTACCCGAGCAGGAGTTTGACTATGGCGGCTCTTTGACCCCAGATCCGGATGGCTGGAACACAGATCTGCGCTGGCCTAATCTGATCATCGACGAGAGTTATCAGATTCAAGGCATACTAGGCGTGGTCGAGCACAGTACCCCGGCAATTCTTTCTACCTCCTGCTTGGCTTGCAGGGCTTTCCCCCTGACTGGGTGCCGGAAGCGCAATCCAAGGTCGAGTACCGCTGGTTCTACAATGCCTTGAAAGCTGCTGCGGCTCAGCCTTGCCGTCAGCTTGCTAAGGAAAGGGGCCGAACCCTTTCAGCACAAGTCGACTTGCCTATAGCCGTTACACTCCGATATCACAGCTGTGTTATCAACACGCACTATCGGGGGGTCTTTCCTCGGTTTCATATTGGCTCTTGTGAGACTATGGTCAAACAGTTCTTCGAGCGCGATTGCGAGGATAGCCTATTCACATTTGACATATAACGACGATTCAAGAACTCAGAACGGTACATACAATACCTAGAAGAAATCGGTTTGATTCCCCTGAGCCAATCGTCGACAACGACCCGAAAATGTTTCGGGGAAAGGCGAGAACCCGGCGAGACGCCAGACGCCGTCAAGCGCACAGCGACAACGTCTGGTATAGCAGAAGTTATTACACACTCCTCACGCAATCTTATAGGCCCTGCTTCTCGTTCTGTATTTCCTGAAGATCCTTCTCCGCCGTTTGAAGTTCATGCCCCAACTGAACTTCTCCGATCGGTCTCGTAAGACCATACTTCTAGGTGCTCGCTCGAGAACACGTCCACAATTCCTAGGGCGATGGGCAGGAGAGATCATCGTCTGTGTGGGAGAAGATATTGTACCGGGCGACTTTCCTCCTGAGATGTTCTCAATGGAAGAGGCGAATGAATGGCGCTGAAAGACAACCCACATACCGTACGACGATGGCTATTCTGATAACGCCGTGTATCCTACGGTACCGTCCACGCTGTGCCCGCCATACGGACCCTTCAATTGAATGTGACCCCCATAAGAGATATGACGTTCTGATACAGCTGTATCCTTACTTTCATGGATGACTGTGGGATGTGTAAGTGCATGTTCACCTATCTGAACAGCAGTGGTATAAAGCCTGTGTCTGTCGAATGGTAATTTCTAGACTCTAATCGTATGGTAAAAAACGCTGGATGGGATCGTGATGCTTATTGCTAGGCTATACTCGGCGCTATCAACAGCTATCTCGCATCTTCGTACTGATCATATGAGACAAGCTTCAAGACCTCAACAATGGGCCTCGATTCTTTGCGGTTCTTGAGAGTATCGCTGAGAGCCCTCTGTTGCTTTTATGGGGAGCCTAGAGAATTTATACGATGAAGGTAGAACGTAACTTACTCAGTAGGCTATACTCGAAATTTGATATAAAAGCACAGTTTCCTAGGACCTAGGTGGCTAGATACTTGAATCTACAAACGAAGAAGTCAAGATCAACCGACTCACAGGACGTATCATTCTAAGCAGCATATTGCCTCTACTCACCTGAATAAATTACACCATGGACTTTGTATACATCCAAGGTAAACCAGAATGCCTCCAAGAGCGACAGGCAGTTGCCGCGGGCTGGAGATGGGTCCGTACCAACACCATCGGCCCAACTCATCTAGACAAACCCATCGACTTCGCCAACCCTGATCGCCTCCTACCGCACTCTCATCACAGCATCAACATTCACCTTATCGTCGTGGGCGACCTCTGCATCGAGAGTTACCAGAACGGGAGACGGAACCGCTTCGAGATATCGTCCATCTCCACCGCCGACCAGGAATGCGTCATCCAGCCAAACGTCGTTTACAAGGGGACCTCGAGACACGGCTGCAGTTTTATCGAGGGCCACAGGTCTCTCAGCCCGCGCACCGCGGAGCGTTTCATCGACCGCGGCACATTGCGGGCCGTCGAGCTTCGCCGCGGATCCTGCCGCCTGCCCGAGACGACGACGCTCAAGAGATGGCTACGAGAGGCAGAGTTCCGCCCGGGAGGTAAGGCCGAACCTGACCCGACAAGAGGCGAATGGCTGATTTTGACGTATGCCGACGAGGCCGTGTCCGAGGCAGATCGCCGGGCCCGGAAAGAGATCGCCAAGTGGTTCGAGAAGGAATGGCGACAGCCCAAGAGTTGGAGCTGGGGTCTCATTGGCCTTTATTTAATTGTGGGCTTATCTGCGATCATTGTAGCTGTCTTCTATCCGAACGCCACCATCAGTGACCTTTTTGGGATTTTTGGGGAAATCTTTCACCGTCGAAATAATCCCTAAGCAGCAAAGGTCTTCACATCGGGCTCCGCCGTATCAGCGGAAATACATGTATCCGAGAGAACTTCAGAAACAATCGCTCTGGATATCACAGAGATTTTTATTTCCCTGCTGGAACATGATTTGGTTGATGTTTTTGGGATAGTTCTCATGCTGGGCCGTGGGAAGTGGTTTAGCTTGTGTACTGCGTGTTGGGAAGAAACTTTAAATTGAGAATGATAGACTATGAAAAGGATAATGGCACATAGAGCAGCAAATAAAGTACATGATTATGCTACAGCATGAGTGAATTACCGACAATTTGTAGAAGAAAATGACATACATCAGCTCCTACGTCTTGTATGCTCAACATTCGAGAATAGGTTTGTATACCTATATTTAGTGCTGGGCAGTGGTATGCTAACTGGCCGATGCTCAGTCTTAATATCTGGAAACTCTACTATCGTTATGAGCTGATGGCTGATGGGTACGCTGACCATCTGGCCAAACCTTGGACGGATGAGATCCTAGAGTGTAGTAGTAGTCTATTATCTATGTCGACGAACTTAACGTAACCTTAGTAATCCAGTACTATAATGCTGGAATGGCTATATCGCAAAACCCAAAAAGGAGTTGGTTAGTATTAAAGATAACTCAAGGCAGAATTCGTAGGGAACCGTTTGAGACGGTGCTGGCTATTGAGTGCTGCTAAGAGAAAGTAGGACTATCTTGAGTATACCGTCATTACTTACTAATATCGCTATTACTGACTAGATTTCGTGACTTAAAGCCTGTAGATTAATCAATTGTATGATCCATACCTTGGTATACTTACTTACCTAGGCTAGGCGTTATAATAATATGTAAGGAGCAGAAGCAGACTTGATTGGCCTTGTTCTGCTTAATAATATATTGGTCGTGATAAGAAGCCAAATTAAAACGGACTGTGGGTACATACATACTTAAAGTATTCAATGTGGCTCGGACCATCTGTGGCGCAGCCCCAGGCCAAGCTTCGATTGGACTTGGAGTGTTGGAGAATGTTCGCTTGTGCTCGGCATCGGGCTTTAGCGTCAAAAAAAAAAAAGTTGGGGCGTCATCGCGATAGAGCACCTAAGTAGTTAGATTCTGATTGAACTTTTTTTTATTGTCGATTCTCGGAGCTTCGATGCGGTACACCCTTCATTTTGCATCCTCTCGTCCTTGCATATCATGAGGAACCACACAGTCTTGACTGGTTTCTACGTATAATTAGGACCTTTAAGAATGAATTCCACTCTAATCACTAAATCAGCGCTGCCCTTGCGCTTGCTCTCACCTGTTCAGATATACCGAATTCAGAGATTAAGAGAGAACCTCAGGAAGCATGCACAAAACAGTACTATTTCCTCCCTCTCGAGAAGACCTAGCGCCTCCAAAACGCGGCCGGCCTTCCCGGTGACACTGAATCGACGAGTTAGTTATCACTGCCCCAATCTTGGCATATGTCATGTATACTGACTGGCTTCAATGTAGTCCTTCCATGCTACTCCCAATGCGCTGGCGGTTAAAGACCCATACGGAGCCCTAGGCGTGAGCAAGTCAGCCTCCGCGGCCGAGATCAAGAAGGCCTACTATGGATTAGCCAAGAAATACCATCCCGATACCAATAAAGACCCCAAGGCCAAAGACAAATTCGGCGAGATCCAGTCTGCGTACGAGATACTCTCCGACCCCAAGAAGAAGGAGCAATTCGACCAATTCGGCGCTGCTGGCTTTGATACCAACGGTCAACCACACCCCGGAGGACCCGACCCGTTTGGAGGTGCGGGACACCCTTTCAGTGGTTTTGGTGGGCAAGGAGGCTTTGGAGCAAACTTCAATTTCGATGATCTGTTTTCCGCATTCACGGGCGGACGAGGCGGCCCATTCGGTGCCGGCCAACGTGCGGGCAGGAGCCCATTCGGACAAGAAATCTTGGTGGGGGAGAACATAGAAGTGCAAACCAGCATATCGTTTATGGAGGCCGCAAAAGGAGCGAGTAAGACCATTACGGTACACCCGCTTGTTGAATGCCATACCTGTTCCGGAAGCGGTCTAAAGCCGGGCACCAGGCGAACTGAGTGCAAATCTTGTGGTGGCACAGGCACACAGGTACACTTCATGACAGGCGGCTTCCAAATGGCATCGACGTGTGGAGCATGTAGAGGCACTGGGCAAACAACGCCTAGGGGATCGGATTGCCAGACATGCTCTGGAAATGGTGTCGTCAGGGAACGCAAGACCATCGCCGTAGATATCCCGGCAGGTATAGAGGACGGGATGAGGCTACGGTTAGATAGAGAGGGTGACGCTCCAGTGACCGGTGGTTCTGCGGATCCTAATGCCAGGACCGCCCGAGGAGATCTCTACGTTTTCGTCCGTGTCACACCCGATCCAAAGTTTAGGCGCGTTGGATCCGACATTCTCTACACGGCAACCATCCCACTGACTACGGCGCTGCTGGGTGGTGAGGTGTCGGTTCCTACACTAGATGGACAAGTCAAAGTGAAGGTTGGGACAGGCACAAACACAGGAGACAAGATAACGCTAGGCGGATTGGGCATGAAGAAGCTCGGCTCCCGACGTACTAATAACAATGGCGACCTGAAAGTCGAATTCCGAGTTGCGATGCCCAAGTACCTTTCCGCCAACCAGCGGACGATCGTGGAGATGTTGGCGGACGAGATGGGCGATGAAACGGCCAAGCGGATAATGAACGTCAGAATGCCTGGGTGAGTAGGGGTTAGTCCCGACCCCGTGTTTATGGTGGGCCTAACCCAGAGAATTTGCAGATCTCACGGACACACCCAAGCAACGAAGGACGATGACCCTGCAACACATCAGAACGAAGGGTTCTTGAAATCTATATGGCATAATTTGACACAACATCCTGCTCACAAGGCGGGAGAGAATCCCGGCGAGGCAGGCGACAAGCGAACCGATGGCAAGTCGGGAGAGGATTCTAAGAAAGGCCGCGGCTCAAATTGAGGATCCGTCTACGCACGAACCCCCGAAAGGATAGACGAAGATTCAACGCCTCTCGAGCATGTATTATACTCGTGCGATTGGACGGCTCAACTGTGGAAATTTCAAGCTATTTTAGAGATATATAGACCATTGGGATTGCATGGACGGTGTTGAGGACGGATTAGTGGTCCTCGGGCGTCCGAGTCTAAGCGACTGGCGAGAGCGGCATTGTGCGCCTCGATGTTCACGAGCCATGTAACCTAGTTTGGTTGTTGTATATTAAGAACGAGTGTAAGTAAGCAAGCCACATCGAGCAGCCTTGAGGCCACTCTCCTCAATATAAAAAGATAGATAGATGATGAGCCAAGGTGCCACAGCATTGTCCCGCGCTAGTTTCACGAAATATTTCCAGATGATAATAAACGCAGTCGATCTCAGACGGCCGCAGAATTGGCCTCTCCGTTGGGTGAGCCGCCTCCTTGGCGAGGTTCACAGCAGCCGCAGCAGCGGGCCGCTACGCGCCCACCCCTTGCTTCGTGGTTCAAGTTTTTGGGTCTGCTAAGCTAATAAGCGCTACAGGCATTGATCCCTGTGCGTCTTATAGGTGAAAAGAGTCGAGGGACGGATGCCCGCCCAGCCAATGACGCACGATAGAGGGGTCCTTGGCCTTCTCAATGGCCTGTCACCTGCATAAGCTCGTCGTCGTGATGTCCACAATCCAGTCAGTCAGAGCAGCGGGCATCATCGACCACAAGGTCGGTTTGGTCCTTATGCCTTAAATGTGTATGTATGTATGTGTGTACGACTTGTCATGGGTATTTGAAGAGCCTACCTTAGGTACCTAGTGAAATAGCCACGAAGAATATCGTGGCCGGGTTGCACGGCAGATGGACTATCCCGCTGAAGACTAGTTATAGAGGCTGCGACCTGGTGCTTGCGCCCGACTTTCTGTGCCTCACCAACTATGTTGTTGGGGCCGTAGATAGGCATGTGATGGCCCGGCATCTAGTGGGGGGTTATTAGTGAGTCTGGGCCCGGCAGTTCTGAAGTATGGAACAACCCAGCTTCAATACCAAGTCGTGGGCGATAGTTATGTGTTCGTTACAGTCTTTCGTATACACGGTTAAGGAGTGTACATTAGAAGTCATCTTACATGACCCTATTGATCCGATACTATCTTCCTAGGTTAGACACAAGTAGACATTATAAACATAGTTGTAAGTCAGCAAACCGGATTATACGCGGAAAAAGAACAAATGGTTATAAGAGAAAGAGAGTATACCTGGTTGTAAGCTTTCGATTGGCGGTTATTATTATATTGTTAGAAGAAGAGGCTTGGGTGAGGTGAGTGGAAAATACATCAATACATACATGTACAACCTCCGAAATACATACGGAATAGGGCTAGTAGGATCCCAGATTCTGGGAGCCTGGACATGCGGGGTCCGCTAAGAGTACCGCTATCAGACGAGGTTAATGGCTGTCGATTAAACTTCTCCCACTATAAGCTTAGCTGTAAAGCTCTCCGTTACAGCACCACCCGGGCGGCTAAACCCCACTCCACCCGTCTGTTCTGACCGACCAAGCAGGCCAAGGTTCCATGTGCTCATCGTCTGTTGCTGTATCTGACCTTCCGCAAGGCCACCACCATCTTTATGCGCCCGACTGTACTTGCAACCGCGCCGCGCGTTACCAGAATTATGCGTCATCTGGATTAATCGACCTACCGATCTCCATTTTTTGTCTTCAACCCGCCTGCAAAGACATAATACCTTTGGGCTGCTTGGGTCAGTCAGTCTGTACAATCCGTCTCCAACGACAGCCAGACCAGATCAACCCAACCCACCAAACTCCAGGCATCAACTATTCGACGGCAGAGAACAGCATGCTCGCAAATATACCAATAGCTCGCTCTAAACAATTTCGAAAGGACTGATTCGAAACGTATTGAAGATACATGGTCCATTCATTAGTCGCTGCCTCCCGTCAACGTCTAGTAGCATCGACCACAACCCCTCTCTTTACCTGCTTGAGTACATACGATAGAACCAACCCCGCGACACAACTTATACCTATGGGACACCGGGTGCGATAGCTTTGGAAAGACGAAAATAATTGACTAAATTCACATATCGCCTGCCATGACACAGACGCCCATGATCTCGGTGCCTCTCAAGGCCACCAACGAGATTGACTGGGTCACGCCGTTGAAGACTTATATCCGAGACACTTTTGGAGACGATCCCGAAAGGTACGCCGAAGAATGCGCAACACTCAACCGTTTGCGCCAGGATATGAGGGGTGCTGGGAAAGAGAGCACCGCCGGCAGAGACTTGTTATATAGATACTATGGCCAACTCGAGCTCTTGGATCTCCGCTTCCCCATCGACGAGCAGCACATCAAAATCTCCTTCACATGGTACGACTTGTCCTTGATTCCCCTCTAAGAACCAACCAAGGTTCGGGCAGCACTGGTTCTCTAACTGGTCATTTTACAGGTTCGATGCATTCACCCACAAGTCAACATCTCAGTACTCGCTGGCTTTCGAGAAAGCCTCCATCATCTTCAACATCTCCGCCGTCCTATCCTGCCATGCCGCCTTCCAAACCCGATCCGAGGAGTCCGGTCTGAAGGCCGCCTATCATTCCTTCCAGGCCTCCGCCGGCATGTTCACCTATATAAACGAGAACTTCCTGCACGCTCCGTCCTCTGATCTGAGCCGAGAAACTGTCAAGACCCTCATTCAGATAAACCTTGCGCAAGCTCAAGAAGTCTTTCTTGAGAAGCAGGTTGCCGACCAGAAGAAGGTGGGGCTGCTGGCGAAACTGTCGAGCCAAGCCGCATACCTATATCAGCAGGCTCTGGAGGGTGTCCAAGAAAATGTGAACAAGGCTATTTTTGAGAAAGTCTGGCTCCTTTTTACCCAGGTATGTTCTGTACTGCCCTGGTGCCCCTTTATATGACCCAGCCCGGTGCTTGGGTACTTGAATACTGACCCATTCTCAGATCAAAGCCAACCTAATGACCTCTAACGCTCAGTATTACCAAGCACTCGCCGATGAAGACGCCAATTCATACGGTGTTGCTGTCGCGCGACTAACCACAGCGGAGATACACGCCAAGGAAGCTAACAAAATAGCTACCAATTTTCCTAGCACTGTACCACCTAGCTCAAATTTGAGTGCTGACACCGGGCTTGTGCTGGCGGATATCACAAGACGAAACCTGACTACCATCCAGGAGAAATTGAAGGGTCTAATCAAGGACAACGACTTTATTTACCATCAGCCTATTCCTGCCGAAGCTAGTCTGGTTCCGGTACCAAAGCTTCCTGCCTCGAAACCGATACCCGTGAATGAATTGTATGCAGGCCAGGACATTCAGCGAATTACAGGTCCGGATTTGTTCGCAAAGATCGTTCCTTTTGCAGTTACGGAGTCAGCGAGTCTATACGATGAGGAAAAGGCGAAATTAGTACGAGCGGAATCCGAGAGGGTAGACCTGGCGAATAGTGAGATGGCTGCTAGTCTGGATTATCTCAGGTTGCCAGGCGCTTTACAGGTGCTGAAGGGAGGTGTTGATCAGGATATTTCACCGGATGAAGATTTCCGAACTTGGTGCGACGATGTTGCAGGTCATGAGAATCCGATCTCGATATTCGATACGTTACGCATAGACAAGGACTCGATTGTGACCGTTTTGGATAGGTGTTCGAAACAACTTGATATGGAAGAGAGCGTTTGCGAGAAGATGAGGTCAAAGTATGAGAATGAATGGACACAACAGCCTAGCTCGCGACTCACAACTACTCTGAGAGGGAATATTCGGAATTACAGAGAAGCGCTTGATGAGGCGGCCAAGAGTGACGGGCAGCTATACGCAAAGTTCCGACAGAACGAGGTAGACTTTGAAGAGATGCGGGATGCCGCCCAGACTGGTCAAGTTGACTCCCTGTTCCAAAGGGCTGTTAGCAAAGTTAGAGCAAGATCCAGCAATGGAGCGAGCCCGTTGGGCGGCGAACCAAATCTGCTAGATGATGACTTTGAGGATGGTAGCCACAGTGTCGCGGAGCAGATCAACAGAGTCGAGGATATTCTGAAGAGGCTGAACCTAGTCAAGAGAGAACGAAACCAAGTATTAAAAGACCTCAAGGACAAGGCAAGCATGGCGATATTTAACCTTCCAGAGTGTATTGCTAACGAATTCCTAGGTTCATAATGACGACATCTCACAAATACTGATATTGAACAAGAAGTCGATCGCAAATTATGAGAAGGAGCTGTTCCAATCTGAACTGGAGAAATTCCGTCCCCACCAGAACCGGCTTCTCCAGGCGAACCACAAGCAGTCTTCGCTGATGAAAGAGCTCGCGGCATCATTCAACAGCCTACTTCAGGACAAGCGTGTACGCTCAGAGCAGAGCAAGTACGAGGCTATACAACGCCAAAGAAGTTCCGTGGTCAACAAATACAAAAGGGCATACCAGGAATTCCTTGACCTCGAATCCGGCTTGCAAAGCGCAAAGAACTGGTACACCGAGATGAAGGAGACGGTTGATAGCCTGGAGAAGAATGTCGAAACGTTTGTTAACAATAGACGGTCAGAAGGTTCGCAACTTCTCAACCAAATCGAACAAGAAATGGCTGCGAACAAGAGCGCCCAAGCCGAGGTAGAGCGCGAGCGACTCCGTAGTCTTATGGAGCGCATGTCCATGGACCCTAATGCATCACCGCCGTCTAAGCCAGGCTCAACTCGTCCTATACCAACACCTCTTTCCTTCAATACGCCACGGTATCCGCAAGCAAACGTTTCCAGTCAATACCAAATTCCGACTTCTCCGCCACCAAATCAACCCAGCTACCCTGGGTTTTCCAGTCCGCCGCCAAACACCACTTACACATCTACACCGCAGCCGTCTTTTACCCCTAATCCGCAACAGAGCAATCAACCATTTGGCCAAGCTGCGTACAACCCAGGTAGCTGGGGCCGGAATCCCGGCCCTGTATCGCCACCGCCGACTCAAACCAGCTTCGGACTTGGGGTTGGGGTTGGTGCTAGAAACCCTGCTTCACCTCCACCGACACAAACCTCCTTTGCGCCGCATCAGTACAGCACCTACGGAAACCCGCAAGTTCAAGGATCACAACAATACGTGCCCCCTGGTTTCGTACCACCTCCACCGCCCCCGGGACCGCCGCCGTTAGGCCCACAGCAGACGATCCATTATTCGCAACAACCGCAAGACTACCCGTACGGGGCTCCCCAGAGCGCCGCGCCGCACAGCGCGGCCCCGAGATCGTCACAGCCGCAACAACCGGCGGACCCGTGGGCGGGTCTAAGCGCTTGGAAGTAGGAATTCGACGACGAGGACGATTGATGATGAGGATTACGCTACAGGGGTGGAAAAAAAACGGAGGGTCGTGGAATTATCATTTTATTAGACTCGGGCGCCAGCTATCGTTTGTTTATAATGGCACTACTGTTCGGATAGCAAGCAAACTTTTAGAGATACCAACAGTCATCTAGAGACCCCCTCTCCCTCCCCTTTCTTTGGTGTGCACGTTCTTTAACTACTTACTTAAGCTACCTAACCTAGCTTCCTGCGTGCGCCATTCATCTCTGCCTGAGTACTTAAGTAGGTAAGAAGGCTAGATATGCATAGAGCGCCTTGTCCTCTTTGTTGGGTTAACCTGGGGGTTCGGGGGTGAATAGCTAACTGTATATCACCGCCTAGAGACTAATAGTAGCTGTAGCTGTAGATGAATAGGTAGGTGCTGCGTGTATGCAACAACGCAACTACGGTCTTGGTTGACATATTAAATACTTACGCAGATGCCTTGTTGAGCTTATTGTGTGTCGTGTAGTGACTACATGTAGGTATCTGTCTAGAAAAAGGGGGGGTTTTGTGGTTGAGGGTTGCAAATTGGTGATGGCAAAGGTTCCTTGCCGCCTCGGCGCAGCTGATGCTTATATTGTATCTCATGATTTACTTACATATAGCATAGGTAACGACAGCGGAAGAAAAATCTGGTAGATTACGTGATAGATAGTCTTGCTACTCACACGACTAAGCTCGCGTCATATGTATTCTGAACTACCGAGTATGTATGTGCCTTGATTCTAAGTCTTGCTGGGTAAGGTGTCATTGGAGTTTGTTTCAAGCTGAATCATTCACTCCTCTATTGTTCGTTTCTTTTGGTCATTCTCGCGTGACTATCATGTAGAACACCTATATAGATATGTAATATTGCTTTGTTTCTCGACGGAAGACACTTCCGAGACCCGGCTTGCAGACATCGTGCATGATGTTTGGTAGGGGCGGGCAGAAGAACTTATTTTGTACTATCACTCTACTCTGTGAGTATCTTCATTCAAGACGGAGCAGTGACTATGACAAGGTATTCTCCCTTTCATGGCTTGGCACAATGGACGTCGTCCGGTGCGATGAGGTCGGTATATATAATTGGACTCGGGACTGCCACTCTGTGTTGCATATTAGGTAGGATGCCGGAGATGGATATAAAATTTCCGAATCTACTGAAGTTCTATACTACCTAACTGTGTACTGCATGTCCGATTATATAAGCATAGGGGGTTCGCATGAGCTAGCCGAGGCTGATGATGGTTGACCGACGACTACAAGGGAAATTGCCGGACGGCGATGCACATGTCGACGGTGATACGCAGTCACTGAAGAAGAAGACCTTACCACCCCGTTCATCAGTCCGGGATGCAGGATGGCTAGCCTGAACTGTTGGGGGCTTGGCGGTGACTGATGCTGCAATGGCGAGCTCGATCATGTTTCGTTTATGCAATGCAAGACAGTTGGCAGATGGCCACGTCCGCGGGAGGGAAAATCTCCATAAGTGCTCGTCGAATGATAGGCCCGGAGCAGGCACGGTCATGTAGCAAAAAGATCGATGTTGTGTCCCTCGCCCTTTTTTTCTTTCTTTCAAGAGCTCAGCTGTGATTGCACACAGGTGGGAGGTGAGAGGGCACCCGCGGCAATGAATGGGGACCTTGACTGTGGACGAGGGGGTGGTGATCCTTCATCGTCATACATGTATGTATTACATAGAGATATGGGAAAGGGAATATTGATGATGGGTGTTAGAGAACAGATACACAGGAAAAGAAAAGAAAAAAAAAAACAATATTTATGTCGTGCAAGGTTAAGTACATACATCCATGTAAGTAAGACATACATACAACGTACATAATCTGTACATACATACATCAATACATACCTCATTGTGGGTTGATATTGATACTAAACTCGGATGACCGTTGCTGATCTTATTTAAGTTAGAGTGTCAGACGAAGGTGAGCTGGCAGGTCAATTGAGTCCTGGGAGCTTGAGTTAACTGGTATAGCTGCACGTGATTCGTAGAAACCCCCGGACCTATCGACATTGGAAATTAAGTTTATAGGGATTGATTGGTACAGCACCCTAGGCAGGTGGGGGTTCATATGGTTGCTGAAATCGCCAATCCATTGGCCTGGAACCACCTGGGAAAAATAACGACAGGGTCTACGGACTATGTAGATTTTTATTTATTTTATGTTGACTTTTTTTAGCCATTAGCAGCACCAATACATACAATGACGAACGATGTGTTGAAACAAATATGCCACGTTTTGTTCGATCTGCAGCAGCCGTGACCTATAAGTAAGCTGACTGAGACTGAGCAGCAACAGCAGCAACAGCAGCAACAGCAGCAACAGCAGCAACAGCTACCTGCCTACCCACCTTATTAGGAGGTACTGTACCTACTGTAGTCTACTGTATCTAGGCAGTCTAGGCTATGTAATAGCTAGGTACCTACCCTAGGTAGTAGTCATACTTGGTAGGGCTGTCAATGCATCGGCATCGGCATCAATCAGTCATCAACTAACCCAGGCTTTTTGGCATTTCATCTCATTTCATTCTTATTTTATTTCACACATACGAATAAGTCAACAACAACAACAACAACAACAACAACAACAACAACCACCTCAATATACGTAGCTCGACCCACCCAGCCTTGCCTCCCGGTCGAATTGATTTTTCTATAACTAATATAAACTACATGTACCTATGCCTCCTTTTCCTCTCGGCTCTTTAGTGGACTCTTGTATATCGTCGTTTTGCGTCTCGGCCGTCTCTTAATTAATGAGACCCAGTCGTGTCCTTGCGGGATGTTGACCTCCCCTGGATCGACTGTCCGCTTCATTACTCGTGCTCCACTGCTGGAACTTCTAAGCTGTTGACAGGTCCCGTTTTGTCTTGTCTCTTTTTTCTTTCCTTTTTTTTTTCGCTTGCGATCCCATCTTGCTGCTTACCTTGGCGCGCAACTCCGATACCCGAGCTTCCTTGCTCTGTCTGGTCTCCCCTCTACTAAGCAATCTACCTGAATCCAAGCGAACGCCGCTACCCCTACAATGACGACGACCCCGAGTTCTGACAGCAAGGTCGGCTTTATACCCTTGGTGGCCGTGGTCGACTTCCACCATCACAGAGGACCCGAAGTCGAGAGATGGTTTGGTGTGGCCGAAGGGCAAGATCCGGCTGCCGAATGGGATTGGTCCTTACTGCCCTTCATGGCATTGAGCGATGGTGCCCATGCGTAAGTCTATTCCGACAATACGGGGCAAATTTACGGCACTAATCAGGGCCAATTGGCATGCAGATCCACCGAGGACTTCTCATACTTCACCCTCTTGCGGCCTGCCACTGACTCTTCTCCCCCGACCTCGCTCTTTGGTATATCTTGCACGAGGCAGATGGACGCGTCGCAGCTACTGGTCCGGCCCTCCGACGTAACGCGTTCGACGGTCCAGAAGGCGGTTGTGGTCATAGCCGACAGCCCACAGTTCTTTGGTATGCTGAGGGAGCGGTTGTCTGTCGTGACCAGCGCATGGTTTGCGCAGCGCGAGTTCGGTGATACCGAGATTCTGCGGCGGTTCCAGGAGAGCCTAGCCGAGGAGAAGGAACGCGGTCAGCTTAATGAGGAGGTAGATAGAGACCAATACTTGGGCATGAGTCTCCGGGAGCTTGTGAGAGAGTTCCGTTGGCAGACGCTGGTGCTACTGAAATGCTGCCTCTTGCAACCTAAGGTGAGCAGTGTAGCACGTAATCTGACTCGCCCGGGCTATCAGACTTACAAGAAACCCAGATGCTCTTTTTCGGCTCGCGGTGCGAGCGCCTATGCATGATGCAATTTTCCCTAATATCCTTAATCCCGGGTTTATTGAGAAACCTTCAAGACTGTGCAGGGCCGGATTTGAACAGTTACGCCGAGAACTTGAGTCGACCGACGAGTCTGAAAACTAGTGACCGTAACTCCTTACTCGCATATATGGGACTACCACTCCAAATATTTGGCAAGGTGAGTGAGTCCGTCCAAGACGGATTAGTGGACGTGAACTGACGGCGTATTAAAGGGAAGTTTGTTCGGGCCGTATACACCTCTGCAACAATTGGACATCCTCGCGGATTTTGGTACCAAGTCTTACGTAGTTGGCAGTACGAATTCGTTACTTTTGCAGCAGAGGGACCGATATAGCGACATTCTAATCAACCTCGATGAAGTCACGGTTAACATCACTTCTAGCTCCCTTCGCACCGCATTGGTGCTCTCACACGCCGACAGGCGGTGGATTGATTTCATCACGCAAGAAGTTAATGACACCTGGGATGAGACCAATCCAGGTCGGCCGAAGACGATGGGTTATCGCGGTAGCGAAGAATTCATCCGCCTTCAGTTCGAAGAGTATCTGTTATCCCTAATCTCCGCCGTCAAGTACCGCAGTTTCCTTGCCCAGAACGCCAACAATCCTAAAGTTCATCTTCCACATATCGAAGGGGACCCATCACAAGATTTTGGTAATGATTGGGTTGAATATTGGATGAAAACTGAGAACTACCGCATCTGGAATTCGATTACAGATTCACACCTGTTTGATATCGTTGAACCTAAGCATCCATGTGCCGGAGGACTCACTATCGACGATGTCCAACGCCGAATACAGCAACAAGTACAGGATTTGCACCTGGACGAGCGATTCGCGGTTGGTAAGGAAGTGCTGGGTCGGAATTTGGCAGCTGGACGGGACAAGGCGAGCACCATGTTCAACAAGCTGTACGCGGATATGGAGACGCACCGGGAAGCTCAAAGGAAGCGTGCCGAGGAGTCTCAGTCAGTGCCAGCCTCACCGAGGAACGGATCCGCGGGGTACAACGTAGATATGACCAAGGCGCAGCAAACAGTGAGTTCCGTCGGTGCGAGGGCAGGCGCGTACATCGGCAGCTGGACCTCGTGGGCAGATCAGAAGCGCAGATCAGGTTGGGGCCGATCGACGAGCGGTTCCACCAGCGGCGGGGCAAGAGGCAGCGTTGGAGGATGGGGGTTCGGACGCAAGTTACGCAACACGGACTCGGGTGTTGAGAAGAACGGCGACACCCCGCTAAGCAGCCCGGCGCTCTCGACCGGTTTCGCCAGCAACGAGAAGATCCAGCTGGCCAACGTACCGCACCGCGCCAGCGAGGGCAATGACGGGGACAGGCCGCTCTCGCAGGAAAGTTTCGGCCAGAGCGTTCTCGACGCTGCCGCGTCCGAGAGCGGGTCGTCCAACGATCCGGACAGTCCACGTCGGAAGAACACCGATTCGAAACGGGACAGCGGTGCAGGCCTCGGTATCAAAATGATAGACGAGAACGACGATGCGGCGGATCCCGTCGCCGAGGGTGGCAAGGACGGAGCGAAACCGCTGAAAAAGCCATCCCTGGAGAAAGATACAGAGACCACCGTATAGCGACGCGGTGGTCCGTTTGGCATACGGGGCACACGCGAGACCGCCATTATGTCGGAGTACAAGCCGGGGGTTGGTGAGGACCCGGTCGTCAGGACCCGGCACGGGAAATCGGGTTTCTCATGCATCACGAGTAAGCAACCAAGCAACCAAGCAACCAAGCAATGTAAAGCGGATGGAGAGGAAAGGCATAACTAGGTAGAGCCTCATCTTATGCTCGAGAGAAACCGCGCGCAGACTTGTTCAGATGGCGATTCCCCTATCTACTTCCTGGGACGGAGGTGGGTATATATATAATATATATGGTATGTATATACCAAGGCCGGCGGGATGAACAGGGGCCACGGAACTGGCGGGCGATGGAGCCCGCGATAGAACTAGCTCTCGAACGAACGGATACCCATCCGTACATATATATCCAATATATGATAGGCATGATATGTTAAGTAGGTATGTATGTCTCAGCGGAAACGTGGATACACGCAACCCTCGAGGGAAAGAAAGCATGCACGCAAGCACAAGCACCTCCATTATCGGATGATGACGACGATGATGGATGCTGTCGAAAAATTACCTATCTCTCTACCTTAGGTATCTACCTTGGGATAGCTCGATAGTAGTAGGCTAGCGGTTATAATACAAAACAATACAACCAATCGTCTAACAACAAAGAAAAGGGGGGGTAACAAATCAATCTTAAGGTTACTCACCTAAGAATCAATATTAATATTCGCAAGGCGTCTGTTTACCTGAGATATATATCTGTATTATCTATCCTTGGTCACATACACACAGTCCCGCTTACATATACGTGCCTTTTCGCCGGCTGCTCTGTCTGTCTAGACATATCTGGTGTCTATAACAGCTCTGTGTATGCGCTATGCTAGGTAGCTTTTGCCTTTAATAATACAGACATTGGTAGTTGGGATCGAACAGGACTAGAAGAGGAAGGAAGGCGGAGAATAAGAAAGGGTAGGCTACATAGGCAACTAAGCAACAAATCACGACTCGCACAGAAAGAAACCCGGACCATGTTTATCGCAGTTGTTGTTTTCGTCTATAATCTACCTAAGTGCGTGCCTAACTACATCCCTAGGGGAACAAGACCGGACCAGACCAGACCGCCTTGCTGCATCCGAGATGATTGATGTTCAAGGCAGAAAAACCTGCGACTTAAAAAGTGTGTTATTATCACACCCTATAGTTGGCACGCCGGCCAGTCAGTCAGTCCTGGGCCACGGGGTATTAGAGGTTGATTGGTGGTAGTATAGGCTCGAGCAAATCTCGCCGGCTTTTAAGTTTCGTGGAGGACAGAGACCGATCCTTTTTTTCCACCGCAGGAAACATCGAGCCCGGGCCCCTGCCTGATACCGGCCAGGAAAACTCTGGTCCACCCATCTCCTTACCCTCCCCCGTATTAACATGTACGACAGAGCCTAGGTAGTATAAGGCTCTGCAATTTGATGGGACTGAGCATCATCAAAGTCTCAGCCATGCCAGAGTAAACAGATGCATCAAGTCTAATGTATTCCGAGTCACCCGCACCGATAACCAGCCAACCAACAAGCTCCTTGCCGTGAGTCTGGCTGGAATCCATCCACTAAATTTGTGATGGGTGACGAGAGAGAGCCGGACTTCTGCCTACTGATGCTGAAAGAAGGATAACTGAGAAATTAAACTTCGTACAGAAAAGTTTTGCCGGCACTGCAAGGTGACCCTTCCATTATGCAAGATAACCGAGTTCGTCATCCTCCAAACGCTCGAGATATTCCTTGTCGAGGAGAATCTCGATACACTTCTTGATATCGCCTATCTTCGGCATAAAGCGCGACTTAATCTGGTTAATGCACTCACCCACTAGCTGGGTATGCTTCATCTTCTTTCGCGCTTTCATGATTCGGACAATGGCGGACTATACGACCGGTTAGCACTCAAGCCACAAACCCATATCAGTAGGGGACTCACTTGTAGGACCAACTGACGATCTTCCTCGATGGTCTTGTTGGTGTCCGCCTCTTCCTGCTTCTGCTCAGACTTTGAGCCGACGTTAAGATTGATACGAATCTTCTTCTGCTTGAAATCGTAATTAAGGTGGAAAGTCGTTCCAGTGCCGGGCTTGTCACCCTCGGGTTTCATGATAAGAACCTTGGCTTTACAGAGGATTCCGAGTGCCGAATCCAATACCTCGTTACTTAACTGGGTGACCGAGGCGATTTCCTCGTAGCATTGAACGTCCTTGGAATTGAACATCAGGAGGATGGCCATCTGATATACACTGACTTGGAAGGTGTAAGGCGTTTTGGACGACTTGCAATACCCCGTCTTGAGTTCACCTTTGGAAAGCTGCCAAAGCCAAGTCAGCTTTCTTCCTTCGTGCTTGTTCTTATAAAAGAGCGTAAACCGGTCAATGTCGGTCTGAATCTCGGCTGGGGGGTTGAATGTCGTGTTAGGCGGCGTAAGCGGCCAAAAACTAGTTCCCAAAACCGAGTACCAGGAGTCGAGTGGCTGCTTTTGTAAACCGAGGGCCTTGGTGTGCTCCCGGTACCCGGTATTGAGGTCCTTCGAGATTTGAATGTCCTGGAACATGCGCTGAAGTTTATTGGTGTACTCAAAGCCACATGCCTCCTTGAGCTTGCTGATCATGCTAGTCTCCGCATCATCTGACGATGAATTACTGTGGACCAGACGCCGGGCGAGCATCCTGGAATAAAATTTCTGGAATACGTCCTTGTCCTCGATGTACTTGAACACGGTCATGATCTGTGTCAGAGTTGCATCCAATTCAGCCTCTTCCACACCCGTCCCGCTCTTCCGTAGCAGCACATCCGTGTACTTCGCAAGTAGCTCAGGAGACTTGCTGGTGCCCGCTTTGCAGATTTCGTTGCGGTTGACAAACTCTCGGCAGGCATTGTCCAAGGATCTCGTGAATTCGGGCTCATCTGCGAAGGCTCGTTTTACCAGACCCTGGTACTGCGTATGTGTCTCGAGCAGTGCCTCGACATATACCTTTGGCTCAAGCTTCTCGGCATCTGAGGCAATCTTGGCTACAGCAGAAAGTCCTGCATTTCTCACGTGCGTTTCGAATTTCTGCCGGAGCGCATTAAGCCCCTCCGGAATTCTCGAGAGAAGATTGTACATGCGTGCCATATCTTCCTCCCGGTCATTATCGAGCAGAACCTGGAACTCGTCCCGGAGCATAACCGAATGATCGGCGATAAGAGCCTTGTTACATGTCTTCTTAAGTGGAAGCGCTATGTCGTTGTGGAGATACATATGCACTCGTTCTTCCTCCTCGGCCAATCGAGCTTCGGCCTTTTTCATGTATTCAACGACACTGTTCTCGGCGACGAACTGCTTAGATTCGGCCTTGTAGAATGCCTCGGTGGCAGCGAGGAAGGGCTTCTCGAAATGGAACCTGTAGATATCAAGCGTAGATTTCGTCGCGTCATGCTCGTCGAGGCCCAAGGAAACGAATGAGTCCACCACCTGTTTGATCTGGCTATGCTCGATCGTCTCGCCGTTTCTCTGCTTCTCAACCAGCATGAGAACAGCATCCATGACCTTCTCGTGAACTCGCGTAAAAAGCTCGGTGCGCCATTGGTAGAGATGTAGCGTGTAGACGTCGTAAGTATTCTTTTTTCCCTCGTCCATCTCGCGCTTCACCCAATGCCGATTTAGGTATCTGAAGAGATGATGGATAAATTTGGCGGCGATCGTGTATCTGTCCCATTCTCGGATATAAAACGCCAGTAAGGCCTCGTCGGTATGAGCCTTGGATTGTTCATAAAGACCATTGAGATGAGTGTTGAGATACTCTCTAAGCTTCCTATACAGGTCTTCGCCGAGCAAGTGGGCTGTTTGGGTGCGGCCGTTAGTGGACTTTTGTAAATTGGTTAGGGACAGCTTGTATACCTCCTCCTCTATGGGCTTGGCCAAGAGCACCACCTCCTCCTTGGAGACCGACGGCCTTCTGGGATGTGCAGAAGTTGTGGACGGCACTGCTCTGTATCAGTATTATCCAAGAGAAATAATAGGCGCGACGGGGACGTACGTATAAATGCCCATATACTATAATGAGTTGGTAGTTAGCAACTGACGACAAACCAAGAGCAGAGCTTGTCCACTCACTGTTGACATGTCCATGCCATCTTGCAAATTGACCATAATCTTATCAATGCCCTGCTCGAGGTATGCCCAACTACAGCGGGTTAGCTTTGGCGATGTCGGAGAGAAGAGGTGGCATACGTCTGACCGATATCCTCCTTGTTAGGAGCCGAAGGCATAGCGCGAGTCGTAGTTAAAGACATGGTGGGCGAGTATTGATGGAGATGTCCTCCACGGAGGATAGGAACTGTGGATTAATCGCAGGCAGGGCAGAGGCGTCCCGGAGGCGACGACGAAAACGAGCGCTCTGGATGTGTTTGAGATTGGGTTAGCAGTTGTAAGATGATGAGCGAGTGGCCAAGACCTAAGGATGAGAGAGAGGCGGAAGATTCGGCAGTGGAAGGTGAAGCTGGAGAGGGAGTTAAGTAGATAGAGTTCGGGAATGAAATGGAAAGGCAAAGAGATGTGGTCATGGATCGCCAGATAGACGGATAGATGGGGTGGAAGGATGGATGAACGGATGGATAGAGGGATGGATGGACGAACGACGGATAGATAGAGATGAATAGTGATAGCGCCTACAACGTTGGTGTATCTTCCAGACTTCCTCCTAGTGGAGAGAGAAAAAGAGAGAGAGAGAGAGATCTGTGAAGACGTCACGGTTTGTTGAGCGACTCAGTGTTGCAGAGAGATGGGCAGATGGGATTGAAGGATGGATCTTGGGCTTACTCACTGCTGACGAGAAAAAGGTGAAGAGAGAACAGAAGGGCAGGGAAAACTGAAGACGAAAACGAAGATGAAGATGAAGATGATCAAGTAAAAAAAAGAAAAGTTGATGTCGCTGCTGCAAAGCTTCGTCGCAGCATTCACCAAGTCGAGGTATGCAAAGGTAGGTAATCCGTAAGAAGTATGTACTGGGCTAAGTACTTGGGTAGGCTTGCTCGCAAGGGACACACAAGGCGTGACACAAGACACAAGAAGCACAAGGCAGGCAATGGGCAGCCAAGACCGGGTCCCAAAAAAAAGGCGGCTTCGACAGACTCGCACTGACCCGGAAGGCCTTAGTCAGGCATCTTTTCGCCGCAAGTCTCCGCCCCCACCTTGTGTCTTACCAATCAAAAACTGCTTGCCCCTCCGAAGGTACTCAGGTACATAAACGAACACCTTATTTGTGCATTGTTCAGCTCTTCCACCACCTGATATCACTACATTACAATTGCACTACCTGACTAAGTACGTACTCTTAACAATGTCCAAGACTCAGGACACAATGCTTGCTACAATTATGTATATTTAAGCAAGAGGTTTTGTGGTTTCATATTCATCATGTGGTATCGTTGCTGCCTGCCTCATAGGATGTCCTCCTAAGTACTTAAGTACTCTAAGCACCTACCTTAGTAAGCAGTAGGTATCAAGCACCTTCGTGCCGGAACTGCCAGAGTGCACGTGGGTAGGAATGAATGTATCGATACATGGAGGTATGACAAGGCTACAGAGACACATGGGATCAATAGCGGCATGGGTGTTCGTTGGATCCACCGGGTCGGTACTTATGAGGTAGCAGAAACTATCAATCACCCTGTCGCTAGGGGATATATTTATTGCCTTGTTGGCGAAGAACCTCGTTCATTTTTCATGTACATTATCTATCCCTCCGAGTTTTTCTGCCAGTCTGAATACATTAATAGTGAAGTTCAGAATCCAGGCTATCAATCCCACAAGCATCAACGCCGCCAGCCCCCTCGCCAGATGCAAAGAAACCATTTGTGCTGCTGCCTGCCAAGGTTCATCTGGCGGGTTGTTCGGGCTGTGATATACAAGGGCCTCAAAGGCTAGCGCTGTACTAGCAGATTTCAACACAATGAAAACCAGATCGAGGAGTGTAAGTGACACTTTCTGAGCCGGTGGTCGGAGTCCTAGAGGTTTCCCCGTGTACTCGTCCCACGTCATGTACAAGATGTATGGGATGGCCACCACATCGATAACAATGGCCACGATAGATTGTGATGTCTCTTGGGCAAACCCGCCAGTCAACGGGTCGTTTTTCCGCTCGAATAGATTGCACGCCAGGGCGAGGGCGGAGATGGTAGTGATCAGCACAATAAGCCGGAAGATGAGTGGTGCGATCGGGTGTCGTAGGACAAAGTTGGAGAGCCGCATGATCCATGTGTCCTTCCTAGAGCGCCTCTTGATCTTGGGATCCAGGGGGTGAAGAGGAGTGCGTACTGGCCTGGCAAGTCCTGACATTTGCTGCTCTAAAACTTGGTACGGCACCACCTCGAATTCATCGTCAGGGTTTTGGCCGTACGAAGAGGACCGGATGAAATCTCGCCACCTTGCATAGGGATCCTCATCGGGTGCTCTATAGCCAAGTCCCATAATAACCGGCTCGGCACTCCGTAGATGGTCCCATCGTCGTCCCGGCCTGTCGGCGCGTTTTCTCAGGAAGACAGGAAGTTTGGACACATGATCATGCTTCTCGTCAACCCAGTCCACATAACCATCCTTTGATACCCTTCGCCTCAGTCGATGATTGCCTTTGGATTGCTCTGGACGGACGCTTGGTGGGGGAGAGGTGATATGCCTTTCAGGCTTTGGGCCGTGAGAATGCTCGTCGTAAGGTTCCACCCAAGCAGGCACGGTGGTCCTCAAAGGATTTCGGGTCATCGCAATGTTGGAGCGGCACGGTCATAGGGGCGAGAAGAGCCTAAGAATAAAAATGAAGAAGGACCGTGATTGGCGATAAAATAGCGAAGGTAGTCATCCTCTTGAACGGCCTAGGTCGTTGGGAATCGGGGTGTGTGGGGAAATAACGTTCGCGCCGGAATAGCAGCCACTACCTTAACTCACAGATAAGACTGCGTGCTCGATCCGTAGAGGCCAACAACTCCCCAGGGAAAAATGTTTAAATACGGCGGGCCAGAAACGAGTGTGGAGGAGACACATATGTATATAACGTCGACCGAATTGGGACCCAAAGTCGCCGGTACAATGCTATTGATTAGGTACTATTTTGAATTGAAATACGTAAGAGACTGTGTCACCTCATAGTGGTATAATGTGAAAACCAAGAGCAAAGGACCAGGGGAACGCGGTGTGGCGCGCAATACACACTGGCTGACAGACAGATAGAGATGAGATGTTCTCGTGTGAGCGCGAGGCGAGGTATGTATAAAGTGAAGTGCAAAGTAATAAGATCAAGGAACTGGGGATAGTGAAGACACTGCAATCACGCTGCTGGATAAATAAAGCTAGGCGCTAGGTACCTACTGTGCTGTACTTGCACGTACCTACAGGGCTGCCTAGGTAGGCTAACCAGCCAGGTAGGTGGTTCATTTAGTGCTGTGCTAAGACCAATAAGCGTGCTGACCTAGTTTGTACATGTATATACATAGTATAGAGGTCTGCATGTATCTATAGATTCCCGCCGAGGTTTGCGGTGGCATGGGCTTTAAGCTCAGTGATAGGTCAGCCTGAACTTATAAGTGGAGCTCAATTAATTTCATGCTTGGCGGTTGTTTTTTCTCTAGCCTTGGCTGCCTTGCTGGAACAATGACACGCAGTCAACCAGCCAACCAGTCAACCAGCCACAGAATTTTCATAGACAAGCCACAAGGCTGGAAAGCTCTACGGAGTATTCCGTACCTATGTAATTCAAACCTGGCACTTGGCACTTCATCCCTGGACATTCTGCGTCACCAAGCTTTACCTAAGCATTTGCGCATCGAAGCATCAAGAAAGCCACTAACTAACACCAATGTAGAAACTTGCTCCAAACTCAGCAAGGGTTTAAAGAACCTTAACATATTTTTCGAGCCGATTACCAAATAATGCCATCTTTGCGACAACGATGATTTCTGCAGCTACATTGTGAAGATGACCACTCTGTCACTGTCGCTGTCATTATCACTCTCCCATCTCATCTCTCACCGCTGTCATTGAGTCCATCTCGCTCGCCCGCCATCATGAGGCTCTTCCTCCTCCCTATTTCCACCCGGCGAACCCTGCTGTACTGTCAGAAACTACAATCGCTGCCCACGGAGAAGCAGACCTTGCTTGATAAAACCACCATCCGGGCTGCTAAACTCTGGGCTAGTTGGGAGAAGGCCCAGAACGGCTGGAAAAAGAAGGTCGTCAACTACGGCAACTATGCTCTGAGGAGGATACCATACGAGGAATGGGGCCTCAAATCAGTTCCGCCTTTGTCTACTAGGCGAAGAGAAGAAGAGATACTGGGGAAGGACAAAAATCAACTTATTTTCCCTGAGACTATTATCCCTACTACAAGAGCTATGAGCATCCTGCAGACGCTCGGTACAGAACGGGAATTACACCACAAGTCCAGATTGTTATGGTGCTTCATCGGAATGCCAATCAGTGCCCCAATAGCCCTCGTCCCGTTGTGAGTTGTTATCCTGCTCCAATGCCGACGTATAAAGTTTGTTGACAAGCTAATATTAGAGTTCCAAATCTTCCCTTTTTCTACCTGGCTTACCGGGCTTGGTCGAATTGGCGGGCTCTCGCTGGCGGCAAGCACCTTCAGTTCATATGCTCCAATAATCTCTTAACCCTATCACCCTCTCCACTCCTAAACTCCATCTATCCAGCACTTCTTCCCAGCTCTTTACCGTTGAAAGAGCCCACAGTAGATCCAGAGAAAGCGAATTCGTCTACCGCCAGCAACCCGATACCTAAGGAGGAAGTTATGTTGCTTACACAGGAGAAAGGACGACAACTCGTGGAGGCCTTGGATGTCCCGGAACTCGAAGTTGAGCTTGAACGTGCAATATGGCAGGTCGAGACGGCGATCCAGAAAAAAGAGGAGAAAAAGAACTCCGATACCCCCAATACGCCTGGTCCGAATTCATAGGGTGCTTAGCGACAAAAAAAAATGAGCCCTTAGCTCTACTGTGACGATTTGATAATGTACTATGGCGAAGTGATAGATTTTAGACAAATAATGCCTTAGCTGAGAGAGTTCGGAGATCAACTCGCCTCATCCCGCAGTTCGAGCAACAAAGAGAAGCTGCTCCCATCTCCACTTCTACAACCAATCTCAGACACACAACCACTAGACGAGGTCGATTATACGTGCTGCAGACAGGATCCCAAGGACGCACACCATCCCTACTACCGCTACCAAGCGCCTTGTCGTCAACACGCGCATAGACTGGTTCCATCTGTAAGGTTCTTCAGCCAACTCCGGTGAGCTGGTATCCCCGACGTCTTTGGTGTCGACAAGCGGTTGCTTTTCTGTGTTCAGTCCCATGATATCGAGGTCGACTTCATGATGCTGCTCTATCGATATGGTCACGAATTCATCATCTGCCGCATCGCCGCCAATGTCACGACCCATCTCCCAGTCAAGTTCACGACGTGCCCGAGCGAGATCCAAGACCGCATTCCGCAGCACCATCGACCTCCATGCTGCTGCTGCCTTCTGTCGCATCAGCTTCTGTGTCGGGCTCAGCGGACCGCTACTTTTGCGCGCGAAGCGGGAATCACATCCTCGCCTGTGCCGTCCAGGTAGCGTCTCGGGGTTAAACGGATTCAAAGGCGAAGGAATGCTGGGCGAGTAAGTTTCCTTTGGGGAGAAGCTCGGTGAAGACATGGCCGTAGTATTCTCGCGGAAGTGAAATATGTTGAATTCGAAGATTCATGGTGCGCCGAAGGGCGTTCAAAGGGATCGAGTGTCTTTGTCCTCGAAAACAAGATGCCGCACCGGTGCCGGCAGATACGGCGAATAGCACAAGAATGATGATAAGGGGCAGTTGTGAGACCGTACACTCTCTGTAATGTTCATGTCTTACCTACCTACCCCCGTCATGCCATTGACCCCTCCGAGCTATCGTCATGGAAGAAAACTCGCAACAATTGTGGCTGACATGGCCGTGACAGAGGGAAACAGAGAGGGGAATTGGCCAGTAGTCAGGTTCTGACTAAGGATTACATGCAGATTATAGCCTCAAGTCAGCGTGCCATAATTAGATTCTGAGTTGACGCCACCATTGCGATAAAACACTTGCCAATTCGGGAAGTGCGGTTCCATCTCATAACTCGTCAATTCGTGCGTGCGTCCAAGGTTCCAAACAACACGGTAGCAGACAGACAAGTGAGGCTACTACTACACTTGGAACGATGGATCTGTTCGATCTTTGTTTCTCCTCTGCACAACCACACATTTCACCACTCAAATAGGTACTAACACACTACAGCCTGTCCGCGACGATGATCAATCGGTAGCTGAGCAATGGTTTGCCCAGGAATATTTTCGATAATTATTAGTATTTGATGGCTTCGATGAGTATGCTGGTCTTGAATTCGAATGATTCCTCCACCTCGATTATTTCCAAATGTAGAAGACTGAATTCGAAGATTTCTTATCGTCTCTTGAATTTGTGTCCCCTTGATTGCCAAGGTTGCATCCTTCAAATCCGCCATCCATCTTAACGTTCCTTCCATTGAATCCTAGAAAGCAACAGATACCACTGAATCCACCAAATCCACTGGACAGCTTACCGGTATACCAGAAGTATCATAGCTTACATCGATTATGAAGCATGTGTGGCTCTTAAATCTAGGTATTTCACTTCAGGAGCTGGAGAAGGTGGTCGTGGTACCGTGCTACTTGTCCTCGTCGGATCGTGTTCATCGGATCATGTTCGTCGGGTCTCTGCCCAATCTATATATACGATGAGAACATATAATCAACTGGCTTGAAACAGATGGGAAGCTTTAATAGAATGAATGATATACCTACCTGCTGGAAATAGGAAGCAGGTAAAAGCACGCGGAAGATTCAGTTGCCGGGTTTGCCGGTGATTCGAATCGAGTAGATGGCATTGAGCGAGGCTTCGGCACGGCGATCTTGCGGTTTAATCGTGTCACAACCCACAAGATCCCTCCCAGCCCCTCCCCCAGCTGGGGGGGTTACAATCGCCAGAGGCACGAGCGAGATAACGGTCAGAGCACATAACCCGGCAGCCAGGTCTTGGCGCAACAGATCTTTTACCGGCAATCTCTATCAGCTGTCCCATCATCTCAACTATCGTTACATCGCCGCGATGTTTGAAGATGCCGCCTCCACACTGCTTCCGAGGAGATCAGGAGTCTTGGCTCTATATTATCGACAAGCCTTCCGACGATATCGCTCTTTGGGCTTCAACCCGTCCAGCTAATAATATTGAGAGCATGTGATAGGTAGCAAGATCAGGCTGCCAAGCCCCAAGGGGCTTCAATTGCCTGATGTTGGACTGAGGTTACAGTAGCTAGCGTATGGACAGTAGGGCACGATATAACCTGTGCAGTTCCCCAAGAAGCAGCTGTTTTTTTCTACCTCCGAGGTAAATCAATCTCTGTCTTTCAGTACGGTATACGCGTTCGGTTAATAAGAGGTATTGTTCCTCTCCGTCGTGATCTCTCCGACTCGACCACTGACAAGATGTATTAGCTGTGCTCCTTTCATTCGTTGTCCTCTTTACTTCTATCCCGTTTGAAAGTAAGAATTCGCGTCCCGTTAAGTCAAACCGAGGAATGTCAAGCTGACTAGTACTGCAGCGGTCCTTTATACTTTTGATTAATTTGTATCGTCTACTTATCTTCGACATAATGAGGTTCACAGGAGCTCCCGTTCTTGCTACCCTGGCGCTGACCGCCACCTATCTGCCCGGAATCCTAGCCGGAAGGACCCTTGGAGGCGGCAGTCAGCTCGCCATCCTTGAGCGCCGGGTTGCCAATTCCAATTACACAGCCGTCGCGAACGGTACTGATGCGGCTGACGTCGGCCAAGACGAGGAGAACGCCGATGAAGAGAACGCTGATGAGGAGAACGTCGATGAGGAGAACAACGCCGACGAAGAGCAGAACGCCGACGATCAGAATGCTGATGACCAGAACAACGACGAGAACGTTGATGAAGAGTACTTGAAAAATGTTGAGGATGAGGCTGGGATTGATATCGACGAAAACGATGTTCAGGGCAGCCTCGAGCAAAGTATGTATTCCAGATTTCTTTTATTCCTCGTTTCAGTCTGTCTTAAAATTACAGCATCTATTCCGAGAAGCCTCAAAAATCGGGATTCCTCATTGTCTAGGGGGGAAAGTATATATGCTAACTTTGGCCTGTGTACAGATATTCTAGAACTCATGCTGTCGATGGGCGTCTGCAACTTCGACATTGCGAGCATTGCCGGCATCGGCATCGGCAGCCAGGTCCAGCTTCTCCTTCAACTCCAACAGCTCGCCCAACTCCAGCAGCTCGGAATCGTCAACGCTGTCTCGATCGGCCAGCTTGTGCAACAGGAGATTCTCCTGAACAACTTCAACCTTAGTAAGACTACCCATCTGACTTGCTTCGCTTTCGGGTTTTAACACTATCTAGACATCATCAAGCGAACCGTCGATGCATCCGTCAAGCAGGCTGCCCGTGGTAAGAAGCGTGCTGTGATGAAGAGGGAATGCAAGAACGCGGGTAACCAGTAAGGAGTTCTGAAAAGAATTCCCCTTTACGAAGGGCTGGGAAGCTTGCAAGCGTTACTGTTTTGATTTTGTATGAACACGATGCTGTTTCGAAGCGATGCAACCCTAGTGGTTCCGGAATTGTTCAGGTCAATTATATACCAGGGGGTTATCACGGGATATTTCACTATGTTTAAATTATATATTATATACCGGCAATAAGCTTGTTTTCTCATTAGACGTCCATTTTCGTGTCATTCACCGTGATGATACGCCCCCAGGACCAAGCTAGGGATGGTACATATGCTTCATAAAGGTTGCGAGCGGTCTGTTGGGAGGTATTGGCGATCGGTGCTTTATCGTGCATAAACGTCACGTACATTTCGAGTTGTCTCGCATGTTAAGTACGGCCACAGTAGATAGGAAACTTAGCAAACTTCCAAGTTCTACTTTAAACCTGATCTTATTATGAATGTCTGTCGCGATTACACTCCCCGACATTAATCATTACTCATGGCTGTGTCGTCTCGTCCGAATAACGGCTATGTCTTCAAGGATACACTACTTACTTCATTGTCGACATCACTGGGTAAGATTCAGGGTAAAATTCAGGGTAAAACTCAGCAAGTAATCGACTGAAAAACCTACCTTTGGAGTATTCCATGTACATCAATAGCACTGACTACCCAGTGCTGGCTTAGCAATGATAGTATACGGTGCCCCTACTCTGTAGATAATTACGAATATTGGCTACCTACGCTAAAAAGAGGAGCAAGACTCTGAGTGTACGAAGCAGTGCTCAAGGCTTGAAGGCATAAGTTACTCACTCTAAAATTGGAGTGTGCAAGCTAACTGAAGGGGACAGGACAACACGACAAATGTATAATCAACACTAGTAGTTTTTATTAACTAGTTCATACCCCGGAGTATTTCCCAGATTATATTATCAATAAGCATTTTACGGGTATACGGGACGGATTTTAGTTCGAAGGGGTTTATATAATGATGTAACCAACAATACCTTTTCTCAAACCTGTTAACATATCGATGTTGTAAATCTCGTCCAGTTGAAGCCGCGTATCTTGGATATGATATCCTGCTAAGAATTTAGCATTTATGATCCTACGGAGAGACTTAGGTTTACCTAGATGATATTTTCTTAAAGGGCTCGAAGAATGAATGGATACGAGCATACAGTCGCTGACTTCTAAGAAGATTCAATGGAGTTACTTCCAAACTTGCTGCTGATTATGTGGAGTTTTTCTTTGAACTCAGAATACCCTCATCAACTCATGGATTCGTTCAGCTTGTTTTCCTTTGACTTAGTTACTACGATCAACAGCCGACAGTTTTCACCCATATAAACAGTCATAGTAACCTTGAGTTTGCTCGATTTTCTCT
Source organism: Xylariaceae sp. FL0662B (assembly GCA_022376535.1). Taxonomy (NCBI): domain Eukaryota; kingdom Fungi; phylum Ascomycota; class Sordariomycetes; order Xylariales; family Xylariaceae; species Xylariaceae sp. FL0662B. The sequence goes on from JAJJKD010000058.1 coordinate 140,213, forward strand.
TCTCATGCAAGTTTCCAACTAAACCACTAACATCCAAGTTGTGTTTCAATCCTACTTTGTTACAAAACATCCGAAAGCAAGCATTTAAGACTGAGGCATATTAGAAGCAGATTGGCTGGATTTCGATTCTAACTTGCCTTTTCATGTATTTGCCAGAGTAATGTCATTCTCGAAGGCTTTAAAGCTCACTACGAGAAAAGTATAATAGATAGGACTCAGGATGCCTAAGTATAGCATGAGTCAGCTACAGTATAGTCAAGGGAGTTCCAAGCTACGGCCAATGCAGATAACCGAACCCGATTTGACCTCATGTTTCATAGAACTAATCTTGTTAACTATTACTTGTTGAATACCTATTCTAAACTAGTCTTACCTAAGCATAACGCTCTCATCACACTGCGATAGACGGGGCGGTCAATAAACATGTGGATGCAATAATGTTGCTAGCTATGAATTAATGATATATATGATAGGAAAATTGTGTGCTCATTTACGCAAAAAGAGATCAGACGGAAAAGACTCATTAATCCGAACAGAATGAAAGACAGATAACTATGTGGTGCATTCGGATACATACGCGCTTCTCTAGAATGCAACGGCACAACGCTATGATAAGAATCGTACCTATATAATAATCATGCTCTCGAGCCCGTGCATATACGCTGGTGTGTCGTCGTTGGTGTCTGTAACAGTTCCGAGCGGGAGATCCCTCCCAAAATGGAGTATGGGGCAGGATACGAAACCTAGCAGGTAGATCTCGCAATGGACCCCGGTGTAGGCTTCTAAAGTGCCGGTGCTGCTGCCATTTACAGACCCCTGGAGATTTCTTGTTGGGAATGTCAGAGACCCCGGACAATCCGGAGATTCTCCAGGGTGTCTGAATGGTCAGGTCCTGGCGGATAGCTGATGGGTGAGCTTGTCACCTTGCAGCTGGAAAACCTTATTATGGTTATATTAGCAACCTCTAGGTCTCAAGTTGACAAGGGAATGGATATCTTATCGTAGTATACAATCTTATTAACTCCACGGGGTGAATACTCGTATATTGATGTTACTAGGTATTTTAGCGTGCCGTTTCTGAGCGAAGCTACCCTGCGGAAAACCCCTGTCATATCAAGATCTATCAAGTTGTTTAGAGCCACTCTGACTATCGCCTTTTGCCTTCAACATGATATCCGTCCTACAATATATTCGCAGGATGCTGAACTAGATCCGTCGGGCTAGGTTCAATCTCTCCATGCGATCAAGTATCCTACCCACAGGTTTCTTGTTCTCCCAACTTGACGATATGCGCCTACCGGCACACCTTGTTTGTTGTTGAGAAACGTCGCGAAACGACATGACAACCCTTGACGGCGATCAAGCAAGCTAGTTAACTAGCATGTACAATGGTACATAGCCTAATAGTGACAGTGATCTCGTACCGTTGCACTGAAGGTATCCCCAGGTAAGGCGTATACAAGGTTATTATTAGGGTTAGATCAGGTTCCAAGGTTATTTAGAGGTGCCTGGGCTGCTACCATACTTGGGATGACTTCTGATCTACTCCCTGGCCTCGGCCAGACAGCCATCCGTGCATGATTCATCGATGCCCGCACGGCTAGCGGAAATCGGCACGAGACTATCCATAGGGTTCTCTTTCCTCTTGCTGAACTACATAGCACGAGGTACGTACACAGATCCGGAAGCTCTAGCTATCAAGATCTCCATATAACCCCCTCGACGTCGCTTTTGCCAAGAGACTATTGCCTGAGGTTTAGCTTTCCGTCCCTGATGCCCCTGGGTACGGCTCGTTTTACCATGTCAACATCCGCTCGACAGCGTGAACATCCTGACACGCACCGGATATCTCCTTCGACTAGATTCCGAAATGTCGTTGTCTCTCAAAAGCTTGGCGTTGTTCCTGGCCTCATGCCGTCCCATCAACATGCCAAGCCACCTGATATATAAGATGTCGTTCACTTGTGTCGAAAGCATCTTCGTTTAACCGTTCTCTTCACCACTTCAAAGACTTCTAACGTTTCCCCAATCCACATTCCCTTCATTCATTCCTTCAGAGGTAAGTCGGGGCATCTTCAGAACATTCTGGATTAGCTTGGCTAATGATACAATAGCTGTGCTCGTTGTTCGTTTCATTCTTTATTTACTTTCGTTTGAACTTTCGAGGTCAGTCGAACATGCATCACACCCATTGGTATGGTCTAGCTAACCATCTACAGCTGTGCTCACATTATTTTAATACTTTAATCTTCAAAACACTCCCTTCACTCAATCAAAATGAAGCCCGCCACTATCCTCGCCAGCGCCCTTGCCGCTGTTGCCAGTGCTGCTCCTACCGAGAAGAGAGGGGCTGTCGATGTTGCCGCGTTCAACAACTTCAACTTCGCAAGCATAGATCTTCAGTACTTGAACGCCATCAACAGCTTCGACCTCCAGGCCTTTGCCCAACTGGGTGCTTTCAACAACCTCAACATCGGAGCCTTCCAGGCCCTATTCGTCAACAACGTCTTCGACCTCAACGCTCTGCTTCAGCTGCAGCAGGTTGCTCTGCTGGCTCAACTGGGCGGCCTCGGCGTCTTCGGCAACTTCGATCTCGGCGCTCTCCAACTCAACGTATTCGATCTCGGCCTCATCAACGGTATTGGTGGTTTCGATGTCGGCTCTCTCGTTGAGGAGGCCCTGAAGCCGCAAATCCAGACTGTTGTGCAGACGACTGGTACGTGTTCTACTCCACGTTTAATATCAGGATCTCTCAGCTGACGTACATAACAGAGATAAGCGCCGTCGTCATCAAGAAGGAATAGAGGGTTTTCATGATGCCTGTAGAACTATGTCCTTCATACGCTACTCTTAATAGAAGGAGCATCCAGGCCATTGAACTAGGGACGCCGGTGTTATGGAATGGCTAGAAAGTAGCGTGGAACCCGCGTACAACCTGTTTTCTATGTAGCACACCGTCGTCCCTCGCTGGCCCGACAAATAATATGGATCACTGGCTTATCTGAAAACGTTCTACCTACGGCAGCTATCTGCTGGGGAAAGTGCTCCGCCAAAGGCCCAACGGGTCTTCGGACAGGAAGGAAAACACGAGGAATGAAGCCGGGGAATAGGGTTCTGGGATTGAGATTCATTGGGTCTTTTGAAGTGGGTTTATCATATATATCAGGCTTTCATTAGGTAATTTATAAAACATGACGTTCATAGTTATTCTTTGAAATGCCTTCAGCTCAGCAGAATAATAATACTGTAGCCATTAGCTCTGCGGTTACTACCAAAAGTTCGACCTCCAAATTTTCACATTCCGACACCATTTACCTACAATTTTCAAATTGTAGGTAAAGGATTGGTCGATATGGAGGAATGTATGATCGCTCGAACGTGAAACATGGGGAGGGTTCATCAAACATGGGCCAATATGCACCCGAAAACAAAAAAAACCAATATCATGTGGTCGACAAACACTACACAAAGCGATTTCCGGGGGAGAAAACGAGTGAGCAATTAAGAGTACTGCCATAGAGGAGAGGAGTGGTGTACGTATCACGCCCTTCATATTGTATCATTCCCAATATGTTACACAATAATGGCCATCGAATTTAAACACTTCAAAGATGGTTATGAATTCACAGATCTAGGACTATGAGTTGTAAATGGCAATTTATCACTGAGAGCAAGTCAGATAATTTTTAAGGTCTATACCGTATATCAACTCTTGTGAATGGTTTATGGGACGTCTAGCTTTCTCTCTTAACCCGTCTCCAGGGGCACTTGGGGTGAAAAGATCGCTAGAACTTATAATATAACGTAATTTTCATGTGTTTCTTCTACTTTTTGCCTGCCTGTCTGTTTCGTTGATTTTGTATAACCCCCCACCCGTTTTCCTTCTCAATACCCTCTCGCCAGAGAAAAACGTTAAGTCGAATCGATGGATGGTTAAAGGGAATAAATAGCAGTGAATACCAACGAACTGGGTAACTTATCGTGTAAGAGTACTTCTTTCATAGCCATATGTGTTACCTTTCAGATGCTTCTACTTAACTTGACAGCCATCATTTGTACTATGACCATCTGTTGCCGCTAACTCAAGCAATACCAAGAGAACACATTGAGTTATAAGTAACATTAGCCTTGAGGTAAGTGAAATAACCGCACAAAGTGAAATTTCTGGGATGACGAAAATGCCGGAACATGCGAAGTACAAGTACTCAAGGGGTGAGTATACATAAATTATACGGACTCTAGCAGGTTATTACTTCATATAGTGTAAAGGAAAATTAACTTTGGGCGTAATTCTCGATGGCAGATGCAGAGACGGGGACTCAATCGCTACCTGCTACCCCATCCCTTCGATGAGAGCAATTCAGGGGCGATTCGTTCCTAACCACGCGGTACGACTTTGTCCTTTGCTAACTAACATAGTACGTTCTGACGCACACATCAAATTGTCCAGAGGTTTGAGTCCCAAGAATACTACGCGTAGCATCCCTGGGCCTAATTGAGGCATACGTCGGATACAGTGTTTAAGGAAAAGAAGTTGCTTTAAATGATCCGAATACCTTCCATCAATAATACATATATTTTCAATGCTGTCACGATAAGTTCTAGTTTTGCCTCTCGTGATATCTCCTAGAATTCTTATTGTTTCCAGATAAGGTAGCTTCAACTCCTTGAGTGTTGTGTTGAATTCATGGTTCAATTAAATGGACGACAAGCCTTCCTATAGAGCATAGAGAGACAAAGGGCGCTCCGGTATGTCACAAAACCAATGCTGCATACATTATAATTCGAGAGTTTCTATTTCTTCCCGGGTGAGTGGTCCTTGGAGCTTGAAGATGGTATATAAGAACATACCATTCAAGGCCGAGGGAGCAGTCAGTGTTTGGCCGATACAACAGAGAGTACCGTGATTAGACCCTAATATATGGTTTCGTCCTATGAGCTCTTACCATAGGAGGTGTATGACTGGCTGACTGGCTCTAGAGCTCGGCTTCAATGTAGTTCGTACCCTTACACATCGCCCTCTAAGTAACTGGCCTATCGTCGTTCGAAGATGGAGGTATCGTGAACCGCTTTACAGCAATGGGTCACATCACGAAGAAAAAGAATGACTTCTCATGTAGCACACACGACCTTGCGGTCCCTAGCAAACCAATAACAGCAAACAAACGCATCTTAAAGCCCAATGCCCAATACCCAAAGTCCCCCGTACAACATAAGCCTAAAAGTAAGCAATGGCCTAAACCTCTTCAAATCTTCCACCACTGAATAGTAGTCTTTTACCAACAAGTCCAATACATGCATCTTGAAAGCTCGTAGCCATGTGCCTAACTTAGTTGTGTACCTAGCGATCAAGTCAACAGCAACAAATCAGAATGCTAAAACGGGCAGTCAAATACCACCACCACCTGAGTCGATTTCGATAGTTTGTTCGGTGGTTATTGCCTAGCAATAAACTTCATTTTGGTACCGAGTTATTATTGGAAAATCGCGACTACGCTGCACACCGATGAAGATAGGAGCAATTCTTGGCCATTCCTGGTCGTGCCCCTCGTGGGACCGACAACCGACCACCACGGTTTGCTATGTATGTGTGTATGTATGCACGTATACGTATGTGAAGCAACAGGCAAAGATCGACATCCCAGGAAGAAGTACGGATTACCGAAAAGAAAAAGTGTATACCTCGTAGACAATGTTACCCTCGAGGGTAGGACAGAGTACGGCGCGGAGCGGAGTGTGAGATCTAAGCCACGGTGCGGACGCGTTCTGTCTACAAGATAAGTCAAGTTTTAATTTTTTTTTTCAGCTTGGCCGTCATCCGGAGAAAAGAAAAAAAGCCGGACCCCTTAGGAAATCTTAGGGTCGCAACTACATACACACATAAGGTGCCTAGTCAATGCAGCTGAGTCGATGCTGGATGATGAAAAGACCATCTGCGCAGTTGCCCAACGGAGCAAAAGAGAATGGGGCCCCCAAAGTCTCGGCAGCGGATCCTCTGCCAAGCTGTCTCTGCGCCGCCGGTAAACACGATGGGCCCTTGGCGTCATTGGGATTCCACTTCGGTGATCGGGAGAGCAAACTAGCAGCTGGGATACGATATGCCATGCACGGCCAGTGGAAGGGCAAAGCTGGGTCTCGTATGAGTGATGCCAACGTGCAACTCTCTGCAAGCCATCAAGGCTGTGCAATATCGACTGCCGCCATTGGCTGTATCCGTCCTCAGCACCACCCCGGGGTCCAATGTAATCAACGTCGGTGCCGTTTGTCCCCTTGGGGCGGCTCGACCAGTGACTGCGGTGCTGATTTGCGTTTGTAGGAAGTCAAGGATGTCTATTCTCGTCGTCTCGTAGTTCCTTTCTGCTACATACGACCTTTTCGTCCCTAACTTATGATTATCTACTTATTTTTCTATTCCTCGCGGATACGTTGTTTTGTCTGTGTGTAAGTAGGTTATAGGCAACCCGTGAATCAAGTCAAATATCTACAACAACACCAAACAAGCCCGCGGTCGGGCTCGGATCATAAGAAACCGAAGTCCCATAATGCGCTGTTCTCATTTGCTATTGGCGCTCGCGACGAGCGCTGTGGCAGATGCCGCTTGGCTGAGATGGCCTGCTGAAGAAGCGGACTCGACGGCAAACTCGCGAGACCTTTCGGACACCCCGCCTTCACTCGAGGTTAGACAGGCCGCCGGCGGCGTTGACCCGTTTTCCCCCAACCTGCGGCAGTCCAGGAGTGACGACGACGATGACGACGACGACGACGACGACAGAGAAAAAGAGGAAGAAAACCGTCGTGAATACGGGAACCCCGGGGCCGTAGCGGGGGGCATCATAGGCGGTATCCTAGCCCTATTTCTAGCCCTAGCCATCTGGTACTGCGTGTGGATGCGACCGCGGAGAAAACGGGCCGCAGCAGCAGCCGCAGCAGCAGCCGCAGCCGCCACCACCTCCCAGAAAGACATGGATGATGTTGAGAGCAAAGAAGCGGAGGAGACGCTGCCGCAACCGTACCCGGCCTTCTCGCACCTGCCGCTGGGTTTCCAGAACCGCACCATCACCTTCAAGACGCCGTGCCCGTCGGTGCAGCGGTCGCCCGTCGGCTCCGGCTCCGTACCCTACACGCCGTCCGTGCAGACCGACGACCTGTCGTCGTCCGCCGGCCCGGCGCAGTCGCAGTCGGCCGCCACCCCGCGCCTGACGTACGCGCCGTCCGTCCGCAGCGATGCGACCTCCGTGATCGCCGCCCATGTCGCTGACGGGGGCCGGCCCCCGGCCTACGAAGCCGCCGTCACCGCGGGCACGGCGGCGGCAGCGGCGAATCGCAAGTCGTCGGACGCGTACCAGCTGTATGGTTCGTCGATGCCGCCGCCGGGGCAGGCACAAGCGACACCGATGGTGCACCAGATGGGCCAGACGCCCGCGCCGCCCGAGTACCCCTTGCCCGTGATGGAGGAGACGGTGGCGATGGATCCGAGGGGGGAACCCATGTATCGGTATTGAAAGAGGAGGAGGAGGAGGAGCGGCGGCGCCGGTGAAACCCCCGACCAAACCTAGGCTGGATGAAGGTTGAGGAGGATTAAAGGGGGCGGGGGACTGGAGAGTGTAACTGCGGATATGGGTAACAGGCAGGGCTAGGCTTTTATGAGGCTCAACGGTAGATATACCAAGTTATTAGGATTATTGGCTTGCGGGAGACCATCTTGTATGTATGACGGACTTTTTTAATGGGTTTGCTTAGTGAGTGTCGGTTTCGAGGGTGGCGGGATCACTCATGGGCGCTATACGGAGGAGTTTCATCTAGAGATCGCGTTTTGGGCACTTGGGAACACTTATAAATTTACGTTAACACGTGTGGAAATGGTTTAGTATTGATTCTATGAAGGATGAATGCCTCCGACGCCCGACCGAATCTGACCGAAATCCGTACATGAACCCAATGATCCGTATCCAATGTCGAGAACTGCCAAACATGCCACCTAGCGGTATCGATTACTGGTGTTACAACTTACGTAAAGGGAGAAACAATAAAATAGCGAGATCACGCATCATATACATCGTAACATAAAAGTCCAGTGGAGGAGGTGCACGCTCAAGTACGTTTCAGGCTCGAGTAATATGGAGCGGCCTAAGTGACCACCGTGGCAGGGCCTGGATCGCCTGGCTCAACATGGTTTACCCATTCAAAGACGCGATGCATTCCGCTTCCTGGACCCGCGAGCCCGGCGAGAACTGACCCCTTGGGGGATGACGATTCGCGGCGGCGGCGCCGTACCCGGCCTGCGGGTTCCTGAGGTGTTATCACCTCGATATAGTCGCGGTTGGTGGTAGTGGCTCTCCTCGGAGTGACTCGCTCGGAGTGACGGCTACTTCGCGGACTATCGTACACATCGTCGTCCATCGTATGTCTCCGGTGCATTGAGATCGGCATCATGGGTGGGGGTGGTGGCGGCGGCGGCGGAAGGCCAACAGCTCGTGGAAGGGCTGGCGGAGGCGGTATAGGATGTGTGAACGGACGGTGGTGCGGGCTACTATTTTGGCGCTGCTCGGAGAATCGATCAGCAAGACGTCGTTCCATCGAAGTACCGCGAACGCCGCGTGCTCTATTCACACCGGAGACGTAATCCGCCACAGAATTGGATCTCTCGAATGGTACGACCGATGGCGAAACCGGCGCCGGTGGTAATGGTACGGTCACGTTCTGTGGCCTACGTCTGTAATCATCACTCATAAAATGCCCAGCGGATTTCCCGATGCCTGTGACATCTCCCATGCCGCCGCCTAAGTAATTGCCGTCGTCGTCATCGTCGTATTGAAGTCGCCGCGCATACTCCTCATCTCGCTGTTCTTGAAAACGCCTCATAAGTAAATCTTCCTCGTAGCTGCGTGGTCGAGGTCGCGACCCAAAGCCTCGCGGTGAAGGGTCATTAAAGGGATCGTGGTCCATTGTGGGCTTTGATGTCCGCATATGGTCGAGTTCATCTTGTTCGGCGGTGTCGTAACTAAACCAGGGACATTCACAGGTCTTCCATGCCAGGCCGCAAATCATGCAAAACTCGGCGCCGCAACGACTAAATGGACTGTCAGTGAGCCTCGAAAGTTTTTGGGTGCGGAGAGAAGTGACATGACATACCAAGTCATATGGTTGCAGCCTTCCTTCAGTTCGATCATGTTCCTGCAGTCGTAGCAGCGCTGCCAACCCTTCTCTTTTGCTTGCCGCAGGATCTCGTCCGTCTCCTCATCTGTGGGACAGTGGCTAGAGCCGTGCCACTTGTTGTTACAGTCACAGCAGACTCGTGTGTGACAATTGCTACATTTGCCAACCTTACGTCCATTCGAATGCCGCTGGATTTGAGAGGGCTTGATCCACTCGCCACACCTCTTACCCGGGCAATAGATGCGATTTCGTGTTGAGAACTCTTGGAATTTGCGGTTCCACGTCTTCTTGAAGTCGGTGCTGAACAGGTTCTCGACGTGTTTCAATGGAATACAATCCGAGGTACAGCACCTCGGCGGCATTTGCGATGGGTCACTTATAGACTTTCTGAAGCTCTTTTTCAAGCACGACCTACACATCCGATGTCCACATCTGAGTTTGGCCGTCTTCGTTGGAGAGAGTTCGTCGTAACAAACCACACACTCGCTAACCGGCGGCAATAAGTCAATCAATCAACTTCACTACTTCAGGGAGTCGCAATAGGTCTGCTGGCCAACTTACACCGTCGAAGTCTTTTCAGGGGTAGATATATGGAATGTTGGGCCCATAAACTTATTCAATAACATTGAAGAGCGCCTTGACGAGGAGCTTACGCTCCGGGACGATGTCACATGGGAGCTGGAAGTTGTGTGCGAGCGCGAAAGCGGAGGCCTCTCAGGGTATACCGCGGCGGACTCGTAATATCTTTTGTACGGCCTAGTGGAATTATCAACATCATGAGTCTGTGAATCTGGCGACTCGGCTACGCACCGCTTCGACGAGGAACTAGGCTTCACTTCAATATAATGGTCCCGATGACGATGATGACGAGGTTTCTGAGAACTACTTGGCGAATCCGAGTGGCGTCTGCGCCGTCGCTGGGGCGCAGATTTAATCTCCTCCACGTAAACGGGTTCTTTGTGGATGGGTTCCAGGTCACTGTCCTCCTCATAGACGGGGTTCTTGCGATGTTTTTGGCGATGTCGTCGATGATCCGTCCGCTCAACTACGGGTATTGCCACACCCTTCCCCTTGCGAGCTCGGCGTTCTTTTCTCTCGTCCCGAGTAGACGTCGAAGATGCAGAGTCAGTGCTTGGGGTTCTCGATGAAGGCCGTGAGGTTTGTCTCGAGACAGTCGCAGAACGTGGTAAATGGGCCGATCTGGGCGGGGTTGAAATCACATAGGTGTCGCTGTGTCCGCTACTGCTGCTGGTACTGTCACTGTCGCTTTCGCTGTCGCTGCTGCTGGTACTGCTGCTGATAGGTACCGGCTTCGGCTTTAGCTTGAGCCTGGGTCTCGGTCTCGTCCTCGACCACGACCTTGACCTTGACCTTGACCTTGACCTTGATAATTCGTCGTCATCGTCATCTTCATCAACGTATATTGCCCGGCTCTTCCCCTTCCGTCGTGTGACGGTGGCCGACCGGCTCAGCAATGGCTGGGGAGGAGGCATTGGATCGCGGACATCTAGGTCTTCGGATAAACGTGGGCGTCGATGAGAAGAACGGGTTGGTTTTCTGTCGTCGGGCCTCTGTATTTCAGAGGCTCGGGCTCGGTAAGGCAACGAATAGGAGGTGGTGTGATGGGGTGGTGGCTCCCAATCATGGTGGCGAGAGGGAGAAGGACTGCTGCGAGTGTGGTGGTGACGATACCTGGACCGACGCTTGCCTACGACATCCTGCAAATAGGCCATTCGCTGCTGCGTCGTCAGCCCCGTAGCTATGGATTCGCAAAAAGGAGCTTGCTACTTGTTTGCACTGCTTTCTCGGTTGGTTGGGAGAAGACCTGCCGGTGTCGTGGGGAGAGAGAACAGCTGGTTACTCCTTAATGGCTACCTGCATGCACTCGATCCGGTGGTGATTGGCCTAGGTTGTGCACACTCTGCATTGGAGGGGGGATATGTGCAGAATCGGGCAGAAAAAGGGTTTCCAATAGACATCAGATGTGCGGGTTGGCGGGATCCAGTGCAGGATGTGCAGGATGTGCAGGATGTACAGGATGCCAGTGCAGGGCGATGAATGGAGATCGTGACTATCTGCAAATTAGTGACTTGTAAACATATAAACTAGAGCCTAACATGGCCAAGCAACAGTGACACAACAGGCAGCTAGGTACCTATCGTGCCTAGGTATCCTATCCCATCTCCCTGCCCCCCTCCCTCACCTGTGACCTCACCTGGCAATAGGTACCTAGGTAGGCAATTGATGGTGCTAAAGAGTGGGATGAGGGGCCTGAGGCCTGACCAGCCTGCCAGCCTTCCAGCCATCAGCGACATGAGTCCCCCTGAAGCGTCGGTTTCTGTTGGCTGGAGAGTAGTGGTTATGGCGGCACGAGCGCAACCCGGGGCCTTGGTTTCCTAGAGGTTCTGATTGGCTGTGTAAAATCCAAACACCCCTCTCACATGGCAAGTTTAGCACGTTCGTCCCACACAGAACAGCTGTATATGGAAAGATAAGAGTAACCTAAATGACCTCTCATACGGCTGTGTTGTGCCACAGAACACAGTCTTAGAAATAGTCTTCTTTTTCGTCACAAGTGATTCCAGTCAAGTGACACAGAAAGACACGACGCAGAGAAATCAACCACCCCCTCTCCCACCTTTAACCCACCAATATGATTCTCTCTGGTTGTTATAAACAGTAGGATTGAAAATGGAGGGGGCGGCAAGAACTTCAACAACAGCACTTACACGATCTTCAATAAACCCTCTTGCGGCTTACCTCAGTAGGTACTCTTGTCCGCGAAGATCATGTAGGTACCACTAAGAGACTCTAGGTAGGTTAGTGGCCTGTTACACTATTGGTAGTGTTATACTACATACGGAGTAAGGCTACCGTTTGTCCTACCTACATCATGTCTATTCAAACACTTCCTAAGCCTACCAGACTTAGATAGTCTGACCGCCTTCGATGTTCGATGTCTGAAGTTGATCCTGCAAATCTTCCGAAGGATTGCGGCTCGTCGTGTCTTACGAGCCGAGCCGTAGAGGCCTCTTCCCATCAAGCATGTACAGCGAGTGCTCCATCTACTTCTCAATTTAGTTACTTATAGGCGGGTTCGCGGAGCACAACGGAACATACTCAGATTCGCTTATTGGCGGAGCTTATGGAGTATTATACACTCGGCGATGTTCCTATTTTGTGATTACGTCTCAAAGACAACACTTGCCACCATCTCGTGAGCAATAAAATGAGCTAACCAACCACTCGGGTCAATTGCTTTCTGTATATACCAGACCAAGCCAATGAGATAATGTTTCCCTTACTCGGGCACTGAGGGGGCACCGGGGCTCTTTGCTTAATGCGATGAGTTGTACGTATGGTCTAGAAGGAATCGCACAAGACAGGAAGGAATTGGGTTCGGTGGTGGATCTATCATCTTCATGGTTGGTGCAATTATACATTGGCCTTTATTTAATAAGACATACCTGTCAGCACTTTGACGATACGTCAGTGGCATGAGCCTTATTGGACCGAGTTGCTGGCTCTAGGTGGGTTTAGCACAACCTACATAGCATAGTCTCGAAAACGTGTAACCTGCAGTTTGATTCGAACACCTAAATCAACTAGTCGTCCATTCTTCTACTAATAGCTATCTTTCTTCATCATTACTTGGGTTTTGACGCAGGACGATTTAGGCATCTGTCTGGGTTGATTTCTATGCGGCCGTAGTCTCCACCCAGGCATCAAAAAGACGGCCTTCTGTCTGCCATATGGATGTCTGCCTAAGGCCTGTTATGGATGTTGAATAAGAACAGCATTGCCGATGTCTGAGCAAACAAGGCCAGACCCTAGTTGTTATTCCGTCCATAATGGGATCGGCAGTCAAAAAAGGTAGGTTGAGTTTAGAAGTGACAGCATAGCCGGGTAAGACAGAGCCGTTGTTGGGATGGGTTGGTAGCCTCATGTAGGGACTACTACGTAGCTTGGAGAGGGTTCCTCAGCCTGCATATGTGCATTAAAACTCACCAATCAAAGTTGCAACGGCTCTGAGCCGTCTTCTGGGGCTGCTTCTTAAACATCCTGGAACAATGACAGTTATGCAGGGGAAGAGACCGAAACCAACAGACGGAGGATGAGGAGAGTCCTGCATCGCTAGCTGATGGAGAACTCAATTTGTCTGTCGTAGCTTATCAAATCGAGTGTACGTATATCAGCTAGAATAATAAGGGTATAATCAAATGTCATTTTGAAATATTCACCTCATTGCCCTAGTTCATGAACCTAGTCACGTACAGCCTCCATTCCGCGGTTTGAGTAGACTCCTTTAATAGTATATGAAAGTTACTTCTTAGTAGGTAGTAACCGTGAGGCTTGCCTGACTCCTCACTACTCCCAGAGGGAAGCCTAATTACTTGTTGGGCCCGTCAGGTATACTACCTTCTTAGTCATTGGAACAAGCGAAGTAGGAGCGCAAGAATCTGGCGCGAATGAACACTCAAAATGCATCCGTTCCAGAACAACAACACAACATAGCCAAGGAGCAAGCTTTAGGATCACAAATTATTGGTTTCTATGCCACTATCGTAATGAATTAGCACTTTTTAGTATCCCGCCATTATTGTTACTAGTCCATATGCAATATACTCGAGGTAGACTTGTAGTTCTATGACGATACCCGACATAAATATTTCAGTAGTGACAATGACTTCGAAGCTAACGTAGTAAAGAGATCATGTAGTTTGAGTTGATCGATGATGATGAGAACCAGCAACTGTCTGGCCAGTAGCAATATCATGGACTAGTATTATAGATGTCAACTAACTCGAAAAGGTTCTAGCATAATGTATATAAACCACTGGCAAACTATGAGGGTATTAGCAAAGGGGCAAATATAAATTCGGATTTAAGAGCACCTGGAGTTAGGATTCCTATTTTGGCATTGGTATGCCCCTATGGTGTAGTTTATTAACAGAGTTTATTTCACTTTGTACAGTAGGATCCGGTCGGCGATGACATATCTGGATGATAAAAGAATCGACTTTTGTGAGATTGCGCTTCTCTCAAGCGCAAAAGCTTCCTAGTAGGGTTTGGAGCAAGGCTATGAACCTAGCAGTTGCCTCTAGGTGAGGATTGGATGGTATAACATGGCAGAGAAATAATATACTACTTACTAAGCTTAGCTACCCAGATAATGAATAGGTAGAATCGAACATTGCCAACGTCATTCTCATTGCGTTGAACGGGTACTTTACACGAATAAACACGAATTTGCCATTGAAACTCTTCATTGAGAGAGCCCTCTTACAAGCGTAATAAGTACATGTAGGCATGTCAACATTGTACATATATGCTTAGTATATCCTGTAATAAGTTGTAGAATTTAGACTTCAGGTAATCTACATGATAAGTAGTAGTATTATTCCAGGTGTAGAACCCTGGTCAACGTGGAAGACTGGGATTTTCGTGGGGTAGTATAACGGCAACTAGCCATCATTGGCTAGGGTGGTGCCTGGAAAGGCAGGGCTGGCAGAATGCCATTTAATTGGATGGCGGGGATGTGGATAAGCAGTACGTATTGCTCTCTCTATACAATCCACAGGGATGGTACATAAGTGCTACGGCGGCGCCAGGTATCAATCTAAACTGAATCTACTTAGTCGTCAGGTATATTTCCCCCTTTACCTGTACTAGATGTACTTACAGTTGACTAGAATCTTACTCGATCTGAAGTTTAAAAAAAAAAAAAAAAAGACATCAGAATTTCTTAACTTCATATGATATTCTTGAGAGAAATAAGGTATCAGGCTAGATATTTTGTATGAGAAATACCCGTTAACCTTTTGTAGTCTGGTAGTTTAGATAATACTGTACCTGACACCACCGTGGTACTTACAATCTATCCTTGTGGGTTATAGTGGACCCCTCGGATCTTTTGTTCAATGTTAAACCCGCTGAGCACATGGGCACTTAACCTTACAAACCTACCTAAATTAATTTCTTTCAGGGACTTCTTTACCTACTAATGTACATACTGCATAAGGTATCTCGGGTTTCGTGATAGATCCGACGTCATCCTGCTTATTTTCCTTTTCCCGCATAACACCTCAACATATTCGTCTCCTACATATCTCATGCTACTGAATTCTCTTTACATCTGATAATACAGCCTTAGGCATCTTCTCTAATATCTCATCCACTATGTCCCACTAATGACCTCCTTGGTAATTCGTCGACAACCACTGCGACGAATGAACCACCCACCTGCTACACTATGCTCTTACTACACCAGGTCGGCAGCGTCAAAATCGGTGAAGTTGTCCGTTACACCGTCGCCTATACACCCTCACACGACCGAATCCTACCCTCACCCGAAGTCCTCCACCTACGTATCCGCAATACCTCCCCTATTGCTCTGCGAGCCGCCTTTGTCCACGGCCCCTATACTCTCAACGTCTGTGCCTACCCTGCCCATTTCGACCCCAATATCAAGTTCGAGAACCCAACCCGTTATGGCGTCCCGGAATTTGAGCCTATGCTCAAGGCTGGCGGTACCTGGTCATGCCGGTTGATTGTACCAGATGATATTCGTCAGACCGCCGGCGCCGGCGCCGCCAAGCGCGACTTTGGGTACGATGCTACAGGGGAAGCGCCTTTGGAGTGTGCTAGCTGGATTGTAGAGGTTTCAAGCCAGGTCATTTTCTCGTCTAGTGCCGCCGTGGGCTATGAGATTCTGCTCGCCCGTGACGAGAAAAGTCTGAGCCTTGGTAGCGTACCAGTTATCGGCGGCCAGGCCCAAGTTCCACAACCTGGAAAAGTAAGCGATTTCCAACAGAGTCTGGGCTCGGTAAATGGCCATCACCCAGCTCACCCCAAGGGCATCTTTTCTCGGGCCATCACCTTGAAGGTCGAAGATACAGCGAGTCTTTGGAATACACCGCAACTACCTGGCTGGGATGACTGGGATCATAGGAGACCCAAATCATCCGGCAAAGATAAAACAGTCAACAGTGCCACAGGCCCGATGAACCCGGAGGAAGGTAGCGTGAGAAGACAGAATCCGAAGAAGGTCCATCTAGTTATTATCACGCATGGACTGCATAGTAACCTCGGATCTGACATGCTGTATTTGAAAGAAAGCATCGATACGGCTGTGAGACGAGCCAAGATCGATGCAAAGACAAGAAAAGAATCGGAAAAAGCGAAGAGAAACTCCCAACAGAATGGTAGTGATCCACAAATACCGGGGCAACACGAGGGAGCCAATGTTCAAAGTGGTGATGACAACGAAGACGATGACGAGGAAGTCATAGTACGAGGTTTCTCGGGAAATGCAACCCGAACAGAAAAGGGCATCAAGTTCTTGGGTAAACGGCTAGCCCGTTATATACTTTCAATAACATACCCGGACCAGCCTTTTCTTCCATCCATGAAAAAGGCTGCGGATAGCATTACCCATGTCGTCAAAGATGAAGACGGAAATGATGATGCGAATAGCAAACCAGCGCATAAACACAGCACCATCCATAAGCATCACTATCATGGGGCTGATCGAAAATTTCAAATCACCAGCGTCAGTTTCATCGGACACTCACTCGGGGGTCTCGTCCAGACGTATGCCATCGCATATATCCAGAAGCATTCGCCCCGTTTCTTCGACCTAATTAAGCCGATCAATTTTATAACACTCGCATCCCCTCTGCTGGGCCTTAGTAATGAGAACCCATTATATGTCAAGTTCGCTCTCGACTTTGGTCTCGTCGGGAGAACCGGTCAAGACTTAGGTCTTACTTGGCGAGCGCCGACTATTGCGAGAAGCGGTTGGGGTGCATTGGTTGGCACCCTAGGGGAAAGTGCTCACAAGAAGGTCATGGGAGAAGTCCAACCCGAGTCGAAACCACTCTTACGAATCTTGCCTACCGGGCCGGCACACACCGCTCTGAAGAAATTTCGTAACCGAACTGTGTACTCGAACGTTGTGAACGACGGTATTGTCCCGCTCCGCACAAGTTGTTTATTATTTCTAGATTGGCAGGGCCTCGACCGTGTGGAGAAGGCTAGGCGTGAGGCTGGCCTTGTAGAAACAGTGGTCGGGTTTGGATGGGCAGAATTAACAGGTGTCAATGTATCATCCCGAAGAGGTCCCTGGTCACCCGTCGCCGAGGACTCTTCATCCTCATCACGTACAGATGCTGAAGACGGGAACGGACACGGTGACTCTCACGAGGTACCTCAGCCACCCAGTAACGCAATAGTGGAAGATGATAGACGCAGTTTAAACCTAGCTACTCCCCATTCGGAGACAGGCACAACCACAAACTCCCAGACAAACAACGACTCCCCGTTTTCTGGAATTTTCAACTTCTTTAAGTCTAGCGAGGCGCCTAAAACAGCAAACCATAAAACATCTTCACACTCTCCTCGGGAAAACAAGATCTATCAGCGGAGTCAGACCTTAAAAGTAGACACAGCTACGGATTCGGCATCTTCGAGCAGGTCAAGAGTTTCATCCGGCAACGAGCTCAACGAAGGCCACGCACACGAGGTATCTGGTCCTCCCCGGACAACCTTCTTAGAGTCTGCAGGCGATCTCTTGAATCCTACGTTGCCAACAGTGGAGTTTCTTATCGACCCTTCAAAGCGGCCTCGAACGATCTTCCATGACCGAGTATATCATCCATCTGATATCCCGCCACCGCCGCTCAAGAAGCGTACCGGGAGTTCATTTACTGTACGCCAAAGATCAAACGGCCGTAGTGCCCCCTCATCGCCAAAACCAGGGGATGAAACGTCACCGCCCTCTAGTACTCCCAATCTAGGTGTCGCTCATGCAGACTCTACCCTATCAACTCGAGACTACGATGACCGCACACACACCGACCCAGGCAGAGATGTCGATCATGTCATTGATAGTTCTAGTATGAAGGTTGAGGAAAAGATTGCACGGGCGTACCACCGTGATCTTAGCTGGCGAAAGGTGCTCGTCAAGCTAGAGCCCGATGCGCACAACAACATCATTGTGCGTCGCATGTTCGCTAATGCCTTTGGCTGGCCCGTCGCGAAACATTTAGCCGACGCTCACTTCAGCGACAGTGTGGCCGCTCGCACCCGAGATGAGGATGAGCCAAATGTTGACCGTGCGAAAAAGACGAGTGAGTCGCCGGACGAAAATGGCGCTGAAACAAGCACACAAAAAGATGCTCAGCCCAGAGAAAACAATAACGGAGAATCCAGCGGGAATGCCAATTCGAAGTATGATACTAGCATTGTCAACAAAAACCTAGAGAGGAACCATCTGGCCAACCCAAAGGCACATGAGCGTACCGCAAGTGAGGCTCGCGAGGCGACAGATGTAGTGTCAGACCTGCCGTCTACGTCAGCGAAAAGCCTAGCTCTTTACAGCTCCAGAGATTCACCGCCCCAACCATCCTACGATAGAGCCGACTCGGTGTACTGGAGCGATCAAGACTTCGCCGACAGCGAGGATGAAAGCGAAATAGACATGGACCTCGTTTATGGCAGACATCATAAGGCCGAAAACGCGCGGGAATCCAAGGGCAAAGGTACCTCGAGGGCGAGCAGCCCCGGGTGGAACTGGACGGAGAAAATCGTAGGCAAGGGCGCCGGGCGGAAAGGAAGGAAGAGCCCTCAAACCCCCTTAAGCCCAGTTTCAGGCACCCGAGATGGCAGCGGAGACGGCTCCAGAAATCAACAGCCGAGTAGCAGTGCCACCTAGGGGGAACAACTGGGATCGGTTGCTGGTTTTGCACAGGCGTCCTCTAGAGCCTGTACCTTTTTGTGTGTTTTTGGCGCGGCATTTGGATTCTACCCTTGGGTATACATGTTGATAGAACGGGCATGGCAACGATGCTCATATTCGCGCCAGCATTAACGAAGTAGCTTTATATTATAATTATCAGACCGGAAGATATCCCGGGAGGCTCTAAGATACTAACTACAACCTAGGCTCACGACAGAGCCCGTGCCGCTCTTCGTTGACCAAGCCGAACGAGACCCTACCTCGCGAGGCCAACTTTAATATATAGACTAGAATATCTTGTATATACGTTCACTATGCAAGGTGTATGAAGGAGGTTCTTCATGAGAAATCGAATCATCATAGCTTGAAAAGAGCCTCATTGTACTCGGTGACGATGATGCTTAGATCAACAGCCGTAACGAATACTCAAGTATCTTAGCTCTTATCCCCTATCCCCTATCACTATTACTGTCCACATGGGCATGTATACACGTATTGTCTTTCATCACATCCCAGCTACTACATAAGTGCTCCCAACTACTACATAACTACTCACTCTAAGCAGCTTATCTTCAGATGGCCCGGTGGGCTGGGCATTAGGTAGGTTCTGTGATCCGATAATATTCTTGTCCGATGAGTATTAAAGGGCTAACTAAGATGTCGTATAAGCGTAGAGCAGCTCGCTATAGCTAGAGCAATCCCATAGCTTGTTGTATTCCTTTCTTTCTGCCCGCCAGCAGCCCTTTGAGAACGTCGAATGGCAAGGGGAGGGACCCTCCCCTTGTACAATCCCGTCCCGATAAAAAATTCCCGACGTCCTATGGGATCCCGTGGGATGTAATTTACGTCCTGCGGGATCCTATGGGATTGTTTTTTTAATTTTTAATTCCTACGGGATCCTACGGGAATTTTTTTTGTTAAAACGGGATCCTATAGGATCCCGTTTATTTTTTTTTTATCCTATAGGATCCCGCGGGATCCTAATCGGGATTTTTTTTTAAATTTTAATTAAAAATTTATATAATATATTTAAAATTATTTTTTATTTTTTTTAAATAAAAATAAATATAATATTATAATTAATATAATATTATAATTTATTACGGTGAATACGCATGCATATAAGTTAAGGCTTAAGGATTTTGCTGTATTACTAGTAAAATAATCAACTTAAGGAAAAAAGAGAAAAGAAAAGGAAATCCTCAAGCACCCAGGTGGGATTTATAGAGTTTATAGGTGTGTATAGGTGGTCTGTGCACACACATAATCACACCTGGTATAATAATACCAATAATACCCTAAATTTAGACCATTACCGTAACATAATTAATATAATATTATTGTTAAATGGCCTCTATTATATATACGTACGAATTATAATGAAATCGCGATTTATGGTGATAATTTATTATTATTAAATTAAAAGGTAAAGTTATAAGCTATAATAGTAGGGATTTAATTACTACTATTAAGGTTTTATAGGTTACGTAATATAGTTATATAACCATATTAAACTTAATTTAAATTAGCTTATTATGGATTAACTGCAGTGATTTAATTATAATGGTTTAATAATAGTAATTTAATACTAGGCACTTTTTATTTTATCGTTAAAAAACGCGTTTTACGGCTTTAAATTTATTTATTTCCTTTTTTATATAAATATCCCGTTTTTTTCTTATATATAATCTTATTACGTAATATATATAACGTTATATTATCCCTATAACATTATTTTATCTCACTTTATAATATAGTAGTCTTATCGATAAAGGCTTCGATTTATATGGTAAATCGATTTGTTAAAATCAGCTTTTTAAGGGCTAAATTCGGGGTTTTTTTTATAAACGCGTTTAATAGATTATTTTTATTATTTATTTACTTAATTTTTAATATTTTTCATTATTTATATAACTTTCGAAATGATATTACGTTAATTATTAGTTTTTTTTTTAATATTGTTTCTAACTTAATTAGGTATTTATATAGTAATTTTAAATTTATATAAACAATTATAAATATTTATAATAATTTAAAAATATCGGTAATTTAATTAATTATTATATTAAATATAATAATATTATCGAAACTTAAAATTATCCCGTATAATTTATTTATTAATATATTTTTAATAACTTTTTTATATTTAATTAAGTTTTAATGGATTATATTATTATAAATTATAAAATTTATATCTGATCGAATTTTAATTATTAATATAATAATAAACCCTAATTAAAAATTAAGGTTTTTATTATTTATAAACGATTTATTTATAAAGATAAATAATTTAGTATTATTAAGGTTTAGGGGTATATATTTTAATCCCTTTTTTAAGTTATTTATTTACTACTTAATTCGGTTATTAAAAGCGTCGATATTTTTATTTATTAGCTATATAACCTATATTACTATTAATAAATCGAATAATACTTCCGGTTAATAAATTAAAGCTATATATATACCTTTTATACGTTAAATAACGTACTATTATAGTATATTAATTACTAATTTGTCGATTTTTTATAGTTATTAACTTTAGCTATATTAAGTAAATATTATATTTTTTTTTACGAATTAAATTCGGCTATTATTAAATTCGATCTTTTATATAATAATAAGGTTTATTTTTAATTTTATATAAAATCCGGCCTTTTTAAATTTATCCTTTTTTAATTTCGAAAAACTTTTTATAGTAATGTTAAAAGTATTATCGGTTTATAGTTTTATAATAATAAAATCCTCGGTATTTCTATAAGTTATTAATAAATACGGGTCGTACGTTAACGTTTTTATAGCTAGTTTCTTTTTATAATATATATAGTACATTTTAAATTAATATAATCCTAATTCCGTAAAGCTATATAGGGGTTTAATAATTTTAAAATAGGTATTTTCGGGGTATTTATTAACGATTTTTTTCGGTAATTATACGTAGATTTTTTTTTTAAATTTATCGTTAATTTAGGTATATATTTAAATAATATTTTGTAATTTCCCTTTTATACTATAAATTTTAAATAATAAAAATATTAATATAAATATTAAGCGTTAATTTATTTATTAAATAATCGGTAATTATATAAAAATAAGTTTTTTTTTTTTATTTCCGTAACTTTAAATAATTAATCGTAATTTTTTATATAATTTAATTATTTTTCCTTTAACCTTTTATATAAGCTATATATTAAAGATTTTTTCAATAATATATATCTAATCGAATTTTATAAATTCGAATATTCCTTAAATAGTAAGGTTATTAATCTTTATAGCATTTAATTTTTAAAATAGTTTCCTTAAGGCTTTTATAACTTTATCCCGTTTTAATTTAATTATTAGTTTAAAATCGACCTTTTTTTTATATAATAGGAATACGTTAAATATATAATATATAATAAAAGTATAATTTATAATAGGGTTTATAATAGAATATTTCCGGGATTTATTTCGTCCTTTTTTTATAAGTTATTATCTTTTAAAGGCCGTTATAAATTCTTATATTAGTTTTTTTATTATTCTTAGTTCCGTAGGTTTTTATATCGATTTTTTTATTATTATTAATATTTCCGATATTTTAATAGGTTTTTATATCGATTTTTTTATCCTTTTTAATACTATCAGTTTTTATATCGATTTTCTTATAGCCTTTATTACTTTTTATTAGTTATAGTAATATTTTTTAATTTAAATATATCGAAATTTTATTAGTCCGTTTATATTAATAATAACGTTACGGTTTTTAAAAATAGTAATTTTAAAAAATCCTATTTAGTTTTTTTTCTTTTTTTTATACTATTATTTCTATCTATAATAGGAATATAAAGATTTTTTATACTATAAGGCCGTTTTATATATTAATTATACGATTTATATCGATTTTAAATCGTATTTTTTTTAATATTTTTATAGCTTTTTATATAGTTTCGGCTTATTTTATAATATTAGGAAATAATAGGGAATTAATAATAATTTTTAAATAAATACCGAATATTAATAGCGTTAATATAAGGCTATTAAAGCCGGCTATATTATTAAATATTTTTACGGCTATTTAAAAAATTATATCCGGATTTATATAATAGCCGATTTTATTTTTTAAGATCTTATAAATATATTTTAAGGGTTTATATATTCTTTCGATCTTTTTAACTACCTAATAAACCTTAACGGATATTTTTTTATAAATAACGCTAATAATTTATATATTATTTTTAAATTTTTTAAATATAAAATTTATACCGGAATTATAGGTAATAATATTAAAAAAACTTTAATATATATAAATTTAATACCTATAAAGTACGTTTTATATATTTTTAATTAATAAAAACTAATACGTGGTGTATAGGTGGTGGATTGGTATGTGTAAAAGAGATGGTTTATTAACTGTAATTATAGCTGCAGGGCTGTGACTAAAGTCATAGACCCTTATCTAATCTAACAACGTACGGGCCCCTTAGGGCTGCGTATCATATGCCGGCACACAAAATAAAGGCCATTGTCCTCAATGGATAGATATCGTACGTATCCATTAATTTGCTGATCTGTATGCCGTTGAATTGATCGTGAGAGGTTCTATTGTAGTACGGGTAATAGATTTACTTAGTTGAATGTGTGTATGTGTATACAAGGGTACGGGGGTACGTATTTGATCTGACAGGTGAGGGTACGGGGGTACGTGATCGATCTGGCTTGATAGCGCGTAGACGAATTCGATTGATTGGTTTTTATCGCGTATTTGTACGTATCTGACTTGAGTGAGGTACGGGGGATGTATTCGACTCGATTGACGTATTTTTTCGTACGTATCTGATTTGATAGCGCGCGGACGTATTCGATTGACTGGATAATGGTATAAAAGAATGGCTTAGTAAAAAGATCCGACTTTTGTTACTTAATAATCGTTGTTTAGGATTTCGATCGATTGAGGTCGCTAATAGACCGTTGTGCGATAGGACTTCGATCTGATCAGCCTCCGGCTTTTTGTTTAGGACTCGAAACGGGAGTTATTCTGACTTCGTTACGTCTATCGTACGATCGATCCTTGTATAAGGACTTGGTATCGAAGGTATCGTCAGCGCGCGGCGATCTAAAACTAGATATCGTCCTCGATATATAACCTATAACCGGAGGCATTTAATCAATGATTCAATCCGTATAGGGTATCGATATGCAACCTATAACCGGAGGCATTTAATCGATGGATGGTGACTGTAATGCAACTAAAGCAGGTGCTACTATTTAATATGTGGTGTATGGGTGGTGGATTGGTATGTGTAAAAGAGATGGTTTATTAACTGTAATTACAGCTGCAGGGCTGTGACTAAAGTCACAGACCCTTATCTAATCTAACAACGCACGGGCCCCTTAGGGCTGCGTATTAAAAACTTTAAAAATATTACTATTTAAAACGATATAGCCGTATTAATAATATATAATACGTTTTAACTATTAAAGTAAATTATATTTATTATTATTTTATAGTTAAAATTATATTTATTTCGGATTATAAATTTAAACCTTTAAAAAGTAGGATTATAAATTTAGCAATAATAGTAAAATTTTTAAATTTCGTTAAAAATTGATATATTAACGTTATTATATTTAGCTATTTTTAATAAATTATATAATTTTTCGGTTTATAAATATCTAAATCGATAATATAGTTAATATAGTTCAGCTTTTATAAAATAAATAACTAATTTATTATAGTTAACGTTAAAAAAGGGGTATTTTTATTTTTATACTATTAGGATTATTTTTTCATTATTTTTTATAATAACGTCAAAAACGTTATTAAAATAAACTTTTAATTTATTTATATCCTATAATAATAATAGGAATAATATAAAGACTTTTACGATATAAAATTTAATTTAATTTAATTTATTATTTATAGTTATTATATTAATAGCTATTAACTAGTTTTAACCTTTAAATTAAATAGTTATATTATTAAAGGTTTAATCGATTTATACGTTTAGGTATTTTTTAAGGTATATTTTTAATTGTACTTTTTTTACTATTAATATTTTAATAATACCGGTATTTTATAGGATTCTTTAATATTTAATTACGTATAAATTATTAAATATAAATTAATTTATTTCTATTATAATATTTTAATTATATATATTTTTATTAATAATCCGATAAATAAATAAATAGTTAACGAGATATTAGGCTATTTTATTATTTTTATTATAGTTATTTTTATTATTTTATTAATCGTTATTATTATTTTCGGGATTTTTTTCAAATTCGAATAAATATATAGTAAATTTTTTAAATATAGGTAAATTTCCTAATATTTTTATAGCGTTATAGTACTAATTTTTGGCTTTATTTTATTTAAATAGGGAATGCTTTATTAATTAATAGCCGTTTTTTTTATAGATAAAATATCTTTTTTAAAATCGTTATTAATTATTACCCGGATAAAATTTAGGTTTATTTTATTATCTTTTTTAAAATAAGGATTTATAGCCGTTATTATTATACTTTTTATCGGTAAAATTTATATTATTTAATCCTTAATTTTATAAGTATTATTAATTCGTTTTACGGTTTATCGAAATTTATATATTAAATTAAAAGTTTATAAATAAGGCTTTAAACGTCGGTTTTATATTAATAAACGCGTATTTAAGCTTAAAAATACCGGTATAAATATATATTATATTGTTATAAAAATTGATCTTTTTTTCGTAACCTTTTTTAAATATATATTAAATAAGGACTATTTTATCGAATAGTTTTTTTAAAGCCTTTATTTTTAACTTATTTAGGCTTAAATTTCGAACTTTAATATATATTATAATAATCTAATTAGTTTAATAATAAATATAGTTAAAGTTTATATTAAAATAGGTATAGATTTAATTATATATTTTATTTTAATAATAATCTAAATTAATTTTATTAATAAAATAAACCTCGGTATAATTTATAAAAATGTTTAAAAAAATAATATAATATTAATTTTTAATAATATTAAATTTCCGGTATATATTAATAAAGATTTTTATTTTATTTTTTAATATATTATATAATTTACCCGTATAGTTATAGGTTAATTTCTATATTTTTTAAAAGGTAATATATATATTAAGCTCGATTATATTATTATATATAATATATTAAGGGGAGAATTTATATATTTAGCTACTATAAATAGGTAAAGCTTAGTTTTTAAATATAATCGATAAAATATAGGGGCTTTATAAATTAAGAATAGGTATAGGGCTTTAGTTATTAATAAATAGGGTATTCGTTATCCGGGGGTTAAATATTAAGGTACCCGTTATACTTTTATTGGGGATTATAATTTATATATTTAATACGTTTACGGTATAGGGAAATTAATATATAGATATAAAGGTAAAAGGTAACGGCGTTATAGCTAATTAAATAACTATCGGTATAGGGTTTAAGGTATTTAAAGTATTTAAATCGTCGATTATAAATAGCTTTAAGAGTTTATATATGTTTTTTTTATTTTTTAATAAAAAGATTCCGTATTTTACGAAAGTTTTTAATAGCTATATTTTAAAATAACGGTTTACTTTATTAAAATTACGGTTTTTTTATTTTTAAAAATTTCCCTAAAATTGCTTAAATATTTATTAACTTTTATATAAAAAGTTACTATAAATCCGAATAGTATTATTTATAAAGGTTATATAATATTTAGGGTTTTATAGGGGATTATTAAAATTAATATTTTTATTAAAAAAATCCGGGTATATATATTTTATTTATAGGTATAATAAAAGTAGTAATTTTTATTATATTCTTTCGAAAATAAAGGTTTTTTAAGTATTAAAATCCAATAATAACGGGATTTTAGCTGGATTAGCTATTTTAATAATATAATTAACGTAATATAATTAAGTAATATTAAAATTAATAAGGGTATTAGGAAATATTAGATTTTATTAAAAAACGTTAAAATCCGATAGAATTTTAAATTTATCGATAGTTAAAATATAAAGGTATTTATTATTATTACCGTTTAAGGTATACGGTATTTTCTTTTCGGCAAAAAGGCTCGCTATTTTATTTTCTTATCGATTAAAGTATTCCTTATAAAGTTAAATATATAAATATCCTCTTTTTATTAATAAAGTAAGGTTTTTAATCCTTTTATTATATAGCCGGCTAAATATTTAGCTAAAATTATAGGATTAAATCGGATTAAATACGAAAACCTATTTTAAAAGCTAATTATAGTCCGTTTCTTTACCTTTATTTATTTATGATTGCCTTTATAACTATTAATTAATATTAAATAGCCTTTATTATATATACGTATAAATTATAATGGAATCGCGATTTATGGTAATAATCTATTATTATTAAATTAAAAGGTAAAGTTATAGGCTGTAATGGTAGGGATTTAGTTATTACTATTAAGGTCTTATAGATTACGTAACGTAGTTATATAACTACGCTAAACCTAATTTAAACTAGCCTACTATAGATTAACTATAGTGGTTTAACTATAGTGGTTTAATAGCAGTAATTTAATAATTATAATTAATATAATATTATAATTAATATAATATTATAATTAATATAATATTATAATTAATATAATATAATATATTATATATAAATAATTAAATTATTATTTTAATAATAATATTATAAATAAAGATTATTTCATTATTATTTCATTTTTTAAAAATTATTAAATATATATATATTATATTAAAATTAATATTAAAATATTAGAAAAAAATATAAATAAATTAAATATAATAATTTATAAAATACGGGATTAAAGGCTTTATAATTTTACTATATATTATATATATATTTAATTTTTTTATTTTAATAATTATTAAAATAAAAATTAATTATTTTTTTATTTTTAAAATATTATATTTAATTTATTTTTATTATAATATTAAATATATTAGGATTTTTTATTTTAATAATAATTATTACAGTAATAAATAATAATAGTTAATAGCGTATTTTTTATTTAATATAATATAATAAAAATAAAGATTTAGCTATAAAAAAATCTATAATAAAAACTAATAGTATATATATATAAACTACTTATATATAAACTACCTTATATATTACGAGGTAATATTATAATAATAATATTATAAATAAAGATTATTTTATTATTATTTTATTTTTTAAAAATTATTAAATATATATATTATATTAAAATTAATATTAAAATATTATAAAAAAATTATAAATAAATTAAATATATTAATTATAATAATATATATAATATAAATAAAAAATTTAATAAAATAAAAAAAATCTTTTATTTTTTTTAATAATATATATTTTTAATATTATTAAAATAATATTTAATTTTATCTATTTTTATATAATTTTTATTAAATATATATATTATATATTTTTATTTTTATTTTTTAAAAAATAAATTTAAATATAAAAAATAATAAAATTTTATTTTATTTATATATATATATATATATATATATATTATTTATAAATTATTAATTTAATAATATTATTTATTATTTATTATATATATATATATATATTTAATAAAATAATTATATTTATAATTATTTAAAAAAAATTCTTTTTTTTATATAATTAAAAAGCTATAGCTATATATTTAATTTAATTAATTAATTAAATATATAAATTATTATTTTAATATTTTTTTAAAATATATATTATTTAATATTTAAATATAAAAAACAATTATTTCATTATTATTTCTTTTTTTTAAAAAAAAATATATATTATTTAATATTTAAATATAAAAAATAATTATTTTATTATTATTTCTTTTTTCTTCTTTTTTTTCTTTTTTTTAAAATATATATTATTTAATATTTAATTATAAAAAACGATTATTTCTTTATTATTTTTTTTTTTTTATTATTTTTATAATATTTAAAATTTTTAAAATAAAAAAATAAAAATAAAAAAAATTTATAAAATTATAAATTCCCGACATATCCTAACTATAATTCGGGATCTTACGGGATCCCGATTAAAAAAAAAAAACTCCCACAATATCCCGCGGGAAATTAAAAAAACAGGTCGGGATCCTACGGGTTCCCGTACGTTTAATAGGGAATCCCATGGGACAAAAAAAACTCCCACGGGAAATGCTCGGGTTCCCACGGGATCCCGTTGTTCACCTCTAGGGAGGGTGAAGGGGAATTTGCCGGTGAACGCCCTGTCGAGCCGGTTTATGGGGGTAGTGATAGGCGACAGAGAGAACGGTGAAGAGTCTTGCATTCAATGGTTCTACAGCTACTTCTATCGGCTTGTAATGAACCAACCTGCCTAAACCTTTTCCCCCTCGTATATGTAAAGTTCGGCCAAGGTTGCCTTAGACAGGTCGTGCTAAATCCATAATGGTAGGATAGATACGTCCTGCTTCCTGCAACTTAGACGGGGTCTGAGGATGAACTCGACCAGAGTTCATACTCATCACCTCCTATCATAACGAAACCGTGGAAATATGACTAGTCATGCATACGTATTAGAGTGGCAAGTGAGTGAACTTATCTAGCCAGAATAAATCAGCACCTATCACTTCTAGACCGTAGCCAGTAGTAGTTGGCTCATGGTATCTGTAGTTCATATCCCGCTCGAGCTCCATTCGACTTTCTCGAGATCTAAAGATGTACTTGGATCAATCTCAACCAATCCCAGGTTACCACGGTAGTAGGCAAAGCCCCGATATTAATTGCGCATAGGATTCTAGAATAATTGCAAATCTTCTTCATCCGTACACGCATACAGCTTTATGCGTACCCGAGTCCTGAGTATAAAGCTCGCTTATGGACGGCACAATACGGGTCTCGATCGTTTGATCTAGCGACATTAGAATAATATTATGCAGAGAGAGCAGGCGTCGTCATCACAAAGAGATAGCAGCTAGGTAGAACGGACCCGACGTCGTCGAAGTCGCAATAGACCGGAACGAACGTCCGAAATCCTCTGAATTATCACCAGCCATGACGCCCATTCCTCGAAGGGGGCGAGATTCGTAACGTAGTGGCCGCCTTGGCTTCCCCTGCATCCTGACAAACTGGGCCGCCGGCCTGCTTGCTGCCACGAACAAGCGATGTTGCTCAACATCTCAAAGCCGTATGCTGCTACTCACGCATAGCCTAGGTAGCTATTCTTATGAAATTACCGTCGAAGCCGTCGACTTCGAATGGGGCACAGGCTCTTTTCCTTCGGTCCGTTATATTGAGTATTATCGCCACCGTGGCTGCAGGAAGGGCTCGAGCCATCACCGGCACACCTCTCGGCCTCAGAATAGTCGCGAGAGGCTTATCCAGTGCCATCAGGATTCGTGCTCCGAAGTTGAAGTTGGCTAGTGAACCCCGGGAGCGCATCTCGGATACCCGGCATTATGGTTCAATGTTTTCATCCTTCCACGACGGTTCCGATGATTGGCCCGCGTGGAAACTCACTCTAATAGGTTTCGGTAATGTGGCTGCTGAACAACACGGACCTACCTACATGGACCACCTGGGTCGGGATATTTCGATAGGATCTCGTAACTCTTCCATCGGACCGCCTTTCCAACGACATAGCTGCGAGTTTGTTTCATAGCCAAGCCAAGACCGCCTAGCAGTGCGTTGGGAAGGAAGTACTCTGTTTCTGGTGCGCGATTCGGTAGGCGATTCGGTGAGTAAAAGGGCGATGACCTAATAAGCACGGCCTGGTAGATGTCCTACTACGTACTGCATACGGTGAGAGCTGAGATCAGATTGCTTGCAGGGGACGTCGACGCTGTGCAACGCAGCAGGATTCCCTACCGATGCGACGAATTCGCGGCGGCGACACGACGCATCCCACTAAGTAGGTTCACACAATCTCGGTTGTCAGATATGGAATCCTACTGCTGCAGTATCATCACAGTAGGTAGTCAACCAGAACGAGCGGAGGTCAGTCACAATGCGACGGCAGAACCAGAACGGTCAAAGAGCAGGTAGGCGGCCATCCTGACTTAGTGCTGGATGGTAGCCAAGAGAGTTGGTTGCTCGACGAGGTACGAAGCAGTGAGAGCGAGCCGGTGCGACATTTCCGGGGGTTACACGGCAGAGGGAAGCCCAGAATATATAAAATTTCGGTGGCACCTAAGAGAGGTTCATCACGTCCAAGACAGCGGACAAGAACGTGAGGAGAAGACAATGCCACCCTTGACAGGCTTCCCCTCAGGAACGTCGATAGCCCGAATCACCCGTTGCGGGGGCTGGAGGTCGAGCACGCTCGTGTTCTCGAGGCTGGCTGGTATGTAGGATAAATTGCGGCTCTTGGGACTGAGTATTACCTGGAAATTGGGTGCATTACCCCCAAATAACTATACCGTATATGTATCACTTTTCATGCCATTTGGCGCTCGCCACCACGGAGTCCCCCGCACCCACCTAGCATATGTATATAAGTAGGTGTCATGACTGGCATGCCAACCTTGTATGGGAGAGAGTGTGGCGCAAGTAAGGGAGGATGTATGAAATCAGGCAAATACTAGGCCTCTGCATTGACCGAATGCAGGTGTACAAATTGGGGTTTCCAACAGGTCTAGCATGTGAAGTCGATAAAGGCTTCAAAACTCGGAACCAGAGGACCATGGCAGACCTCCCCCTATCATTGCGAGCCAAGAAACGCCCGAACACCGAAGCTTGCGAAAACGAAAACGAAGCTGAACTGGCTGAATCCGGGCGTTGATGTTGGTGGCCAATGATCCGGGTCTTCGCAGCCGAGAACTGAATAAGGCTGGGGGCCAGGGATTCAGGCCGAACTGCAGGATCGATCTTGGACAACACGTCTTGATTACGGTAGTATGTAGGCAATTTCTCCTGCACCGGCAAGGCTGCGAGTCGCCGAAATTTGATGTTATATATAATCCCTTCCTTTGGTCCCTGAGCTAGGTTACATATGTACCTGTGGGCTCAAGAGTAGGACGAGGTCGAGGATCTGCTGTCCCAGAACAACATCCCTGCCTGGAATGACGGGAATAGGCTCTGCATTGATAAGGATTTGTTTTAGTAGATAGTGAAATGCGTTTTGCCGGCGAGCACCCCTGGAAGTTAATAAGAATTCACAGGAAGTCCAGCGCTTTAGCCACGCAACCTAGAGGTCCGGACTACACACGTAATGCCGACAATGGCTGATGATGAATGCTGCTGGCAATGAATATTGGTCCATGATGGAGTCAAATGGCGACATAATAAAATATAGGACGAAGTAAATATATGAAGAGGATCCCTTGGTCCCGGTTAACATGTTATTCGATAATCCATTCGTCACTGTTGTATATTACAGTGACATCTGAGACGATACAATAGGCATACTGTGTATCCTATCCCGTAGTCGAATTTCGGGACGTCCCTGAGATGACGTTGATTTATTTGAATGACGATGTAGCTTGGGTTCAAGGAAGTTTGGATAGGTTAACTTCTGCCTATTACGAGGCTTAGATTCCTTAGGGTTGATAACATACCATTGGGAATACCAATGGACCCGATTAACCTAGCTGTGTAAGCCCAGTCCGAACTATTACTTTCCTCGTCGGGGGAGTGGTCTGGCCCGTTGGTTTATTGCTTGCGAGTGCTTGCGCGGCCTGTTCCTCAAGGCTTGCTCCCGCCATCGTTTGAATGTGTCTCCACGCGATTCGGGTTTTGATTTAGTCTGCCGAATGACCCGTCATTGGGGCAGGGCGGAAGGATCGTAATCAACCAGTTAATATTTTTCACTTGTCGGGCGTTGATAAGGCGTAGAGTCCCCCACACTATATCATAGGCTGGCCGAGATCCCCCCTGATTCCCCCCATTCGCTTCCATATGTAGCATCAGGCGTCTAGATAGGATGAAAAGCCCAACTGTCGTATACCACCTCTTCAGTGATGACAGGCGACCTCCGATTTCAAAATAGCACCTTAGCCTAGGTGAATATCGTAAGTCGAGAGGGGACCTGCGAGGGTCTCACTGGATATTCAGGTTCCGGTCTTGTGATTATGGAAATCTATGCCATACCTATACAATTTCTCCCATTTTTTTGCTTGTTTTGTAACAAGACCGCGTATATACTTTGTAGAAGAGGGGAGAATTGCCGGGAACTTAATCCACCATTACCATTCTAACTATTATGTCAGGGGGTGGTCCCAGCCTCGCATCTTTGTATGCGGGTAGGCAAGTAGGTAGGCAGGCCTAGTGTACTGCAGTTGCTGCACTGACGCCTGATATTCATTATATGGTGACTGGGGCTCAATAATCCGGTCCACTTGGATCGTACAGTTAGTTTAGTTCTTCTAGACACTTTGATTGAGCGTTGCTCGAGTGTCCTTGTTGTCTCCGATCGAGTTGGAAGCATTTAGCATAATGTACATGCTCTAGGAAACGCTAATAGGATTGATTAGATCCTATCGGTACTGATCTGGAGAGAGAGAGAGAGAAGAACAGCTTCAGCTTCAGCTGCAGTTGGCGATCCGGGCCACTGACCCGAAATGCCGGCTGTGGGAGAAAGAGGGAGAGGGCAAGCTGCAAGGCTGCAAGCGATGAAACCATGTCGGTAAAGTGAGTCGCTTGAAGATGTTCACCACTACTTGTGTTAATTGCTCATACCTATACATAGATTCTGAACTTTCAGTGTCTTATGTAGAAAGTAACTCCGTGACCGAAAGGCTCGACGAACATGCGACTTGGCACACAGGGTGTGAGTTTAATTTCCACTTGGTAGTTATGTCCATACGTATGTACGTTATGTACTACGTAGTTGTTGTTGTTGTCGTTTTGCGTCTCCAGGATGGTCGGCTCTTTGCAGCCGGGAAGGGCTGAAAATGGCACCCCCTTTTTCCCCTAACGGAAGTGTTACTGTACTACCTACAACCTATATAAGTATGTAGGTTAGTTAGATAGATGTAAGTCATGTCTCTTGAGTACGTACTCCGTATGAGAACATTCTGTGGGGTTTTGGGGTAAGATGTTGCATCAAGAGAGCACACAGGGATTCAACCCCGTGGAGTTGGGTGACCCCCACGCCTGATCCAACCATGCCATACCATCAATACAATACGTACATACAGTATATGTACGGCTAGTACGGGCTGCAATAGCGGGAGGGGCTCGGCGCTAGGCACATGGTACGCTCTATCCAGCTATCTACCTTAATAAGTAGACCAGGCGTTGCGTAGTACAAACATGCACATGGTTACGTATACGTAGTAATATGTACATACCTAAGGTGCTAAGTCAATTGAAACACATCTCAAATCAATGGATCTCTCCTCTAACACAACCTTGTAACACTTATACTACTACTACTACCTACACGTACTATACATACTCTACATCCTAGGTAGTACACATCTTTTCCCCAGGAAGGACTATGACAAAGATGACTCGAGCGCTCCTTTTCCTTTACCTTATACGTACGAGAAGGAATCCTGCCGTGTTGTTTCGCCTTGGTGTCACTGACTGTCGAGAACTAGTGACGTGGAAAATCCAAGAGACATGCATTCCTGACATATGACACTTGACCCGCTGCCCTTGGCCTCCACGCCGTGGACCAGTACCATTCTGATTTCAGCCATGTGTCTCGGGGCGGTATGCAAGGATCTACCAAACCCCACACATCTCCTTGCGCTCGGCTTTAGCGCTGTTGAAGTGTCGAGATTATCACGAGCTGAAACTTGCCTGTCGGTACATATTAGACGGGGAGTGGGCTGACTGGACTACTGGCAGCGTGAAAAGCAGGACTTCCGGGATCCTCAGAAAAAAAGAATAAAAATAAAAAAAAATAAAAAATAAAAATAACATCCCTTATCACAAGCAGCGCGTACACACGTTAACGGTTAGAAGCCGGGAATGACAATCGACCAGGATTACCAGGCCACACCCCACACTCTATTACCCTCCACATGGAACGCAAAGCTATGAAAAGTGTCGTGCTCTTGTCACTTGGTGGTAGTTGTCATGGTGCTAACCCAAGCGGACTTAAGCCTCCATTCGATCAACAGAACGGATTGCGCAACAGAAGGATGCTTTCGTCCTATTCGTTCAATTTTCTGCATGCCTACCTGTATACTCTAGTCTCGCAAAAGTTGCGGTGAATATCTCCTAGAAAGAGAGAGGAGAGAGACACGGAGGACAGTCAAATGTCTAGGAGATCTAGCTGTTGTAGTTGCAACCCATAAACGGATAGTCTCTGTCGCACAACTAACAAAGGGAATTCTCGCCGATTAATCATCCGGATCACATTTCCTCGCGCTTGTAAAACGAGCACGTTTCCATTCGTTCCCGCGCTTCCCGTTGTTGGCCTTCTCTATTCGGTTCCGGCGGTGGCCGATGGACCGTCTCACTACACAAAACCCTCTCGCCATCTCGCCATGGTCAGGCAACCTAACCGGGAATCAGCTGATGCCTCAACGACCTTAGCCTCAGCAACCTGCTCGCGAGTGACTGTAAGCACGTAGCCAGCCAGTTTTGTGCAATGCGAAAACTGCAGCTAAACGCATTCCTCGCATGGATCGAGCTCGTGTGCTGTAATCGCCCGTAAACGGCTACGCGCACTCCAAGCTACTGCATGTCCTTGTAACCAGCTACGTAGTACCTACTATCGGTCTCAGCTCTACGTGTATGTAGGCGGCCATACTGTAGATAGACATTGTATGTAAGCCGGGAAAGAAAGCGAGTGAGTACTATTGAGCACATGCTCATGCGACCTACGTAAGAAGCAAAGGCGGCTCGACTCGAGAAAGGATCCGAATAGTGAACCACGGTTCGTTTGATTTTGGGGAGTTGGACAATCGTCCGACACCGAACCCCCAACGCGTACCTCGTCACTGACCAGGATCGCCAAGGCATGTAACAAAGATAGTCGAGCGAGATTTCCGGTTTTCCGTTGTAAACTGGAGCCCCGCAAAGTCCCCCTTACCGATAAATCTGGGGCTCGGACGTGTGTCCTGCCATATCTGTGATTTTATGCGACGGGGCTTGAACGGGGGTACCGACCAGATATCCGCTCGGGTTCGCTACCTACGTCTTGATGCCCCCCCTGACCGACCGACCCTCGCGCTTTGTCTTAACCAAAGCGTCACGGAAGATCAGCAGGCACCGCAGGATCATTCAGGAGTTGCTTTCCTCCTCCCCAAATTTTTGCATTCAGCCGAACTACATACGTGCCTATCTAACCCGGTACAAGTGTTGAACGCCGGTAAGCCGCGCTCTCTTCCTTATTACTAACGTACCATACAACACAGCAGCCAAGAGGATCACGTCAGCGACTCGAGTTTTCTCTGTCCTTCCGCCTTTAGATCGAGGCTGAGCCAAGCGACACAATTTGCGTACATACAACTCCCAATCAAGGTAGCAATTTTCGTAACAGTAATCCTACTTGTCCAACCACGGACGCCCCTCCATGGTATGGCGGGCGTTGATGACACACGTCAGGCAGGCTGCTACTGCTACTACTCCTACTACTAGGTACTACTACTACTACTGCTACGCTATTATTATTGCTCATCGCTACCAACGGGTTGATTGGGGGCGGCGGCAGGAAGAGCAAGAAAGAAGGGTGAAAAGAAAAGAAAAAAAAAATCTTATTGTTTCCTTTTCCCCCCACCGCTTCTTCAGCACAACCCCAGGATTGGACGACAGCTCTTCGGGGACGTCCGGGGGAAGTTACTTGCAGGGCTGATGGCTGACGCACTGCCGTGTTCCTGTCCAGTCTGCCTGTCATTCGTGCAACAAGCCACGATATGTATGTAATGCAATTACAATTTGTACGAGGGGGGAGAGGCAGACATTTTTTCTTTTCTTCTGGGTCGCCTGAGACTGCCTCTTGTGGGGGTCCTCCCTCCTCCTGTTCTGTTTCTGGGCCTTTTTTTTTTCTCTTTTTTTTTTCTCCTGTCAATCAATGCTTATTGCTTGCCTGCGTCCTTCCTTCCATCGTGCCGTACGCGCGGGATATCTTTAATAAACCAGGCGGTGAGCAAAAATAGAGGCAGAGGTAAAGAGAGAGATGAGAAGAAAAAAGGGGCGAAATATATTTGCTGCT
The DNA here is from genome assembly GCA_022376535.1 of Xylariaceae sp. FL0662B. NCBI lineage: Eukaryota > Fungi > Ascomycota > Sordariomycetes > Xylariales > Xylariaceae > Xylariaceae sp. FL0662B. Next base: position 177,138 of record JAJJKD010000058.1, read on the forward strand.
GTTATGTCCCGCATGGACTTCCCGTATGCCGTAAGTATGCTGCCGTCCTGCAATTTCGAGCGGGCTAGGTAAGTAAGTACATAGGCATTAATTACTATGCGCCTGGGGGAGAAAAAAACCACACTTTCCTAAAAGGTAGCTTGAAGTCGAAATGGTGATGATAGTCATGAAAAAAAAGTTTCTGTCTTGGCATCACTCCGCATGTTGAAGATCTTGCTCCCTTGATGAGTCTATTCCCAGCTAGTTGGTACTGAAGTAGGTATGTGTGTATGAATCTATGTATATATGCACGAACGGGCCTTGTGTACGGGGGGAGGGCATGTCCAATGAGAAATCCCACTGCGGCTTTAATATCAGAGGCTCTACTACTACAACAAAAACTACTGCGCAGTATAGTAATCAGCAATGCGATGCGTGAACCGACTGGTATCTGGCATCTCCGCGCTCTTTCTCCCCTCCCCTTTTCATCGTGTTACTTTCCCCTAGCGTAGCGCAGCAAGCACAACATAGAGATGAACGCCGGGGTATATACAGTCTAGAGGCATCTCGTGGCGTTTTTTTTTTTTTTTTTTTTTTTTTTTTTTTTTTTTTTTTTTTGTACGCCGTCCAAAGTCGTTTCGAGGGTTCGGCGGTCTCAAAAGACAGGTGAGGGCAAAATACGATTACGGCAGAACTTCTGGCCCCGAAAGATGGATGGGGCCGAGAAGGATCCATCGATCTGTCGCGGAATTAAATTCGACACTTTTGAGCACGACGCAACGTAGGAGGCATACGGCGTCGGGCGCCGCGCATCATCTAGATTGGCGAAGAAGCGGAGTTATTATATGCAGCGGGAGCTTTTTCTGGGGATGGTCGGAGATCCCATCACCCTCCCTGTTTGTTTTTCCTATAGTCTTTTGAGTCATCTACACTATCGAAGAGGTACCAATACTATAAATTCGTCGCTGACCAAGAATACTGCCAAAGCCTTCAACTATGATAGCGGCGGAAGATTGCGTTGAAACGCCGCCGAAACCCTCATAGTAGAGCGTAGAAGAGAGAAGAGGGGAGGAAGAAGATTTGTGAACACCCAGTTTTTGGCGATTGTTGTGAACCCCGACCGAACTCCGTCGGCTTCAGGGCTTATATCCCACCGTACTGGCCTAATCCCCTGTCTATAAGTAAGGAAAACAAACACAAGCCCAACCGACAATATGCCAACGCTGTGAGTGGAATAAAGAAATTGAAGTGTAAAGGGGAACAATAATGGCATTCGCGGTTTTTTTCCCCCGTCATCCGGTTCCACTGGAAGGAGACCTTGGGGAGAGAAGGTTCCGTCCAATACGACCGCTTATAAGAGATCTAGCCACCGATGAGGGTCTCAAGTCTATACATTGATATTTGCCGCCAACACACCATGGGTCCAAATGAAATCCAAAGTTCCGGCCTTCAGGTGATCGTTTCACGGCCGCCATAAGTAGTCGTCGTATTAGGTGCGCAGGACGCCAGCTGTTCCTCTAGGGAGTTGCCATGAAAACGCCACCTCTTTCTATATAAGCCTCTATAATTTGAAATCATCAATCATTCATGTCGCAGTCGATATAACTGCGGTTGTTTGAGATCTCGGACGTTCACATCCGATCTATTAAATCGCCACCTGCTAGACTGCCACTTGCTGAGCTTCGACCACTGCTATTGAATCCATCGTTATTCGAGAGAAGGTCGTGGACTGCGACCTTCGGCACTTGAGGAACGGGCAGTTTCCTACTGCCATCGGGCCGGCTGATAATGTCCGTGAGAGATAGACCATGGGATCGAGGAGGATTGTTACCGTTCGGCGGTGTAGTCTGTTGATAATTCGAAGCCTCGAGATGGGGTTCCATCGGTGCTAGTGCCGGAGTGTGACCTAGAGTCAAGTTGCGCAATGTAGGCAGCTCGACACCAGCGTACGGTCGAAGCCGCGGCGAGTGAGCTGGGGTAGCTATCGGCGTATGATCGGGAGTAGGGGACAAAGAATCATGAGAAAAAGTGGGTGAAGATGGCGCAGTAGAGTTGGGCGAGTTCGGCCTTGACCGCTTGATGTGACGAAGAGCGTGAGAATAATGGTCGTCATGGCTTTCGTCGTTGGACTGAGACCTTGCCATATGGTAAGCGGAGAGCGAAGGTAAGTGGCCACGCGAGTTGCTAAGGCTGTGGTTGTGGGAATAGTACGGGTGATGTCGTGACGGGTGAGCTTGAGGAGACAAGTTTTCTCGCTCAAGCTGATTTGCGACATTAGCCAGAATGCCGACGTCCATACTATGACCGACGAGCGGATTATTGCCACTCATACTCCGGCCATAATGATGCATGGGTCCCTGAGCTGGAATTGCGTACGAATATGAGTGAGGCGGTGATACATTCGGCGAGGCCAGTGTAGAAGTTGGTGCCGATTTGATCGATCTCGGCCCAGAAGGTGGCGGCATCATATGTTCCGATACCAACGCATGATGGCCTAATGTGTGATGTGTGGGCTGGCCGGCCTTGTTTCCTCTCCTCGAATTGGGATTGTTGTGTATCCTCGAGTGACGGGTGAGTTCGTCTGAGCGCGAGAACTTCTTGCTGCAACCGGGATATTGGCAAGCATGCGGCTTTTCGCCGGTATGAGTCCTGATATGTCTCGTCTGGTGCTCTAGACGGTGGAAGGCCTTATCACATAGAGGGCACTTGTACGGACGTGGGAGCTCGTTGGTGTTGTCGGTAGGCTGACCACCGGGTAGAGGGCCGTTTGGTCGGATGACGGTAACAGAAGCCATATCAATATCTCCCTCGGCGTCGACCTTTCGTCCGGCAGCCGGATGAGCGTCGTTGCTGTTTATACTGGTGGAAGAGTCGGGATTCAGCAGGTTGGAAAAATCCACCGCTGACTGTGAGCGTTGCATGTGAGAGCCAGCCTAGTGGGCACTGTGTCTCCCTCACTAGAACACTCTTTCTCACTAGATGAAGACGACGATGGTGGGTATTTGACGGGGAACCGATCCTTAGAATAGCCAGGTTCTCGTACGTAATGATTCCGCCTATTAATTTTTTTTTTCTTTTTCTCTTTCTTTTTCCAGCGCCCCAAGGCTCTACCAGGGGTGCTTGGCTTATATTGGTTAGGTGGATGGTGGTAGTTGTGGTCGGGAGCCGGGTGTGTTGTGATATGGGTACAGCAGAACTTTGAAAAGGAAGGTATTTGGGGAAATGGGGGCACTGGTATGAATTTAAATGAGGCGAGTAAGTCGAGTTGGTAGTGTGGCAGCGGGCAACGGACAAGTCGGGGCGGGCCCCCCTTCATACCGTGTACTGGGCTTTGTACCTTTTCAACCGTCCGGAGCCCTGCCTTATGGAATCCCTACGTGTGGGGGGAGGACCTAGTAGGTGGAGGGGATGCACAGATGGCCTGGGGGAGTTGGAACCCTAGCCACTAGCTGCCTAGTGAAAGTTCGGTGGAAGGGGGTGGGCGTGTGCACCTCGGTTGGTTGGTTAGCGATGGTTGTGCTGTCCTGGGGGTGACCCTGGGGAGGGAGAACGTGGAGGTTGCTGACAACTGCTGAAAAAAAAAAATATTTTTCTTGGAATAGTTTAGTGCTACCTGGGGGCTATGTTGTTTGTTTCTGCCACTTACATAGCAGGTACTTTTGAGGGTGTGCGCTGTGCTATCGCTGTGCTACGATACGTAGTACTTAAGTCGTTTAAGGGGGTGTGAGATGTTTTTTCTCCCCCGTGTCGTGTCAACGCCTGATACTGGAGGGGGTGTGGGCTTGTGGACATGTGGTTTTAAGCAAGCTGGAGTGCTTGTTGGGGTCTAGCTTAGGCATGTACATGCATACATGTACAACTAGAGTGGGGTGGTAATAGCGAGCAAAATTGGGCACGAATAACCCGCTGTGTACAGCAAGTACATTCATACCTACTATTTAAATAGGTAAGTACACAACACATGTTCGCTTGCATTATTTTTCTTTACGTCTTTTCTTCCTCCTTACCTGGGCAGGCTGTCTCCCCATGATTTTAATTTGCTCCGAGAGGCGGTGTGCCCTGTGGCTGGAAATATTGAAGTGATATGTTTCTTTCTTTTTTTATCTTAAAACCCTGACTAATCTTCACATGATGATATAAACACTACCCAGGTATGCACTCTACAAAATCGTAGCTTTGTTGCTTTGCGGTCATCGACCGACGCTCCTTACATCATTCGGTTCCAATGCCTACCGATACAATACAAGCGCATATGCCGCAGCAGCGCAGATACCGTTTGGATGAACTGATACCGCCATCACATTGAGTCCTTACACACTATTCATGCTCATCCCGTTAGCCTCATGTACCATGTAAGTCATCCACCCAGATATGACTACCATTAGTACGACTACCTAATGGCATGATGGTACCGCCGAGGCTGTGTGGGGAAGACAAGATGACAACACGGGTCGAACGGGAACGAGTAAACTGCTTAAGCTGCTCAATACTACGTTATACGTATATTCTCTAGAACCGTTAGTTGCTGGCTGAGAAAACTAGCAATCTACAAGAGTGAATGAGGAAGAAGCGCGGGAAAGAGACAAGAAGAAGAAGAAGAAAATACCACAAAAAAAGACAGATAATAGATGGAGAACGTGGGGCCGAACTCGGCGGCATTGGATGGTGTGATGATAGTATGTAGATAAGAGACCATCGTGGACGGCTGCGCATTTTGAAAGGCTTTCCTGTGTCCGAGAAGTGGAGCAGAGAATGCGCACTAGAATTCTGAACGGAAGGAGACGTGCTGACATTAGCATTGACGAGCCAATAAATCCTAGATGACGAGCTCAGCTGCCAACTCATGCGGATTAGTCTCTCCGCGTACCTTCAGTTGGTTTCACGTAAACCAACCAACCTACTATGTACTGACGCCAGACCACGATAGTATCACATGGAAATCTTGGTTTCGAGGGGACTGGCATGAGGACTGGCAACTATAGTAAGACGGTATAAACCTGGGGTAAAGCCTTTGTGGCAATAAGCTCATCCCCTAACTAGCATTGCTCCAGCACATATACCTAGTATACACATACACACATATGCATATATATTATATATTTACATATGATTACATACGGACATTCACGGAATGGATACCTAGATGTACTTGTCAACTTCGCAGGATTTTTCCCCAAAAAGAATATTCACACCGTACTACGTAATCGACGAGATGCTATATATATAACTCATATTTAGCATTGCTTCTGTCAGAAACGTGGAGTGGGCTGGCTAGCTGGGTATGTCAGCAAGATAATCGAACGCGTAGAGTTTAACATCCGGTTAGAATAGTTGACGATAACGATGACGACGATAAGTTCTTATCTAGCACACATGCTGACGAATAACTAGTATCAGCAACAAGACAGCCAAGACCTCTCACGCCTCGGTGAACTAAAAGATGACTCAAATCAAGGGCCAAAGGAGGGTTTGTTGTATAATGTAGCTTGATCTTCCTATGTGGAATCCCTCGGTTCCAGTATAAGTTAAAGTTATTGATGCAATGAAGGCTAGTTTATCGTTTACCGAAAGCCTATTTAATGCCAAGCATTTTCCTATGCAGCATCACAGGCATTTCCCGAGCATGGAAAGCGTGGGGGTAAATACTGTAACTTAAGACACGAAAGGAAGAGGAACGGAGCAAGGCTATTATTCGGTAGCCTGTACAAGGCTCCCATTCCCACTCTTTGCCCACCTGGCGCCTAGGAGGTGCCCTGCTTGTTGCCGGAGTTGACTTGTTATGTAACAACCTCGGAAGAGCGCTTCGCTCATATATATCATTATATAATACGTCCATTTCATATAACAATTACATGGTAGCATGCAGACAATATTGCTTGGCCCCGGGGAACCATCAATATTGGCCCAAAGGTTTCCATCCTCCGGAATCAACAATGCCCAGTTGAATTGTGTAGCTCCGCTTTGAAACATCACTCCCCTGTATGATAGTGCTAGTACGGCGCAACCCCTTTTATTGACTAGTGTCAGGGTGGCACGAACGCCATAGGTGCGGCAGCCTCAAGTCGTCATCCAACAGAAGAAAGCCTAGCGGAAGGAAGGCTTTCGACATGTCTTGAGCCTCGATATTAACCGTTGCCAGTACCCTGGTCCTTACATACATCGTCTGATATGGGTTGAAGGGTCGAGTCGGCAGCAATTCGAAAACCACAAGCCAGCCTAGAACAGCTCGGCCCACGATACATATATTCATGCAAATCACCGTATGTTTTGGCCTCCCCCACAATGATGATACACTGCCCTCCAGGTATCCGGGGTCTTAGGCCGTCAAATCTTGCACTAGCACTGCTTACCAAGACTTAGAACCTGGAGATGTTCCTATTTTGCCCAAAGAGGAATGCCGAGTCACCTTTTTTGCCCATTACCATTGCGCAAACTGCAAACTGACCACCAAACTTGCCTATCGAAGTTAGGTTGTCCCATAATTACAAGCTGGGGGCGATGCGGTTAATGGCTACGTAGTATGGGCTGTGTCACATATGTAGAGCCTGACGTAATCAACCCATTTGGCTCAGGGGGAGTATTCACCTTGGAGAGGCTTTGATGTGCTACATGTACGTATGCATCTCGGATGAAGCCAGCAGTCGATCGTATGACCTAGTGTGATATTCTCCGACCGGATCGACTCATGTGATATTGTACCTATATGATGATGGCCTGCTCTCGAGTGCGTGCTATAAGTCGAATATGGTCAATAAATCACGGCTTGCTGCAGGAACGCGCCCTCGGGCCTTCGTGAGACCACACGAGCGTACACATCACGGCTTACTACATATAGGAAAGGTGACAAGCTGTGTCTCTCCGCAAATTACGCAGTCGGTCGAATGAGGAGTAGCTCTCTCCGCAGTCGACGAATCTCTCGAGAATTCTAGACTTCTAGCATTTAATCAATCGAAATGCCATCAAAACGCACATAGGGTCCAGCGAGTCTTGGCAAGGCGGGATTTCCAGCGGGATTTCAAGCGGCGAGCTTCCTGTCAATCGGGCCATTCCTCGAATCGGGCCTTGAAGGGGCCTTTGCGAAAACGAGCCAGTTAGCTCTGGTCGCACTCGAAACACCGTAAAAGGGATGGGCAAAAGTCGAAGACATGCAAGTCGTTGAGAATTCGTATACGCACGAATAGATGATACGTGTAATAAGGCAGCCTAGCCCCAACACGTAAGTCTTGATGCCTTCTACGTTACCTTATAGTGATCCTGCCCCAAAGTATAGTCAGGAGTTATCGGCATATCGGCGTATCTCGAAACGAATTGTCGTGAGATTTTGGTGTTTAGTCGTAACCACAGCAAGAGGACCTCTCATGGGCATCATGAACCATGATGGAAGCCTATCGGGAGCTTGTGGAGTGGGTTCCTGACCCCGAGCGACCCCGGAGGGCAATCCGGTCGATCGTGAACCAGGATTTCCCACGCCAAGTTATCTGCCAAGCGAGCGAGCTCGTTCCCCAAATTTCCCCTTCGGTCGTCCCGAGTTCGCCCGACGTTTGTATACTTTGGCTCACTGAGACCTGTTGCTGGCTCGCCTTTAAGCCGAGATGAGCCGTTAGTCCTATTAATGTCGACTAGTTGGCTTCATCACATGTATCGTAAATTCAACACAAGACGTATGTATGTACCTGCAGCAAATGCCCCTGTCAGCGATCTGGAGTGGCGTTAAATTTGATGTGTGCATAAACCAGGTTGTAGAGCGAGTTTATAGACGAACCAATGAGCAAATAACTTCAGCTCTCCACACTGACAGGGTGGCTTAAGGAGGGAGGGTACGGCACAATAAAAAAAACTAGATGATATGTAGATCCAGGAACGTGATTGGGAATATGTAATGGTAACTTCATGGGACAAATTTCTCCCTTGATTCCAGCTAGTGTACCGGAATGCCCAGCCGCTAATTCCTTTATGTTGTGTGTTGTTTATTATTATGCATCATCTGTAAAGCCGCTACTTAGATGAAGCGTGGATATTTGCAACAGAATGTCGTGATCGACATTCAGGGAGCAGCACTCTCATGGCTTGAGTCTGGATTCACTGAAAACGTCGCAACTCGGACCGTTCCTTGAAGCTATTATGCATTGTACATGGAATTCCCACAAAACTACATGATGCCTAAAAATTGCATGTACTATACCAAGCCGTACATACATACTAGCGAAGATTCTCCAATGTGGAGATCCTTGATCCAAAGCCTGGCGCCCGGTCCAGATCTACCGCGTAGGATGCAGCGGGAAGACTGTGGGGACCTCGGTGTTATTACATATGTGAACCCATTATCAGCCTCTACGGCGTACATATGTAGTAACGTGGTCGTGATTGTGGGGTTCGCGAGCAACACGAATGGAATGCCCCCACGAACTGTACTATGTACAAAAATACATACGGCGGCACTCCTGACGCCGGCGAGGTTGATGAGACGCTCGGATCCTTTGAATCTCCGGTCCCCCAACACGTTGTGTTTCTTCCAAGTTTTCCAGCCCCACGAAACAACTCCCTCAGCAATGGGGCTCCCAAAGTAGCAAAGTGGTATCAAGTGGAGTTAAGTAAATAAATGAGTGATTTACAGATTACGTAGTTACTTACAATAGAAATAAGAGACCGTGCCTGGCTCACTTTCGAGGGTCGTATTCCCTCGATTATCAGTTCAGCTATAGGGGTACCATCCTACTTAGGCATTAGGGGGTAGTTAGTCGATGACAAAACACGGTATCGAGATCAGCAGTATCTTCCGCATCTAATGGTGTCGAAAAACTTGACGGCTGTGTAAAAGGGTCAACGCCCCAAAAATAACCAGTCATGTTGTAGTACTATACCGTAGAGAAGCGCTCGCTGGCTGGCTGGGGCTGACATGCCGAGAGATCCCTTATCTCTGCCACCACTGCCACTATTTTGGGAGGGAGTGGATAAATTCCAAATTGAGACGAGATAGATAGATTGGCAAGAAAAACTATCGCCAGACGGGAAAGGGCTGAGCCTAAAGGATCACTATTAGCTAGCAAACGGCATAGATCCCCATCCAAGCAAGGCAAGTTCCGGCAGCCAACGAGCGTACTGATCTGGGAATTCGGTGATGTCAGAAGTATCTAATCTATACTACATAAGTGAGTTGTATGCGATTTCCGTCTCACTTGTCGCAATTGACGATCGAAATTGACAATCGACTAACAACAGGTAGTAAAAGCATGTAACCGTTACCTAATTCATAGGGATGATGGATCGGGTGGAGGGAAAAGAAGTTGGGAAGAAATTTAGAACCTTTCAAAACCCCGAACTTCCTCCGAACCTAGAAAAACTTTAAGAGGGCTGGAGGGTTAAGTAAGCTACCTACACTAGAGAAGACCCCGCATCACGTGCGGGATTGATTTAGGACTTGCATTTGACATTTGACACTGCACCAATCAAGGCTCCTACACTGCTACATGTACCAGGTAGTTATGGTGATGAGGCTCAAGCTACATACAGTAATAGTAATTACTTAGATAATCTTTCTCAATCCATGACTAGTTCTTTTCCTCAGATGTTACTACCATGGACTACCGAGCTATTCATGGCCAAGACATTTCTAGTTTTGATCTGACCTCGACTCGTAAGTGGATATATATACCGATACACCTACCTTAGCCCCTTATGTATTTCAGTCTCGAACAGACGCACCGTTGACTATGTTATCATAGATCGGTTGCCTACCATCTCGGCCGCTCAGGCTCTTGAGGACATCAGAACTGATCCTCTGCGGTTTATATCCACAAGCCTCGAGGGATTGGATAAAGCCCTTAATGATGTCTCCAGCGACGACATCAATACATCATCGCCTCGCCCAGGCGGTTTTCAAAAGGGCCAAGTCATAGAAATATGGGGCCCGCCCGGTTCTGGAAAAACTTCATTTGGGTAAGAAAATGCATGCAAGGAGCAATGTGTGTTGTGCTCTGAATATTGATGCTAATGTAGGATGCAACTTGCCGCAAACGCATTATGTCGGGGCGATAAGGTTGTATGGGTAGGTTCGTCTTCCTTCATTCCTTCTATACATTAATCAACGTAGTGCCGATTTAAGTTCTGTTTGTGCCCTATATGATATCAAGTCTTAATTCAGATCACAGATGGATTCCACCCAGTACCCTCACAAAGACTGCGTGCTATGATCGCTGCCGCTCGGAACTCGTCCTCGGCAACGGCTACAGCACGCCCGGAATCAGAACGAACTGACAATCTGCTTCATTTCAAGACGCCAACCCTCGCACATTTCATCAGTCTCTTGTGCAGACCCACGACAAAGAGTATCCCCAATGATACCTCATTAATCGTAGTGGATGGACTGTCCGCCCTGGTGAACTATGCTTTCCCTAGAAATTTCGAGACTCGAAAGACAGCAAAAGGTATTGGCATTGGCAACTTCCCGTCGGTATGGCAAAGCAAAGGACGCTGATCCTTATTATACGTAGGACCAGGGCCTTCTGCTAGAAGATTACAAGTCCTCCAGTCTGTGATTTCAGCAGTTCAGAAGCTTGCCGCTACAAGAGATCTTATTATTGTCATCCTCTCCCAGTGTGCTACGAGAATGCAGGCCGAGCAACGCGCTGCACTAACCCCAGCTATCAATGCTAGCACTTGGGAACAGGGAATTGCCACTCGGCTGGTTCTCTTCAGAGACTGGGCGATGAAAAACGATACGATACACGATGTGCATTTTGCTGGTATTCAGAAGCGGAATGGCAAAGTAATTCCCGGCGGCATAGACCCAATATTTGCCTTTGATATACAAAATGTGAGTTTATTTCCGGTACTCATCTCATATCAGGAATGTATTGACTCTCAAAGGACTGTCTTGTCGACGTTCAGCTGGACGGGAGCCAACTGCCCCAACTGCCCCTATCTTTATCGTCGAATGCCGATGCAAAGCGAAAATTAGATCAGACAGGCTTCGAAATTGCTGACAGTGAAGGCGAAGAAGACTATGGCTGGGAGGAAGACGATGTACAGGAAATGCCTGGTATGCCGCCACAATGGCAAGGTAGCGAGGACATCCGTAAGTAGTATCGGATGCCATTTACTTGTCCCTTCTGTCCCGATTCACGAGCACAGATTTTCTATCGGAACATTTCTTGAGTCCTTGACTCCTGAGATAAACCCCTTAGGCCTCCTTTCGATAATTCGCCAAACTATCCAGAAAGAGCAAACACACGTACTCATTTCAGACGCTGCAGTTCTTGGACAAGATGTCGAGACTCGGACTGATGACGATTCGGAGAGCCGCTCGGTACAACTAGAAGAAACTAGGCGCGCCGAGCAAGTAGACTCGGAGGTTTCGCCGAAGAGTGGGAATGGATCCAATTGACACCGCGGTTCCCTGTCTTCCCAACAGCTGCCCAGAACTGGGCTGTTGTCATGGGCTTGAAACATCAATTATTACTATTCTCTAAAGCAGGCCCTTTTTGCGGCTCTGTTGGGACCAAGGCCCTGCGAGGACCATAATACTCGGCCAAATATCGGTGCTCCTTATGCCTCACGATGTCGGCACCTTTAAGGACTTACTCCACATCTCGGTCCTTCACGGTCCAATTTTGTCTGGCTAGTTTGCTGGAATCTAAGCTTCCCCATTACCAAATTGTAATGGAATCATCAGATACATATGTATAAGTCCCTCGTCAGATCAAAATATACGCGCACTTACTATGTACTGACCCCATCTACACTCCGCAGTGGGACGAGCGTGGTTGTACATGTATATATGGATATACATCCATAATACATGATATCCGGCATCAATGGAGATTTTTTTTTTCTTGATAGAGACACGCCTGCTACATGCACATAGCATTGTAACAATAACAACAACAGCCTCTGGCAGGTAATCAGGCTCACCAATAATTATTATCATCAACCATGCCATGGTCTCATTAAGGTTGGGGTTTGACAGAGACAAGGCCGTGGAGATGTAATGACGAGCACGCGAAAAGGAACAACGAACTTGCGGTATGTTAGGGTCCTCTGGAAACAAACGGGTTTTAGCCGGACTCTCTACCGCAGCAGTTTCTGGTCCCAAGATTGTTGCATCGCAGTGTTGCAGTGCTTCTAGCACTCTTGCTTCTACGGGTCCCTCCTATAGAGAGATGCCCTCCTCTGTTCTAACTGCATATTGGTGTTACAGGTGAGATGAGGGCTCTAGAGTGTTCCCCCATTTATTTCAGTTGCCTTTAGTCCGTCTCTCTAGCTACCTTGTCTTGCATACCGCTGTCCCTTTGCCGCATGCCGCATACCATATAACATCCATGCTATCAAGATTGTTTCCGGAATTCTGGCTTGTAACGGTGTGATTCAGGTGGACGCGCGGCTGCAACCCGCCCGATCGAGGGTGCCATCGAAGAGTCGGATAGCAGCGCGATCAGACTTCAGCCGCGCACCAGATCTATTGCTGGTCTACACAGATGGGAAACGCAACGGTCGGACAGAGAACCAGACCTTGTTTACCAACACATGGACAGAAGTCCATGTACCTCAGTTCTTCTTCTGCCTTGTCTGCGTTGCTTCACTACCCCACAATCGCGCCACCCACCCATCCATCCATCATCATCACTATCACCATCTTCGTTATAGCGGTCGGCCCTACGGTACGTGGAAACGGCATCGTCCGTTCGTCGCACGATCCAACGCTACGTAGTATCTATCTGCGCCACTCTAGTGGTTGATACTTCTTTCACTGCCTTCTTCTACAAGACTTCGAGGCCGTTCGAGAGGACCTTGGCCTATTCTAATTACCGCGATGTCGCAGTAGCTACATATGGTATTATCAGGGTGGTAGCCGAGAATGCTTCCCTCCTTATGAACCTGGTGCGCTGTGCAGCGGGAATGCAATGCATAGTAGTCCGGTCTGTGCATGACCTCACCGGTCTGCGGGCTCGGGAGGACTTTCCACAGCCCCGGGATATTGTGCCGTGATTCCTGGAAGTTCCTTCGGGCAGGAGGTCGTGTTCGTCCATACATCTGGTGCCAGCGAGGAGGCGAAACTTAGTTATTCCTCTTGCAGCTTACTTTACTGCATGCCCTTCTCTCTACGCATGATCCGGCGAATAGGTAGGCACCAGCGCCTCGAGCCCCATCATCTACGACGCCGCGCGACTCTTCTCACAATAGGCTTTTATCGGCTCAAATCGGGTGATCAGGATATCACGTCACGCAGTGTTACATCTGTCTACGACGGTGAGCGTATCGGCTCTCGAAGAACCTGTTACCGGCATGTAGCAGAGGATGGCGATGTTACGGCGACTGTTACGGGGTAGCTAGTAACGAATAACCGGCGGGATTTGACCTTTATTAAGGTCGGTTTACGAACGGATACCTAATGAAGAGAGGCCCTCAGCTTAGCCACAAAAGCCTACCTAAGGTCGATCGTTGGATACGACATCCCCCAGACGGGTTTCTCCTCGGAGCTAGGTACACATCGTTATCGGTCGGCTCGGGTGTCTTCCCTAGCCTAGGCGCTAGCACGCTGTACATATCTTACTACGTATTCTCTTTAGATCGCCAGGCTGCCGCACACCCGATGTCGTGCAGAAGACCCCGTCTTTCGTCAGGTAGGCTACTCGTAGATACATATATATATTTGGAATAGTAATGTTCAAGGGACAAGAAAAAAAGTATCAAGGCATTGGTGCGCATAGAAGCATTACCGGGTCCACTTGCTCTATCAGGACAGCCGCGATTCACTATACGAGTATACATATATATGAATGGCCTGCTAGCTAGCTAGCTTCCTGGGGATTCCGCACATCTGGGGTCAGGGGCGAAACCCCACGGGCGTTCTATGTAACATCTGATTCCTCTTGGCAGGGTCGTTCCATCGTGAGGCCAGTACTCGTATACACCACGCGGTGGGGTCTTATCATCAACAAGGGCCACGAAGAGAGAGAGCAAGAGAGAGAGAGAGAACGCAGGCCGGTATAGGCCTGGGCATTTTAAGGTTTTCTTGTCATGATCGTAAGATCGGGGTCTTTTTAATGGAGATAAGCATTATATGAACGCCTGTTAAGTTTCAGCCGTTTGATATGCCGGCAGTTCCTTGTCATACCATGGAGTATGTATGGCCGAGTATCGGGGGAGACAGGTCAGTCGTCGCCAATTGCTAGTGAATCTACCTAGGATTAGTAATGTGTTTGTTCTTTACTGTATTGTATGTATGTATGTACTCCTTTGTTAGGAAGTGTTTCAGTTTCGGTATTTCATCGCTTCAGCATAAGGGCTTACAAGGTGTGATACATTGAGATGTAAACTGTCAGGGCGAAGATGTAATTGATGAAGTAACAAGTAATCCGAGGTGAGAGAGAGATTGTTAGAAATTTCATCGTAGATGGCACCATTCTCTCTTTCCTACCTGGGTGCTAATGCTGATGTCCGTGTCATAATATAAGATTCGAAATTGCGAGAGTTCTCTCACCAACGCCTTCTACGCCTCATAGTCTAGAGGCGCCCATCCGTTCACTACCAAACTGAGATGCGCGTGGGAAGCTCGATGCCCGCATACATGGTCGTTGCTGCTTCGCAGACCTTCATGTACCCATCTCAGCGGCAGTCTCATAAACATACTGCCTGTCCTTTCTAACTAGGACAGAGTCCGTACATGCTGATTCTAGCTTCCCTAGTCCGGTTTGTCCGGATGGTGCACCTGATATTTCGACAGGTTTTTGAGGGCTTGCCTAGCACTGGGACTGTGGTTTAGTTCTGTCATATGGAAGGTGGTAGTAAAGAACTTATGCTATGAGTCTTGCGTCTAGTTTGCTTTTGCAATTACCCGTCGAATCGGGTTGAATCAGCTCATCTTGAAAGGGTAGGAGCTCAAGTAGCAGGTGCTTGTGCTGGGCTGCGGGTTTGCTTGTTGTTGACTCGTTCTGGGGAGCTGCTACAATGAAGGTTGTTGAATTGTGATTTGGGATTTGGGCCTTTGACTCAAGTTCAAGGACTTTCATTGACTTTGTATTAATGAATATATTGATATTGCTAGTGATTTGATGTCAACTAATAAAATAGTATCTGTAAGGACGGAGGTATGGCGTTTTGTTTGCTGAGTAGTTATAGCAACATGTTATAAGGACTGACATCTTAACCACTAGGAGCTGAAGTGTACCTCACAATAGCTGCACTGTAGTGTTTGTGTTATTGTATTCCTGATAGATGTACTTAGTGTCGGCAGTATGATATGAATGATGGAAGTGAATGAAAGTCAATCTGAGTGAATGTGTTTAATTAAGTACGAAGTACGTACTTGAGTTGAATGCATATATTGCACGGACCACCTTGATAACAATGCACACACAATTAGGTGCAGAACCCCTGATAACCTTAGCTTGGTGGAAGCTGGCCATCTGCTTTTTCAAGAAGAAAATACATAACCTTATAACGGTTATATTATATGTACCATTTATTCAACAAACTCACCACCATCTGTCGCCGAGAACATTACAACTTACCGACAACATCACCAGCAGGACAACGACTCATTGATACCCACAGAACTGCCAAATATACATCGATCTGAATGAGGCGATTCCCCTCGGCATATTGTGACCGGGGAGATTTAGGCCGCCGAGTGTAATTGAAGTCGAGGCTTGGCATTGCTCTTCACACTACTTCAGCTGAGAAACGAAGTTGTCAGTATGTGCATTTTCACCCATCACCATAACCATCACCATATCAATCCAATTTCTTCAGAATTTCTCTTGTACACACCTACTAATTCACTGATAATTGTCACTTTTTTTTTCCGTCTTTTTTCCCCCTGTTTTATCCACTCTCACTATTACTTACGTCTTCCCTTATATCACAAGCGCCATCCACACTCATCAGCCATTGATATCTATCTCATCACCATCTCATCGCTCTGAATACTAAACTATATTGAGGTCATTCTGCTAATAACAACCTGTCAATTTAGGTAACTCGCTATGGCTGAAGAAGCAGGCGAAAGCCCAGCTGCCGCCACCTTTTCCTGGCAGTATGTCGTAGCTCATCACTTTGTTTCATTTTACCACTAACCTCTCTAAAGGAACCCTCACCCTATCTTTGTCATCGTCCTCGTCGGCGAACATGAGGTCCCTTTCGGAATCCAAAAGGATTTTCTCTGCGCCAAATCCGCTTACTTTAAAACCACTCTGGCCGAGCAAACCGGTGACCAAATTGAGCATATTGTCAAACTCCCTCAGACCACCCCCGAGGTCTTTGGACTAGCCCAGAATTTTATATTCACGGGTAGAGTATTTGCTGATGGCGAACCTCTCCCTGGGTATGAGCTTCTCATTGCTGTCTGGAAGCTCGGAAGCGAGTTAGGCATTGACGGTCTCTGCGACGAAGCCCTTGAGGCCATGACCGAATGCCGGCGAGTTACTCAACACATACCGGCCACCCCTTTACTGGTACAAGCGTGGAAGGACAACCCCAAGGGCTCATCCATCCGTAAGCTTCTTGCGATGTGGGCTGCAGAATACATTCGATCTTCCGAGTCTCGCGAGGAATTCAGCGAATCCCTTCCACAGGAAGTGCTAAGTGATCTTGTGCTTGTCATGAATAATCTCAACACGTCATCGCCATCCATCCAAGTCAACGCTGCTTCGTCTCCCGGCGGACAGACGCAGAGAAAAGGCGTACATTATCTGGACCCTGAGGACAGCGATGCTGAATCCCGTCCCAAGGCCCCTAAGCACCGCCATTCAGATGTCGTGGTGGCCCGAGTAAATTCTGTTGACCGCAAGAATTCCTCAAAGAAGAATGCCTCGAGAGCCTCTCTCCCTACAGCAAAACCGGCTAAGGCTAAGCGGGCTAGCCTCAATCTGCTGACAGAAGAAGAATTGACACCGGAACAAAAAATGCTTTTCTGTGGAGACTTAATGACTAGGATGCTGTCTGGTCCCGGTAAGTTTACGATAAACTCCATATCCGTATCATCGGCGGCTCGACGAAGCACCTATCGCGTGTCCTGCCTTGTATGTATGTGACTAACCCCTCTCTAGGCTTCTGGACTCGCTTGGTCGGCCCGTTCCGCGAGCCCGTCCGCCCCGTCGAGGATGGCGTGCCCGACTACTTCGACAGGATCGAGAAACCGATGGACCTGAACACCATCAAGGAGAAGATGGACCGCGGAGAGTACAAGGCCGCCGAAGACTTCGTGGCCGACGTCCGCCAAATCTTCCACAACTGCTACACCTACTGGGATCCCAGCAGTCCCATGTGGAGCACCTGTGAGAGATTCCAGAAGACGTTCGAGGAGAAGTTGGCCGGAATGCCTAAGTGGGTTTTCAAGTACGAAGGCGGCGAGGCAACCTAGCGCTCGCCTTTGGATCTGCCTGGGGGGAAGGAGGTGACCCCATATCCACCCGGCAAGCACGGCGAGAGTTGATGAACCTGCTTTCGGCGCCTTCATCAGTGGGTCTTTTTTTCTCGCCCGTCTCTCATCGGCTTGAGACATCGGTATGGACTGTACTATATTAATACCCAGAGGATCGTCTAACCGCGACGGACGGGGGCGGTATTCTTCTGCTTCTGATTACATACCTAGGTACTCGTTTCTCACCCCGAGTATACAGTCGCGAGGCTACTACATAAGTAGTAGTTTTCCGGGGGCGTTTTCAGTACCTACATAGGCGTAGGTGTAGGCACTCGGGTAATTGTACTGAATTTGACTCCCCCCCCCTTCATTCATCTATTCATTGTTAATAACGGGATCAGGCGGCATACTGTACGTGGGTCCCGTCGTCTTGTATGTATGTATGTGTGGAGTGTGAATGATAAAAGTAATAGCTTTTCTTAGTCACCTCGTTAGGGATAACGAGAGGAGGTTGTCGTTGTTTTTTTCTAAATACGGATTCGGTTTGTGTTAGTTACTTAAGTTGGCATAGACTCTGATCCGAACTTCGGTTCTCTAGTTCGTGTATTCGTTATCATTATATTGCAGGTTGTAAAGCCCGGGATATTAGCAGCAAGACAGGTAAATAACAATATGTCCCGCCCACGCGAATTCACTCAAACCCGTAGACAATGCTAGTATGAGACAGAGAGTAATGAGGAATGTGATGATTCATTCAATGCAAGGTAAAGCTAAGGGGGAGATGGCAGATGTATATATAAGAAGGTATAGATGGTAGTAATCATATGCAGGTCCGTATAGTAACGGATCTCAGCCCTACAGCTCTATCTCAACTGACTGAGTCTCGTAGCTTGAAAATTTTTGACAACAACCCTCGGGTTAGATGTTAAGTGGGTATAGATAGGCTGTCTGGGTAGCTTACGTGTGTGTAAAAAGGAGACAGCAAATCTTGCTGTATGTACCGGATCAGTGTAAGCCCTGAATTAGTACCCGGTGATCGTAGAGGTCGCTGATGACTGGCTGTCTGTTCTTGATGATAGATAGACAGGACTAGTTGGTTATACCACGACGATGATGACGACGACGACGACGACGATTTCGGTTGCGAGTCATCGTCCATCATAGAGATATCATGTACAGTCTACTGTTATTTCCCTTAGCCTTGACGACCTAGACATAAGTAATGATAACCAGGCCATCGCTAGAGAAGCGCAACGACGATAGACACCGCTACCTCCCGAGTAGCAAAACCAAATAATCGACGTACCGCTCCCAGAGCTAGCTCTAGTTCTCTGGCGCTCTTAGCTACTGTTCAATCACCAGATCCGGGGATATTTAGGTTGCGAAAGTAAGCACGACGGCGAGCAAGAGCTGTTTACCTGTGATTCTTCTCTCATTATATAACTAAGGTACCTCCTATACCGTCATCATATATAATCCGTCCAGACTCGGACGAAGACAGAAATACCGGGGCAATCGACTAGTCCTACGCCCTTAAGAGCACAAAACGCCTACCATCGTCTGTCGGTATATCTGCGTCTCATGCACAAGTTTCGTAACTTTCATAAGCCTAATCGTACTGATCAAATCTTGTAGACCAGAGCACCGTCCGTGTACCTGCCATTTGCATTAGCATCGACTTGGGCCTCGGAATTCTTGGGAAATTGGAAGGGGAAGGGGGGCAAGGACAAGAGAAACTTACATAATCTGATTCGCATCGTCCATCCTCTTCAGCGCCTTGATCGCCTCCTCCCGGGAGAATGCCTGACTTCCGCCCAGGCGTCCGTTGATGGCCTCGATGACCTCGCTCACGTCGGCCGAGTCGTCCTCGAACAGATCTGTGTTGAGGAGCTGCCCGAGTGTGGTGCGGAACGTCGCTAGTCGATGGGGAGCGATCGGCGCGTCGAGGTTAAGTCCGGCTGTGCCGGCTGCGAGGTCCGCCTCCTCCTGGGTCTCCGGCTCGTCTTGCGTCTCTAGCTGCGAGGCGGGCACTGAAGAGGCAAAGGAGAATTGGGAGGTTGGAGGAAGGTTCGACGATGATGCCGCGGCACTGCGGTTCGTGCGACGAGGTGTGGCATCGTAGAGATCAGCGTCATCGTCGTCGTTATTCCTGGGTGCAGGGGAGCGTGGGGCGTTGCGACCATTGGTGCCATTCGCGCGGCGGCTACTGGTCGATGGCTGGCTACGGGCTGTCGTCCGGGTCGAGGGAGCGGTACTACCGCGAGCAGCCGATCCTCTGAACGTCTCGTCACCGTCATCGTCATCATCTGAGCTCTCTTCGCTTGACGAGTCTGACTGGACCTGTCGAGTCCGTCTCCGCTTCTTCCTCGACTCATCTTCGACGACCTCTTTAAATAGGGCAAAGCGGAGGATGGCTTCCGCTGCCAACGTATCCCGCTCTTCTACTCGGTTGGAAAGGCGTGACTTGGCATGCGCAGTTGCTAGACGGATTAGCGTTTCCAGGGAACGCACGGTTAAAGGTGACGTTCTTCTCTGGTTGCCTTCCATCTCGTCGTTGCGTAGCCCGACGTAGATCTCAGCGATACGTTCCGATGCAGCCTGAGTGAGGACAGGCTTGACTCTGGTCTTGGCGTACTGGATGTACTTCTTCATAAATGGAATACTTAGGACCTCGTGGCGTTTGTTGGAACCACGGCCTGAGGTTACAGTCACTCCTGCGTGCAACATCGCATCGTACTTCTCGTACACTTCAGTAGGGCGTTGAGTGGCATCCTGGCTTTGCAAAGCGACTCCCAAAGCTTGTTGAGTATGTTCGCGGACTGGTGCACCTTCGTCAGTGCCTGGTTGGCGGTAACGATGCATCCGTAGGACATGCTCGGAAATTTGGCGGTCACGGGTGTCCTCAATATCATCGGTGACAACAAATAGAAGATCGAAACGTGATAGGAGGGAGTCGGGAAGAGCAATGTTCTTGTGAGGATCTTTGTGGGTGTCGTATTGGCCAAAGATAGGATTAGCAGCGGCAATGACACTGCAGCGGGCGTTCAGTGATGTGTGGATACCGGCTTTCGCAATAGTGACTGTTTGTTGCTCCATAACTTCGTGGATGGCAACTCTGTCAATATCTGACATTTTGTCAAACTCATCTATACAGACAATGCCACGATCCGCCATAACCATGGCGCCTGCTTCAAGTCTTCTCTCGCCAGTCTCTTTGTCCGATGTGACGGCTGCTGTTAAACCAACGCCCGAGGAGCCACGGCCAGTAGTGGCAATGGCTAATGGTGCAGTGTTGAGAACAAACCGCAGAAGCTGGGATTTAGCAGTCGAAGGATCACCGACCATCAGAATATTAATGTCTCCTCTCAGATGCGTGCCGTTTTCCAAGTTTTTCTCCATTCCTCCAAGAAGCATAAGCAGGATGGCCTTCTTGATATAGTCATGGCCGTATATGCTCGGCGCGAGGGATTGCGACAGAAGTTCGAGCAGATTCCTCTTCTTCGCGATCTTGTTGATGTTGCGGATATCGGTATCGGTGATGGTGGCTGTCGCTAGACCGCCACTTGCTTTGGACGAGAGAAGCACCACATTATTAGCCAGGATTACTGTCTTGAATAGGGCGCTGTTGTGGTTCGTATTTCGGTTTCCAAGTGTTCGGAATATACCAACAAGTTGAACTCGATCACCGGGTTTCACCTTGTCAACTAGATCGTCATCTAGAACAACGTCGACGCCCCGAGGTAATTGGCCAGCAGGGGCTCTCTCTGGCATTTCTTGTATCGATATGGTCTGATGATCCCTGTATGTGCAGAAGCCGTACTCAGTAAGGAGGGGGTTGCCCTCGTCGTCTTCTTGAGGGTAGACACTTGACGTGGTTACACCATTGGTCATGGTCTGGTCACGATACTCGCGGAAGTGGAAGATGTTCTTCTTCTCATTATAATGCACACTTTTAACTACCTTTGGCCTGATGAGAGAACATCGTGTGACAATGCCCTCGATTGAGACCATGTGGTTGAGGTGGTTCGACGACAATGTCCTCGGATTGCAAGAGTTGAGACCGAAGCTACCTGCCCAGGCGCAGTAGTATGGAACTTCCGGATCAGTCTGGTCCGGTCTTGCCTGTGGCACGGTCTTGACGATCTCCTTAAGAGCATGGTTGAAGGCGAGAGAGTACTCGAAGGGATCATATAGCAGACCATCGGCTAGTTCTGCATTGTGATCGCGGACGTGGTCTAGGTTGACTACTAGTCGCCTTAGGTTCTTCTGTAGCATCAAGATAATATCGGCCCGGTAGCTTCTCGCATGATGGTCGTCTGTTCAAAGGAACATTTGTCAGCGTCGTGTCCGTACCGTCTATACAGTATTCACGGGAGGGCAACTGGGAAAAACACAACTCACGAGGATCGAGGAATTCCTCGGCCAAGCGGATACGCTCCTTCGCGGCTTCATCTCGAAGCATAAAGCTGTCCATGGTGTTTCGATTCTCTCCAATTGATTGTGCTGATATGATAAAGCAGTCAAACGAGACAGTTGACGAAAGTGACCGTCGCAAGTGGTGGTGGTGGGGGTGCCTGCAAATGTTTAGGAAAGGGGAAGGAATCAAAAACCCATGTCGCGTCTTTCCGTGGTTTCGAATTAGACCGCGTTTTTCGCGACACGCGTTTAAGAGCTTGCAGCCCGCTAGGAGGTACATGTACTAGGTATCTGCCCATTAAAGCTTATTGCGGTAATCTGTTTACACCGATATTCCCGAATGAGTTCATGGAGGTACCTAATAAGCTGCGAAGTAGATACCTAACGTAAATAAACCTCGGAAATGGATTATAACTGTCCTGCATTATTATTGTTCTTATAATTATTGTTACCTACTCCGTAAATCTGTATTTTATACAATACACTTCGCTGCAGTCCTGTTCAAATGCGAGACAATTCATGCCTGCAGTCGAAGCCGACAGAGCAGGTATTTCCCCGATTGGTTTCGAATGTTGTTATGTAGAAGGATAGTGGAATCAAGAGTTACAACCTCTAGTGGCTCTCCGGGCGCTTAGAACGGCTAATTAATCGCGGATAGAAATAAAGTTTATGCTGTTGGTTCTCGTACATACACTACCTTGCTCAGTAGTAGATCTCATACATAATAGACCGAAGCCTATTTGAAGGATGAACCTTTTCCTATGCTAAGAAGGGCGTCTTGTCTAGGTCGTTTCTTTTACGTGGACGGCCGCGCTAAAATTGCATTTTATGGTATCTCGTGCGTACCTAAGCGTGTGTTTTCATGTGTCCGTTGTAAGTGGCATCGCGGCTCTCTTGCGAGTTTCGCTTCTCCGGGGGCAAGGCAGGGCCACGTAGAGTGTTGTATTCCGATTTACCCCCCAACTATGATAACGAGGACGGAAGCAACTTTATGGGAAATGAGATACACGATTAATAATCCGATTTCGATGAATTACCTACGTCCTGAGGCTCGGATCCAATAGCCACCGCACCTGAGCGATGTCACTACATGCTCATGAATCCTGAAGGTTGAAGGCAGTAGGCTGCTGCGACACTTGATGGCTGGTTATCCGTGTTCGTCTTTGCTCAGAGCGGAAACGGGTATTGGCGAGTCTGATTGTTACACTGCTGGAAAGGGACACTCTGCTACTACTTTTATCGTATAGACAAGGTGAATGGCTTAATAATGCCGGTCCTTTGATGCAATGTTGTAGTATTTTAATGGTAGCACTGGGATTAGCGTATCGGATCTTGTCCTGATGTTGAAGCCAGTTGCCGTGGCTCATCCCTAATACCAGCATACTGATCTTAAGAGACACATATCAAGACCTAGATCCCAGGGTCTTAAGATTGATTGTAACCTAGAACTGACGAGACGTCTGTGGTCTGTACGAAATCAATCTCGTGGTATCGCGTGTGGTTACTCTATATCCAACATACAAATTAGCTTTGATCTGTTGCGGAACATGTCACTTTCGATACTCGACCATTGCCTGAGATCATATTTGTATAGTGTTGATCTGAAGGATCTCAAAAGGTTCAACTAGAACAGGCGACTGTCTGGTCTGCTGGTAGAACGCATGGTTTCTCTTTAGAGCAAGTCGATCCGGAATTCCATCATGGAATGAGCATCTTCGACATCACAGGCAAAGTTGTGGTTGCCGGTGGATGTACGATCTGCTGAAACCCTTCCGTCTGCACTGCAATAGAGCATCAGTCACACCGCATTAGCAACTCATAGCACATATGACCACTCATGATCCGGTTGATCCCCATTTCACCGCCAATCATGTTGAAGTTTATTAGAACCGGCGAGATCTTAATCAAGTACTTACGGATCCATGGCTTTAAATGTGATGTTGACTGCAGGATGGTCCTAGTGATGGGTCAAGATAGGGGACACGACTGATAGATTCGGCAACGGTCCGTGGTTCGAGTTGCTTGATCACGGCTACACAGATAGATATCCGAAGAGTCGAGTACTCTAGCCGACGCTAGTGATTGGATCTAAGGCGCAGCGGCGGCGGCGGCGACTGGACTAAACTAAATTCGCACCGACATTGATCATTCTAAAAAGGAGACTCGATGAATGCAGTCATCTTTCCCTTTGTGTCTAGGTTTGTTTGCCGCCCCAGTATAGTACATAGGGCCATGGATAACGATATTACAGCTATCGTTGCAAATTGTTGTCAAGTTGGCTATCCAGTATCGTCAGTTTCGACCACACCATTACCACAACTGCCAAGACGTATGACTAGGCAAATTCGGGGAGTCTCCCTTTGAGGTATGATCAAATAGGTGCTTGAGAAGAAGTGTATACTGTGGGATTATAAGCGGTCAACCAGGAGTCCCACTTGAATAACAGATCAAGGACGCGTTTAACAGACGAGCTAGCGGCTAGCTACATGTACTTAGTCATGCACAATGCATGACTAGACAATCCTCAATGTAACCGTGACGGCATTGAGTCAGCTAGTAAGCTTCGACCTACCCGTCATCAAGCGAAGTCGGCATGCCGAGTCTTAGCTTAATACTGCCCGGCTTTCCGATGGATGACTCCCACTTGCCGACTTGGTATATTGGTGGAGGGGTCAGCAGAAAGTGCAGGTATCGCTCCTCACATCTGGCCGGAAGAGCTGCAGTCATGAATCTCAGCTAGGGGCGGTTTCTGAAAAGAAGTAGGTAGTGATCAGTCTGATTCTAGAACCAGTCGATATGCAAGAAATGGATCCCACGGCCACAGGCCGCATAGTCGACTGATATGGTATTCGTCGAGGTCCATCCGGCCACTGCATACTAAATATTGTGGATCCACAGAGCCGATACCGAAGGTCTTGCTGGTGAGTTTGGGGGTTTCATGGTGGTGTGGGAAACGGATATTTATATCAAGGGAAGCGCTGAGTGGTCTTATGTTCCCCTGGATTGAATATGACTTAAGTCGGTTACTGAACTCACGTACAGTGGTACGTATAAACAAAGCAAAGCACGTTCGCAGAAGATGGCGGATGAAACTGAATCAGCAGTACTTTACCGAAGCCTTCATCGTGATTTCCCTCGTATAATCCACGGGGAAGGATGTTATCTGCTGCTCGAAGACGGACGCAAGATCCTTGATGCATCTGGAGGCGCTTCGGTGGCCTGTCTTGGCCATGGAAATACCCAAGTCCAAGAAGCCATCATAGCACAGCTTCGAAAAATAGCATATTGCTCGACGATCTTCTATACAGCTGACGTCTGTGAACAACTTTGTCAAGCGTTGGTTGACTCTACACACGGCCATATGAGACGTGCATACAGTGAGTAACATCTAGAGTCATTTATTTCTCTTCCTTCCTAATTTAGGGGCAAAATTTCCTGTTCAGACATATTCAGGAGTTAGAGGCTCCTGAAATAGGTCTTGAAACCAAACTGTCAAGAGAGGAAACCATACTAACGCCGGATCCTATAGTAATCAATTCAGGTTAGCGCTGATATATTGTAGCAAGAACATAGTCTCGGAAGGCTGACCTAGATCTAGGTTCTGAGGCCATGGAGGCTGCGATAAAATTGTCAAGACAATATTTTCTTGAGAAAAACCCGGCTGAGCCTGCCCGAACAAAATTTATTTCAAGGAACCATTCTTACCACGGAACTACCTTGGGATCTCTCTCGATGGGAGGCCATCTTGGCCGCCGGGCGAAATTTGAGCCAATGCTTCTCGCCAACATGTCCAAAGTGTCCCGTTGCTTCTCGTTCCGTGACCAAGGCGTCAATGAAACAAATGAGGCGTATGTATCTAGGTTGGCCGATGAATTGGACCAGGAGTTCCAAAGACTAGGCCCAGGTTAGTATCTCTCATGTCGTACCTCGTTCGGCTTGTTTTAGACGCAATTTACTCCTAATGTATGAGTTTGGAGTCCTGTGTACTTTATTTACTTCCGGTGGCTCCTAGCAACCCCTATGCATAGTAGTTGCTAACCACTCAACATTGAGTAGAAACCGTCTGCGCTTTCGTGACAGAACCAGTTGTGGGAGCGGTTCGTGATTCTTCATAAATCGAACTTCCTGAGGCTTGCCCGTGCTGATCTATGTATCAAGGCCCTTGGCTGCGTTCCGCCTATGCCTGGGTATTTTAAAGCGATGCGGGCTGTATGTGACAAATATGGCGCACTTCTGATTCTTGACGAAGTTATGTGCGGAATGGGCCGAACAGGTACAATCCAGTAAGAATATTTCCGAAATATTCCCTTTCTCTCGACTCTGCATTGGAGTCCACACTCATGAAGTTAGCCGCACAACCTAGAACGACCCTCGGTTCTTCCATAGGTAGAAGTTGCTGACTTTGGCTATTATAGTGCTTGGGAGCAAGAGGATGTCGTACCCGACATTCAAACCTTTGGTAAATGTCTTGGGGGCGGATATCAACCCATAGCCGGATTGATGGCGAATGATAGAGTTATGAGCGCCTTGAAGAAGGGGACTGGGTAGGTTTCTGTAGCCAATGCCTACTTTCTCCGAGTTGTTTTAACGACACTGTCTCTCTAGAAGTTTTGCACACGGTCATACCTACCAGGTCAGTAATCGAGTCGTTCTTTGCTATTTTGGATTGCTAAAAGGGGTGGTGGTATACTCCCAAACGACGACTTCAGAGTCAGCTCTTCGTTGTCTGAACTCGATCACGCTCCCAACACTATTGTAAACCCGCTGAATAGGGTAGTTACTAATTCTTCAACATGGAGTAGGGCCACCCTATCGCTTGTGCTGCAGCCCTCGAAGTCCAAAGGATCATCCGCGAAGAGAAATTGATGGAAAACGTTGGTGTGATGGGAGAATTGCTGATGACAAAGTTGAATAATCTCCTCAGTGACCATCCCAACGTTGGCAACATCAGAGGGCGGGGCCTTTTCTGGGGAGTAGAGTTTGTTTTGGATAAGACGACAAATAAGCCGTTCCCTGAGGCTGCTGGGGTGGCTGCAGGAATTGCCGAGCTTGGTCTAACAGAGCCGTACACTATTGCTGTTTATCCAGGTTCAGGAACAGTAGATGGTGTGAATGGTACGTATTGCGGAGTTCCTTGTTCCTTTTGAGCCTGTCTCAGGGGCTATTTGGATCTGTTCGGGATGTCTCAAGAGTTTAGAGTTAAGACCCTGGCGTTGAGATCTTAGAGATGGGAATTGGGATTCTTGAATCGTTTGAAAGGGGTATTTGCTAATTCCGGGCTATCGACAGGCGACCATATCATCATATCACCGCCTTACAATGTCACGGCGCTGGAGATCGAGAAGATCGTAACAACAGTCCAGAGACTGATCCGAGACTATTTTGCTTCTTGGGGCATGCGGGAGTGAAGATGGGTAGCGTCCGAGAATCTTGGAGCAACGGTTAAGCCGAATAGTAGGTGCGTGTAAGGCAATACCATTATGACTGAGATACAAAAGATATTAACGAGTCTAAGGCAATCATTAACCCTGACGTATATGACTGCGATACCACTTGAATTTGTAAATAGCCAAGAACCTTGACATTAGTAAATAAAGAGAATAAGTAGTCAATAAATCCTAAAGCCAAGTGAAGGCCAGATAATAGAGGGGTTCGCAGTGAACTGCTTATCTCTAGAATCTAGTTTAAGAGAGGGTTCATATGATCTGGACGTTGTCGTCCCATTATAGGCAGATAATACATCATAGGGGTCAGATAGGAATATACTACAAAGAGTACGAGTTCTGTGTATGAGTTGTAGGATTTGTAAGTGATTGGTTGTTGAGGTAGTCTAAATTTGTATAGTATATGTAGATGAAGAGAGAGTGATTGAAGCTCTCTGGCTGTACATACCTAATTGACTACGGGTTCGTATGGTAGAGTTTCTCAGTGGGTCCAAGCACCAAATTAGGTCGGCTTCATTCTTTAGCGCAGCATCTACTAACCTAGTAACCTACCTAAACCACCATCCACCGTCCACCGTCCACCATCCACCATCTTCACCAACTACCTACCCACCTACCTACCTAACCTAGATGTCGCGATCCCTGGAAATAACAACAACGGTCATCACCATTACAAATAGACGCGCCCATACCATCATCCACCAATAACGAAATAAAAATCATGGCTGTCGGACTAACGAACGGTCGACATGCCGCGGACGAAGAGGCCCGTGCCGAAGTCGACGTGCTCAACTCTCGACTGGAAAAGACGACTCAATTGACCAAGAAGATCCAAGCATGCCTTGGTAGGCTGGAGGCCACCGGGAAGAGTGTTCGCGACGTCTCTGGTCCTCTGACAGGGGAGACGAAGAAATTGCAGGTTCTGGGGAACAGTGCGTTTACTCTTGCGCTGCTCTCACAATCTCATGTGGCCTATACTAACTCGTAAACCCTCACCAGACATCGACGCAGTTATCGCAGCTATTGAGCGACTCCGCCAGCCCGCCGATTCTAAGCAAGACGAGGAAGCTATCATCCGCCAGGGCCCCGAGAAGGCTGGCCTGGCAAACTACCTGAACTCGATCAAACGGTTGAACAAAGCACTGAGCGACATGAAGGCCTCGAATCTACGCGCGAACCAGCAGACTATGGCAGACCTCCAACGCCTGATTCTGTCTGGAAACATGCAGCTCGAGAACTCATTTGACAAGTTGCTTCGAGCCGAAACACCCCGAGCCGTCGAGCCGCTGAACTACATCACTAAAGACAAGCCGTTCCCTCTTCTCACACAGGACAAGATTTCTCGCTTGAGCTTATTGAATTCTTACGTCTCTGGCAACTCAACATCTGAGAACCCTTTAATCAAGATATATGCCGACGTGCGAGGGCCGTATTTGTCGCAAACCCTGGTTAATCTTGCTTACGCGAGCGTGAACACCGCAAGAAAGAAGAGCCCTGATGCCATCTATCGGGCTGGCACCAATGGGATCGGCGTGTATGCCCAGGCAATGGAAGGTTTATTTGTGGCCGAATACGACAACATTTGTGGTATCTTCATGCGACAAGACTGGGGACCTGTATTCCAGACGGCCTGCCAGGCTTCGCTGGCTGAGTTGGCGCGAACGATCCGGGAGCTAAACAATCACATCAAGTCGCATCTAAATACCGACTGCTTTCTTGCATACGAGGTGACAGAAATCATGTCGAATCTGTCCAACAATCTTGAGACACGTACAGGGGAGCTCAAAGCTACTCTAGCCGCAGCGCTCAAACCGGTGCGCGAAACTGGCAAGCTTTCACTTGCCGAGTTGTTGGAAGATACGAAACGTAAGGTGGGGGCTATCCAGGCTTTGCCGTCCGACGGATCGCCAATGCCTGTGGTGTCTGAGACGATGCAACGATTGCAAACCATGGTTGACTTCCTGCGACCTATATCAAGCATTATGATATCCTTGGGCGATGGCGGTTGGAAGTCGACCGCCGCGGCCAACACGAGTATGGACGGGATCCCTAGTCTGGCATCGTTCGATATTGGCGCGGACGGAAAAGAGATATTTGCACACTACTGCACTGATACGATAGATGCGCTCATGTCAGCACTCGAGCAGAAAGCGAGGATATTGCTGAAAGGCAAATCACTGTGGGGAGTCTTCCTAGCTAACAGCGTGACCATCATCGAACGTATGATTCGCGATTCCGGCCTCAGACCGCTGTTGGAGGGAAGGCTCGGTGGCTTGGAGGGCTGGCGTAAGAAGGCAAAGGCCCTCTACGCTGAAGCCTGTAAAGACGTTTCGATGCATCTGTTTGACGTGATTCATACCAACCGGGCCCAGCGACCCCCTTCGGGTTCGTCCGAATCCGCATCAATTGTAAAAGGACTCAGCAGCAAAGACAAAGAGAACATAAAGGGGAAGTTCAACATCTTCAACGCATCTTTTGATGACCTTGTAAACCGGCATAAGACATATAGTATGGAACGAGAGGTTAGGCAGATGTTTGCCAAGGACATGCAGCAAATGCTCGAACCTCTATACAATCGCTTCTGGGACCGTTACCACGAGATAGACAAAGGCAAGGGGAAATATGTCAAGTATGACAAGTCGTCGATTGCCGCCGTCTTCCAGAGCCTATACTGAGATGTCGATTGATCTACCGACCACGATGAGCAGCAGCGGGACACCAGACATTTGAGTGTTGGTGGCCGTCCCGAACTGATGCTACATCACTTTTGAGAAACGCTGATCATCAGGCCACTGATTCACGACTATGGCATTAGCCAGGTTCACATGCGTAAGTCAATATTGATCATCACTGGACATTTAGAGCATAGTTAACGTATGAAAGCGGAAGTTAATAATCAACAGTTTGAATTATATACATGTATGTGTGTGGGGTGGGCCGAAAAGACAGGGTGACCGAATTGAGGAAAGATTCACCACTGACTTCTGCACCGACGGTTTGTTCATGCTTAAGCGACGGGTTGTTATTATTATCTTGCGCGATACCCTTTTCAGGCCACCTTGATTTTATGCCCGGAAGCACGGGGTGGATCGATTGGGAATCGCCATCTGCAAGGTTCGGTTATATGAGGATGCCTTCACCTATACCGACCGCATGATTGATTTTCACGGCAGTCGTAAGGCACTGACTGCTCCTGAATGCATCCACAGGGCAGCTGAGATATCGAAATATGATATGTGACGGGGTACATGTTAACTAGACAGAAAATACATGCGCGCATCGACGATCCCAAGAACGGCGAAGTAGCAGACTCTCTATGAGAAACCCCCCGAGGGAGAACCCTTTTTTTACCCCAGAAACGAAGTTTTGGACGCCGTGGGAACTAGGCCATCTGTGTTGCTATCGCTTGGCATGTCGTACTTAAGCACAATTCTTCCTACTTGGTCGACGTGCATGGAGGAAGCTAGTGCTTCCTGGTCCTTGGCCATCAAGGTGAAGTCGGTGAAGGTCTCTCGTCATGGTTGATATGCGAGAAAGTACCGGCGTCAGCCCGGGGTTTTCACTATCTGGTACAGAATGCTCGATCCGGTGCTGTCGATTCGATGTGACCTTAGGACAGGGACAAGGAAAGACGGCTCACCTTATGTGTGGCGGTTGGTTGACCCCGTCTGCCATATTCGTCACCCAATATCCCTGAAGTGGACCACACGTAGCAACGTGGCTCTAGCTTCTAGACCCTGCTTGCACAATCTACCCCTCTTTCTTGGACAGTGTATGCCACCAAATTGGCGCTCTGATGTTATCCACGAGCGTTGGTCTTGACCTAGGTATGTCACCGTAAGGTATCTATCAATCTCCCTGGCTAATCACTCTGGCTGCTCACTCACCAGTTTCTTTCACATCCCGGTCGACTTACCTGTTACACGACAGGCAGCAGCAGACCAGAACAGACAGCAGACAACACGACATGGAGGTGCCCAACCTGACTTCCACATTCGCTCCCGCCGGGCTGACTCTGTTGGCGATCATCTTGATTTCCCAGCAAGTGCCAGGCTTGCCGTGAACTCTATGTACAGTTTACATGTCATATGTTATGTACGCTGCAGCAGAATCACCCGAGAGCAGGCGGAGAGGGAGCACGGACTGTCAATCCTTTTCCCGTCATTCTAGTTCGCCCGCCCGGTGCGATTGCAGGATGCATTGCTGATGGCAGGAACGCATCGCAGCGAATGAGACGATGCACGCCCTGCCCTCCTGCACCTGCAACCAGGACAGGTCACGATTCACGCTGCAACGCACCATGCCAGGCTCCACTGGCCGCCGTTCTTCATATCTCTAGGTAGGTAGGTTGGTAAGCAACGGGGGTCGCCTGTCGGCCACGCAACTGCGAACTGCAAAACGGCCTGCAAGCGTCCATCTTACAGGGCTGGATCGTCTCGCTGCAGGCTAATACACTGCAGCGGTGCTCGCTCGCTCGCACACACACCCTCACGTTCCCTGCCTGATCGTGTGGGTGTGGCCTGCTCGCATCATGCGCCCGATGCAGTAACTGGCCTGCCCCGTTTTCTATGCCTGCCGTCCGCACAACCCATCTTGCTTCACCGAAAAAACTGGGGACGGTAGCGACGAAAAAATGGGCAAAGTAAGCATGCGTGCGTGCAAGCAAGTCTACCCGAACACAACGACACGGTTACGACGCGTCCTCACCTCATGAAACCGTGCCACTTCATGCAAGCACTGCTTAGCTGCTTGACTAAAGCAAGCAAGCAGGTCCCAGGTGAGGATTATCAGATATCAGGTGTCGAGACCAGCGAGTCGAAACACGGAGGAACTGCCCGGTGTCACGCCGACCCTGATTGGACTTTGGTCGTTGGTCGTGGAGAAGGAAACCTGACTCAGGACGGTGGAGGAGGATACTACCACGTACATGCAATAGCAGCAGCAGCAGCAGCACGATGAGCTTGTTCCTGATGACCGCTTACTTGCCTCTTACCAAATAACCTGCTGCAGGGAAAAAATCCCCGATTCTATTTTCGATCCCAGTCCACGATTATCACATGTTGCCGCTGCAGCCTGAACTATTATGACATGTATATGTCTTAGAGGGGTAAAGTTCACCACAGATTCTGGGACAAGCTGCTGCCGGGAGAAATGGCTGTTTGCGGAACAAGCCGTATAACAACCAACCTAATTCAACGTATCCCAAAAGACCCCGGGGTCCAAGAAGAAGAAAAAGAAAAAATTAGGGACCCACGTAGCCGGGATCTCTCTCACTATACTTGTAGATGGACGTTGATAATTAAAATGCGTGTGTCAGGTCAGATCATGGAGACATCATGAGTAATCCATCCTTCTCTACCATCTCGGGGCCTAAGTTTGCCGACATGTCTGCCGATCCCGTGCCGCATGGCCATTGAGGAGCCGATGGCGCTCGGAGCTTAAAGGCGATGGGGACCGTAGGATTGCGGCGATAGAGACCCAAGGTATGCAAGGCGGTGGTTCTCGGCATGGGTTCACACAGGATAATATGGCCATAAATAGACCCTAGCGTCCTTCAATATAACATGCGGGCAATGATAGGTGTGGTGGATATATCATGATGCATCTGATCTATTGTCATATATTGCTAGCAACCTTGGTATCAATTCATCATCAACATCATCAACAACAAATGCGTAAGCAAGCAGGGGGTGGTTGGTGGTGAGATGGGAATGACTCGGTGTAATAATGATCTCGACCACAACATGTGATCCCCAACTCTTCCGGCCCAAATTGTGTGTGCGCGCGCGTGACAGCAGGTATCATCGAGTAAATAAAGAAAATAGATGAAGGCAGGAGGAAATGAGGTGATTGATAACTCCAGATTTCCCCAAAAAGATGAATCCGATTCCCGAAACTTCCCTTTCCATGCAAATAAACAATATGAATGGGCCCCCCCTCTCGTGACCACCCATTCCCACCACACATACACACACACACCCAATGCGTGACGACATCGTTCGCCTATTTTTCCTATTTGCTCCCGTAGACAGAGAGAGGGCGGGTACTCGTACCCAACCCTCGTCGGGGTTGTTGAACTTCCTGTCGTGGCATCCCGTAGGTAGTTGCTGGCTGGCTGGCTGGCTAGGCTAGGCGGGGGTCATCGTCAAGGTCGACGTCGGCCCCGACTTAGGAAAAGGGCTGAAAGGGGAAATGCCGGGGCTCCCCCCAGCAGGCCTGGCCGCTACTCCATATTCCACTTACCAGCCAGCCAGCCAGCTATTCGGAACCGAGATGTCGAACGAGTGGGGGGAGGAGCACAATGATCCACCACCAAACCAACCAGCCTGCCATCCGGAGGAGGGAATGTGAACAGAAACACGAAAAAACCACCTGAACCAGCCAACCTAGCGCCCCGAAATAAATGATCCGCCCCTGCTCCTGCAGCCCAATGTTATGTTATGTCCCTTTCTCTGCACTGAAAAACACCCAAACGAACTCCGGTTCGTCCCATATTCCCCCAAATCGGATAAAAAAGGAACGAGACGGAGGAAGAAGGGGAGAGAAAAAAAAAACGGGAATGGGGAAAGGTAAAAGGTAAAGGGATAAACATAAATCCGTAGGTGAAGAAAGGTAGATGGGCTACATGATGCAACGAGAGTGGTGCAACAGCGTGCCAGGATACATGAAAGCGAACCTTCCATAGCTATGGGCGGAAAGGGTCCATTGAGACGAGGAGAAAACGGAGACGTCGGCGGCGGCAAGGGGTGGGAGAGAGGGGGGAGTTGCAATGCAGCATGCAGCATACACAGCATACATCTATAATGCGACGTAGGCCCCGAACCTCGGGAGAGCTAGCTAGCAGGTAGGCAGGTAGGCAGGTAGGTAGGTGTCGACGTACCAGCCAGCCAGCCAGCCAGCGAGCGCTGCGTCGTCTGTCTTTGTCATACCGTCGTCGTCCGTCAGCCTTGCACGCGATGCGACCTAGGTAGAGACAGGCAAGGGGAGTAAGCGAGCGAGCGCGGCGGACTCCCCTCCATGGGTAAGGAATGGCGTTGAGAGCAAAACTAGATGAGTAGCTTGGCTCTGTTTTTTTTAACGACTCTTCTTATTCGCTTTTCGTCTCTCCTCGTACTTGAGCCGCCATTGTAACTCATGGCTAGCGAGGAACGGCAAAAGAATGGCTCCAGTATTTTCAGATATCTCGCTGTTTATTGTGCGTGTATAAGTGCAAGTGCAAGTGTGTATGCAAATCGTTCAACATGCTGGGAAAAGTGGATGAAGTGGATATGAAGTAGGTAGTGGTGGTGACGCCTCATTAACACACAGTAACCGAAGAGGCGCGCTCGAACGGTGTTCTAGAGCTGCCTCTGTGGCTTGCATCCGAAGCGGAGGCGTCGACGCCCTTAGTTGGGACACCGCGGACAGGCGTAGTTGGATCCGCAGTAGTCGTGAGTGCCAAAGTCGACCGCCTTGCAGCAGAAAGTGCAGCAGTGGTTGACAAGAGGTTGATCCTCCTTGACGGACATGATGACAAAAAGGGGTGGGCAACCTAAAGATGATGGTTGTGATGTAGTTGAAGTTGTGTTGTTAGGTCCCAGTTATGTTTGGAACTCTTAGCCTATGACTGGTGCAAGTAGGTATGTATAACTGAGATAGTAGTACACGGGGCGTCTTGCTAGTGTGAGAAGTTGAAGTGTGCTTGTATGTAGTTGGTTGCGGCAGTATAGTAGTGTATATATGTGTAGATTGTTGTGAGATGCTTTACGTGTAGATGTTCTGTAATGGCAATGAAAGATGTGAAATAGAGTTGGTTGGCTTTGGGACGGGCCTAAGTTTATATATACTCATCGTGGACGCCTAGTTGAACCTTGATGATGAGAGATAGAGAGGATAAGCCATGAGGGCCGGGGTTAGGGGCATGGGGCTATGCTACATGTAGAAATAGAGACGAAATTAGTAGGGGAAAAAAATAAATAAAAAGGAGGCGAATAAAAAAAAATATATAGTATATGAAGCCATGTATGTATATATCCCGGAGTATGTACATACATAGACAGGCCCATTGGCGGGTACAGGCAACACACAAAAGGTGCCCAATCTTATCAACGGAAAGCCACGGGACTATGGGCGTTGGCGCAACTTTGCGTGAGTGGTGAAGAGCAGAAGGGATTTGATGATTACAGATTGTCTATGGTAGACCAACCTAGAGATGCTGTTGCATGCAGCGGTGTGTGCCCACAAGAATTCGGATCACGGGGGTTTTGGACATGGAGATATTACTGTGTGCCCGCGTACCTATGGCGTACCTATGGCCTACCTATGGGTGAGAGATGAATTAGGAAAGAATCTGGAAGAGCACCCTGCATCCATGTTCGTAACATGTACGTAGTACAAGCACACAGAAGCACGTTGCCCAATGGGCAAGATCTGCACTAGGAAGCTTGGGCGGGTGCTGGTTCGGGTTAGTGCTGAGATGATATGTACACTAGAGATGATACGGATCCGTACTGCGAGTAGATATTCTTAGTGAAAATAGGTATTAGTGCGCGTACGCTAGACATGTAACTTACTATAAGTCGACAGAAACCCCAACGAGTTGGGCGGTGGGGCCGGGGTCGAGTGTCGAGGGGTCAGCAAAGTATTCGTACACAAATTGACCAAACTACTAACCTGTATAAGTATGTATGTACGAAGTAGAGGTAGCGTATGCGGTATGTGTGCTGGTATGTAGAACTAACAACAGATTTCTTGGTACAGGTATATGAAAAATAAAGGTAGCAATGAGGGGTGGGCAAGGGGGAAAAGGAGGGGGGGATTAAAAGACGACCACCTGCAGTTGACTGACAACTTACCTAGGTAATGTTCCATAAGACCCAATAGTGGGACCACCGCCGACATGATATGCTGTGCAACGGAGTATCAGGGAAAAAGCGAGGAAAAAACAGAGAAAGTGGTGAGATGTGAGGCTGATGGAAACCGGCGAAAAGGGATTATTGGAAGCGAATGTCATCCTTCCATGCACCCAGGTATATACCATACATACATACATACATACATACATGCCTCCATGGTATAAGCGTTATCTCAGTACTACCAGTGTACCAACTCTCAACAGCAATGCACTGCACGGCAGATAACCAGCTAACTGTACGTAGTAGGCCGATAACTTCCTACCTATTTCATCCCTATTGTATGTAGCCAGATGCATTCTCGGGTATCATTATTTACTACAATGTGCATACATACACTAACTAACTTGTACTAAACGGCGTCCGTTGTGGAGACGCTATTTTTCTTTTACTGCAGAAAGTAATCTGTCAGTCTGTGGATGAGTAACCACACATGAACTGGAGATGTGATCTATCTTTCTTTCTTACGGTTTACTTTCTTTCTCTCCTTGCTGGCGGACAGACATTATCCTACATACGCAAGATAGATTATACTATACGTGATATTCCCTGTGGATCGGTTCTTAAGGCTGATGGAAACCTCTCGCGAACAGTGTACACATTACATATATGTATATAAATGTATGTATCGTATCGGTGGATTTCGGAAAACTCCCTCCCTTGTCACCAAGCTGCAGGTGCTGATGAAGATGGACCGGCCGGTCATAACGCAAACCCAAGGGGGCTGCTGCAATTGAAGATTGCCTGATCCAAGTGATTTGCTGCTCACGTACGTGCTACGGCAGCATGCGGCGGCATCGGGAGCCAACTGGTTCCTGAGTCACAACATACATACCTACGCCATTACAGACAAAAGGGTAGCTGGGTAGCTCCGTATCCAAGTGCCCACCGTGTATCCCTTGTTTCACAAACAAGATGATGCTTAAACTAATATCAGCTGATGATGGATGCCCATCCCGTCATGATGCAGCGTCAGCACTTACGTGCTATGGTTGTATATCGGAGCTTAAGGTCAGTGTCTATCACTTTTGACATTTGACAGGTCAATACCGCAAAGGCTACCACACTGCGGGTTTGCTCTCCCCTGTAATCTCACGAGCAGCAACTTGAAAATCTCAGTCCTGAGTCTTAACTCTGGGATGCGGCGTGTGACTCAACACGTGGGTGGTGGAACCGAGTTGGTGGTCGCTGGCGACGCTATGCTGCATGATGATGCCTCTTGGATGGTTTAGCCCTACCCTGGAATATCCTACATTGTACGTCGTCTGGTCTTCGCGCTCTTCTACATAATAGTTAGGTTGTTAGTGGCTTGCCTTGGCTCGGTTCCATCGGCATTCGCTTTCTTTGGGGTTGCCCTATCCACTTGCTGTTCAAATCCCGGTACCTAGGCATCCTCTGATGGTCCTGTTTGCAAGTTATCGACATCTGCTCATGGGCTTTTTCCAAAGTTGCATGCCATTGGCCCTACTTGTTCGTCGTGCCTCCCAAGAGCATCACAAGGTGGTAGGTGGATTCAGGGTTTTCGATCGCTTAGGCCACACACATCCATCCATACTTACATACTACATCATCTCGTAGGGATTCGGAGGCTAACCTATCTACCTATCTGATACCCACACTCACAAGATGCGATGATTTTATTAGTCTCATCGCCAGATTCAACGTTGTATTCTTTCACCTTTATCCCGTTCCATTCGCCATACCCAACTTCTCCTCTGGAACCCACTCGAGTTTGTAAGTAAGCTTGGTGGGAGAAGAAGAGTCAGGCTATGCATGCAATGATAATGAGTCTCACACCGCAATTGGCAATTTGGAGGTAAGTACTAGTTGCTCATTGCGCGATGATGATGATATGATGTAAATAATCTTAGCGTTGTAGATAATGGCGTTTCCGGCATGTGAATTGAAATGACATAAGGAGCATATCTGCAAGCGCCATCTAATCAATGTCCAATTAGGCATGCCTCGTACTGTACCTACATAGGAGGTTAGGTTGTCGACCACCTCTGTACTACGTACGGCATATGGCTTCGGTGGGCTTCAACCTATGTACACGTAGTTAGAAGGGATCAATCTGAAACACATTCAGTGGCTCGTCATCGGTGCAAAGCGAAGCTTGCAAATCTCCGTTGAACATGGCGTTCACCAGTCACGTTGTATGGAGGGAAGGGCGCGAATCACAGTCGTCGCGAGAAGGTGATCTTCTCAACAGTGGAGAATTCAGGACTAACAGCCCGAATCCACTCGCTCGGGATAGTTCTAGCCATCGACATTGGGTCAGCCATGGTTACCTTTTATTAGCGCTCTGGTAGCCTGGCGACGAGACACCTCCAATCATATACCGTACCATCTTCGACTTGGCTGGTGAAATCGCTCGATTCCTCAGGCCTAACAAGGTGCAAGGGCGGTGAGCAAGAATGATACAATGATGGGACCACTGCAGCAGGATACCGAGCGGCCGCCTAATAAATCACATTCGGGAGCAGAGGGGCTGTTGGCTGTTGGCTGTTGATCATGGCCTTAATTTATCCCGGCGTTCCTCTTTGGTATGTATTTGGCTGGACATGTTTCATATGCTGCCTCCTGTTGATGTGATGGTTGATTGCATATGATCAGGTGGTACGTAATGAATGTATGGATGATGCCGTGGGTCAACTAGGTTAGGACAGAAAGAGAGGCGGTTCCAGTGTATGTGTGTGTAGTCTAGGAACGTAGGTTAGGTAAGGTATGCAAAAGTGAGAATATCGATAATATGTCATAATAGCGAGATGGAATACTGTACCTAGAGTTGCGACCCATCAACCACCGCAATGCTAGCCGACGAAAGCCCCGGGGCTCGGGAACGTGCGCCTCAGCCCGTAGCCCGTAGCCCGTAGCCCGTCAGATTGGGTCAACCGCAAACCTTATTACGTACATACTTGCATACCTAACCTGCCTACCTAACTTAATCGTATTGGTACCTACCCCTTTAGGTATCTACCTAGGTAGGTAATCAGTAATCTATAACTACATAAAGGTATGATTGCTGTTATCCGTATTACTACATGTATTGGGTAGTACATTACACACTACTACGGTGTAAGTCAGGTCACATGTACTCGTGGGCTGTGCTTGGAAGACTAACACCATACATATATGATAGTACCTATATACAATACAACGTCGAATACAATCAATATTTTCGAAAGGAGCCCATGAACTTGTCATAACTCACATTGATACCTTACCAAAAATCGCGGTACGGCTCATAGTGCATGCATTGGCAGGCTTTGGGATCCCGCATTTGGGCCACACCCTTCTTTCCCCTGCCCTTTCAACACCTCCAGGCCTGCCTCTGTTTCGTCCAGGCCCCCCCAATACTCCCTCCCATCCATTGCATATCTCGATCTATTATCTGTCGTCTATCTCGTTTCTCCACGTTTTCCCCAAATGTCACACTTACATACAGATGCATCCACCCATGTATGTATGTAATTGCACATGGATCTCCCTGCAGACGCCACCATACCTCTACCGGTTCTTGAAACCCCGTTCTCGTCACACTCGTTCCGACAGTGGCAATCAGTTTCAGAGATAAGTCAACTGTTATCTTTGGTTTCTATTTGGCTTTTCCCTTATCGTCATGAAAAGGGCTGATCCACCTACTGCCGCGGAGGCCTGCATAAGGCAACGTTCATGCGATGATGCTCCTCATATCGATATGTCATCGTGGTCTCATTCATGCATATCGTGATGTGCTTTTCACTCATCGGCCCTATTAATTTGCGTCGTCGACTACATAGAGTATGGACCACGCTACTGATATCCATCACCTATCTAGGTAGTGTGGCCCAATCCGAGCCATAGCGAGGTCGACGGCTAGATCGTCGAGACACAAACAATCGGCTTATCTTGGCGAATATGACATTTCTTTCTTTTTCTTCTATGGGCACAATCCTCGGTGCTTAATCTCTCGGCCGCCATGCCTGTGTGTAAGTACGCGTACATACTCCATATAAGACGAGCAATCGGTTTCAAACACTAAGCTCGGTTCCGACCGATCTCCTCTCCTATTCTCTGGTCCCACTGTCCCCGTTCAGCTCCAACACCCATAAGCACCATATGAGGAAGAAGGGCTGCGCCACCTGCGAATTTGGATCGTGAACATGTCCATATCTACTATCGTTTTGGTAGGCCCGGCATTATCACGTCGAGACAAGTCTGTCGGGATGATTCACCCACTAATCCCCCTTCCCCCTCGGGCCCCTTTCTCCCGTGCGAAGATACTCTGACTGCGTTGTGACGCGCTAAATATAAAATCCTGAACTGTTTTCGGTACTTCTTTAATGGGGAGTATAATCCGGTTAAGATAATCTAGACATGAACGAGAGGTGCTATACCTGGTACCCAGAACCCTACGCGATGCGGCACATCTTTTTCGAATATCTGGAGACAGATATGGCTCTATCTGCGTCTATCTATTGGTCTAATCTTGAATGGCCAAATACACCCGAACTAGACCTCCGTCATACTCTCTGACGGCGCATGGGTCTAGGGGAAAGAATGAATAGAGGTATGGGAATAGTGACACCCGCGATGGCCAAACGGGTTCGCAACACCGTGTTTTCCCCTTAAGTTAAGATGCTGTGTGACACTCCCACAACGCCAAGAGTGCGGAATGCTCAACAGCTT
Organism: Xylariaceae sp. FL0662B; assembly: GCA_022376535.1. Taxonomy (NCBI): domain Eukaryota; kingdom Fungi; phylum Ascomycota; class Sordariomycetes; order Xylariales; family Xylariaceae; species Xylariaceae sp. FL0662B. The sequence goes on from JAJJKD010000058.1 coordinate 217,898, forward strand.
CCCCTCTAGATATTGTTCGCGGTCCTGTGACATCATCATCGAAAGACCTTTGTCTAAGATTGCACGGGAGATCGTCGCTGTCAAGCGGTCATTTTCGGAATCCCCGGAGAGGACTGTACACTTTTTTCAACTCCACAGCGGCTTAGCGCGGATGCTACTGTCTTTCAGCTGCGATATAAGATTCTACCGCTAGTCTACCGAAGGTCTAACTTACCAAAGGTAAGGTTACCTGTGTCTTAGGCCCCTTACTCGCTTGATGATGGCCCCAATGCAAGGATTAAGGCCATTTCAACCGCTACGTCTTTATCCATGAGCCCTGCTACTTCACGAACCGCAGACATGACAGGAATTATTTTCTAATGCATATAGGGGCCTCCGTGCGGTTTCCATCTCGTCAAAGGAGCCGTCTCCCAAGGATGTACCGTTCATACATCACCGCGCCAAGACTCGAGGGCTATTATTATAGACAAAAAGTTCAGGCTAGAAGAATCGTCTTTCGAGAACTAGCCCTGGCCTTCGTGCTTCGTGTCGGTGCCTGATAGGTACAATCCTCGATTGTGGCACCACTTTTCGGTCATGAGGATTAGATGGACTGCCTTGGATCCTCGATCTGTTTGTGACTTATACAGGGTTCCTACATCTCCCGAGGGACTCCGTGAATAAACTACGCCCGATCTCCAGACCTGAATGGTATACTACTGGGGTGAGGGAGATGAGCTGCTAATTCTCTCGATCCTATAGCTGGTGCGTCTTCCGAGCCTCTCCCAATGATGAGGAAGAAGATGATGACTGGTTGGGTGCATTGTTTCCGTTCTTGAGTTCGCATGTGTGCCAAGGCATCACATATTCGTAATATCGTTGCGCTCAAAGTCGACGGCAAGTGCCTTGTTAACGCTTCCGCAACCTATACAACGTCTGAGCGCCATTGGCGACCGAAATATCGTCGTCGTCTAGTGAAAGACCACCGTGTTACTTATAAGTATCAATGATTTCAGGTTATACGTTTTCCAGCGACTTCGTGCTAGCCAATGATTGCTCGATACATGCAGAAGCGACATGTGCATTGTTACATCACGTAGTGCTTGATTTTATACTGGTCCGCGGCTTGAACGCTGTTATGCAGGAAGTAAGGGCACGGAGGTTACTGATGCACCAAGGGTAACATGGCGGGCAAATTTTTCATCGACTCATCTCGTGCTCTACGTAGTAGTCACGCTCGGATGAGGCCGAATATATATAAGATGCTCCTCCTTGGCATCCATCGAGCATTACACTGCGCTACCATCGCATCCGGCACAGGAGCCGGGTTTCCGGACGTTTCATTGCATATCAATAATGGATGGAAGGCATAGATAGGGCTTTTTTGACGTCGACTACCACGATGGCTACTTACCAATTTACCTCTATTAGATAAACCTTTTTGCCTAACTCCTAGGATTTAGCGTACGCCCGGTGGAAGACACAATATGATATACGATATACGATATACAATATACAATCGACGATAGTCGGGTGCAAGTGGGTGACACGGCACCGGAGCTCAACACCTGCAGCGCCTCTTCAACTCATGTTAGGTACGGCTCCGTTGTCGGAGACCAATTTCTTGATCTCACGAGGCTGAGGCGTCGTCAGTCAAGCCATGATCCTTCGAGACTCTTGTGCTAATCTCGTGTGACTGGCTCTGCTTCGATCGGAGGACGTTATCTCAGCATGCGCCCCTATCGTCTGCATATGCCTCACGGGCATCATGTCGGCATCCATTGTGGACAAATCTCGCGCTAAGTATTGTCCACCATCTTCTCTATGTACTCTAGGCAAAAACGGGCCCCCTATTTTTCGGTCTCAAAAATCGAGTACAAGCTTCCAACATGCGGCGTGAGTTCTACCGCGAACTCGTCTCCGTCGTGGAGGTACTGCGGCGGCTTCTTTCCGAACCCGACACCAGCGGGCGTCCCGGTGATGATGACCGTTCCCGGTGGCAAGGTTGTGCCTTGCGATAGGAAGCTGATCAGCTTTGCGCAATCAAAGATCATGTCGCTGGGAATCAAGATCGTTAGCCTGGCGCCCGGTGCAGGGGCTTCATATGCACATAGACCCCCCTTCCCTGGCAAAAAAATTGCCCAATGGTCAAGGACTCACTTCAGACCGGAATGCTGCATGACTTCCCCATTCTTCGATCCGCGGATAGTAAAGGCGCTTGGGTCGGGCACAAGTGCCGCCGACACCAGGACGGGGCCCAGGGGACAGGATCCATCGAATCCTTTGGAGTAGCAGGCCTGACTCTGCGCGAGCTGGGCCGCCCTGCTCGACACGTCGTTGGCGGCCGTGTAGCCAAGGACGTAGCTCAGCGCGTCCGCCTCACTGACGTTCTTGCACGACCTCCCGATCACGATGGCGAGCTCGGATTCGTAGTCTGCACAGTCGTCTTCCAGCGTGTGCTTGGGGATGATAGTCGGCACGGGCCAGGGGTCCGCTAGCGCAGTGGCGGGCTTCCTATTGCGAGCGAGTTAGGCACAGGTGCATATATACTATACGATGCTGCATGCTGTGTCGCGTCCAATGCGGCAATTGGCAATTAGATAGGTAATACACTTACATGAACATCATCGGGATACTAGGGAGTGCCATTTTCGCCTCCTTAGCATGGTTCGCGTACTGCGCGTCCGCCATCAGCCGTTCGTTTCTCCATGTATGCTCCCTCCAATGGCGGGACTTCTATCCATCGTGATATTGACGTAGGTGGTAGGAAATCTAGGCTTGGCCTCGACCCTTTGACGCAGAAAACAGGTAAATAGGGAGGCAGGGCAAAAACCACTTACGTTGAGCCCGATGCATCGGATGCTTCCGACCTCGCTCGCAGACAGCGGCGACAGGATACGGCCGACGACCTCGACCCTGTCCGTTGGCGCGCCGGCGTCCAAGACCGAGGTGCCGCTGAATACTTGGACCTTCACGTCCTCGCCGCTGCGCACGGCCTTGCCGACGTCGACAGCCCCATTGATCGGCTGGCCGATGAGCACCGTGGAGGAGGAGGTGGCGCTGGCGTCCCCGCGCGGGACGAACCGAACGAGCCCTGCGGCAAAGCAAACCTGTTCAGTCCCCTGGCCAGTTTTCCCTTCCCACTAGGCACTGAACTAGGCAGCGCCGTAGCGGGTGAATAGGTTTGGGGTGCGGACATCGCGCTTACGTTCAAATCCCATTTTCCCCCACGTTTTTCGTAACCAAGTAGGTAAAGTAAAGTGGCTTTCGGAGGATTTTCTCGCCCACTGTATTGGAAGAAGAGATCGGGAATCGGCGATCGTCGATCGTTGTCTCTTTTCTCTTCCTCTCTTAGCAAGAAGACAATCGGCAGGCAGGCAGATAATCAAGGGTAAGTAGTATCATACTAAGTTAAGCGAAACGACGGAGCAAATGCCAGGCCACTTCTTTCACCTCACGAATCGCGCCTTGAGTTAGTTGATTGTCTCGGGAGCAACAACAGATGGCAGAATCTTGAGCTACGAACGTCTCCAAAAAGGTCAAAGAAAAGGAACCCCCAAATGATACTCAGAGCCGAAGATAACGATTGACGACGGGATATATTTCGCCTGGACCTCGGGTTATTAGGCTCCAGGTCCCTTTTCTCGGGTTTACCCCACGGAACTCCCATTTAAGCCGTCCGGTTACAATTGAGGAGCCCGATATGTATGTATAGGCTGGTTTATTGTCTGCTGCGAACCCGTGGAAAGTGGAGTGAGCGGCATGGGCGCGGGAGCAAGTGCGAAAGCAGCACTATATCTGCCGCCTCGTCAGCTTCTGGGGTCTATTATAAATCACTACCTTATCCCTATTGCCCCGGCCCCAGGCCGTATATTGGTCCCTGATACCGTACATAGTATGGACACAACTACCCCGCTTAAGACGTTCACCTATAGTATGTAGGTTATGTACTTAAGATAGTCCTAAAGTATATGGGCACGCTTCAATAAGCCAGAAGCCGATCTGACAGCGAAAGACTGATAGAGTAGGTTAACTAACTGAAGTAGTCCTAAGGATCTGACGGAGAGTGTGTTGGATATGTCCCTCCGTGGGAGGCAATAAATAGCTACTGGTTAGGTAATATCTAAGTTACATATATAACACAACATCGAAAAAGAGATGACCAATTATTAGTTAGCTTGATCGGAGTCCGAGACGTATGTAGCACATAGTCTCTCTCATCAGCGACCAAGTATGTATACTCCCCAAGTTCGCTACCCCGCCTCCCTCATCCGTCGCTACTAGTACATATCCGCCGGCACTTGATGAATGGCCGGTAGTGAGCCGGCCAGGGGTTTCACCGGCACGAGGACTAGATGACTAAATGGATAGAGGATATTTGAAGTCCTTCCACCAAGGTAGACTCAGCTACCGATAAGGATATAATACGTGGGTCTCTACCGATGTTTTTTGAGCGCTATGCTGTCTTTCCTGATATGTGGATAGGGTTCACAGCTCTCATCTCGAAGGAGTCCCTAATGTGGACCCAGCCGCTGCAGCCGCAGCTACAGCAAGGGGTTCTTGCGGATAGTGGCACAATGGCCGGGGATTTCCGTGGAGACATCACGGATGTGCGGGTCGTCGAGGGTCAACGACGGAACCCCGGGGCTCTGTTTCTTAGACCAGGTCCGCTAGCTTGGTGGTGAAAATACACGATGGCGCTGGTATCAGCACTCGCACGCACACCATGTGCTGCAGGTAGTTATCTAGATGCTAGTCTGGTGACTGAGGATGACCACAATAAGGTATTGGCTTCTTGTATATGGCGGGTATGATACCATCAAGTCCTTGTTGCGTTCTAGTATATACACATCCTCGTCGATGAGGGCATGCGATGTTGGCGATGCAGTGAATATGCGAGGTGGAATCTTGCTGGTTTCCAGCCGAGTGAGGAATGCCGTGCTGATAATAGAATGTCATCCTGGCGCTGTTGTAGTTCGTGTGAGTGTGCCCACGCTTGGCCCAATATCAATGGTTCCTGACTTCGTGATCTCGGTGATTTTCTCCGTCGTGGCAGCGGTGGAGTCACATTCTGGGTTCTTTGGTGATTGAGGATGCCTGCATGCTGCTCCTGGGACCACCATGGAGTAATGTGATCACTGTGGATCCGGTAGCCTTGAGGCATACTTATTGACACTAGCTATAAGCTGTGATGGATGTTCATGGATAGGTAATCTATGACTTGTTGCCAAATCAGTTCTTGGTGTTAATGGTCCAATGGTCCTCACTTCAATTTCGTATTCATAGACATAGCACTTGGTATGTATGATGGGATTTCTGAACCCTTTATTCCCGCTGGGGAGATAGCATCGACGTCTAACTCAATTAAGCGTTTCTAGAAATATAAGTTATTCAGCGTGTACATGTAGTTGTCCGGAGTATAACCACTGGTAGACACACTGAAAGGTCTCATGATGGCTATCGTAGTGGTTATAATACATCGAGATCTAAATCCCGAGTCTGTGTTTCGAGTTAGTCTAGGGGTGTAAGTATCGGGTATCTTTAGAATTGTAGGCCTTAAATTCCCGTTGCCTGACAGAAACCTTTCAGCAATTAGTCGCCTACTAGATCTTGTCTCATATTGAACGACTACCAAGTTCCAGCATTGCCAACATATATACTACGCCATGATCATTATGGCAGAGGTACCGAAGCCAGCGTAGGTAAACTCTTAAGTCACAACGTACCCAATCGGGTACTGACCAAAATAGGCGATTACCCCTGTCCAGTCCAATCGTGTGCTGTGACACAACCAAATCACAATGTCTTCTTACATCAATAGCAGCCAGCCTTTACGACTAGGTCATAGATAAGATTCCTCGAATCCAGACTTGGCGACGCTCCTTTTGAATCCTCCATCCGGAAGCTGGCAAGTTGCGCTATTAAGAAGTCGAGATAAGATTTGTGTAGCAGGAAAATGACATACGTAGCGCCCAGCAGCGTGGCACAGTCTAAGTACATACCCTACATATATACATGTGAATCATGCCATGGGCCCTGTCTTAGAATCCTAGTAACCCATGCCATCGACAGGGTTCCAGGTTGCTGAGAAAGGAGAGCAAGGAGAAAATAACGAATTACTACTCCATCCGGAAAGGTCGAGATACATCGGAAATTGTATGGCATGGCAAGCAGGGAAGAACATGCAGGTCGTACGTCAGGCCGCTATGGCCCGCATGGACTATCCGTCAGGTGATCCGAAGGAGTTGAGGTTCTCACTCACTACATTCGTCGCGACTTATCCCGCAACGTGGGAGCGGTGTGGCGTCGAGAGGGAGGCGGTGAGAAATGACAGGTCTCCGATATCGTATCCGAGTCTCGGATATTGCTGACGAAGCTACCTATTCCGTGCTCTACCCAAATCACACAAAATCATGCCCAACGTGATGATACTGCTTCTTGAGGCTAAGGCTACTCCTGTCGCCATCTAACTATCCAGTGCTTGATATTACCTAAGTTCGAAAGGTACTCTGTTTGGCTCTTCTATTCCGGCTTGAGGCTGCTCACCCCGCTTTTGAAAATCTCGTCTATCCTTGCTTTACGGTCCCAGACGATCTCTCCATCGCTCTTCCGTTTGAAGTACATGATCCGATGCTGCGGAATGAACTCCTCGTCTGTCTGGTCCGCCTTCCAAAGGTCAAGAGATCGCTCCTTCATACCCAGGAAACGGTCTTCGTAGCCGACGATGTAATCGCTACTGTCCTTGTCCTGATCCCATCGTAGTCTATTCATCACATCGGCCGAGGAGCGGAATTTGCCCGTGTAAGCTGGCCGTGTAGGAAGACTGGTCGGTGGTTTCCCCCTGGACTTGGAGTTGCTGATGACTTTCTCGTCGTCACGGTCTTCTGTCCCGTCAGGATGAGAATCTTCTTCTTCCTCCTCCTCGTCGGATTCATCGTCACCGATGGTGTACTCGCCCCACTCGCGGGTGTCGAGTCGCAAAGCTCCAAGCTCAGATGCCTTAACGACTTCTGTGCTCATCCAGGATATTTTGGAGTCGAAATACTTTTCGTCGTCCCGAACCTGGCTTTCAAATCTCTGTAAGACCGCCTGTAGCGAGTCTAGGGCAACCTTTTTATCATCCCTTGTCATGCTCTGTCTTTCCGTGGTTTCCCACTCATCCAGGCCGGTGAGATATGCCCCTCGGTAATCTGTGTCCTCTTCTGAAGCATCTTCATCTATAAATGGCGCTGGCCAAATCCGAACGTGGATGCTGGGGAGCCGTCTACCGATATCTTTTCTCGAGAATTAGAGCCGTGGCTAGTATCATATAGGGGATAGAGACTTACCACTGAGAAGTGTCGCACATTTTGATTCCAGCCAGCCGATAAAGCTAGTCTTCTTTGCCGAAGACACACCCCAGAACAGAACGTTGATCTTAATATAACTCTTGTATGCCGTCAAAAAGTCAGTAGCTTCCGAACCTTCCCCAAGAAAGCGTGACCAAGTCATTCCATCCTGTGACAGTAGCGCATCCGCTCGCTTGAACTCATCGGAGATGGACCGCACAGAAGGAAGTGATGCGGTATGTGCGGTATTGAGATGAGGCCCATGATAACCCAGAATTGCTATCGGCTCTCGCGCAGTCCTCACGTAACGTAAGTGTTTGTGGAAAAACGGGTCAAACACGACCCGTTTCTTCCAGTCGAAACCCGCATAGTGGTTAAAGAATGTCGTTACGATGGTCGGCACGGAGATAGGGACACCGGAGTAAGACAATAACTTACACACCCGGGCCAGGGAAAGGGAGATTTGGATACCACCTAAATACCCGAATTTGGCCGCATAGATGCCGCGCTGTTTCGCCCAGCACTTCACAAGTCGGTGTGCGGTTCTGAATGCCGCGAGATCGGGGATCGTGCGTCGCAGGTAGTAAAGATCGCGCACTGGTTTCAGCTTTGCTAATGTGTCTATCTTTAGCTGGAATACAGGGTTCGTAGATGGCAAGCTCATCGAGTGTGGAAACGTCTCGGCGATTGTGGTTGCCGGGCAGTACTGCAGATCGATCTTGACGTTCGCGACTTCAAGTTTGAGAATCGTACCCGACCAGGAGTTTACTCGCCGGAGAATATCGACACCTTTCCCCGCAGCTCGGCGAAGGTGCTGAGTAGCTAGGCGGAAGAAGGTTTCTGGACTGTTCGGCCCGATGCAAAGGCAATCGATATCTGACGATAGCGTCCAGACACCGAGCCCGTACGACCCAACGGGCACTACCACGAAAGCGGATTTCCCGGGACCGTTTTGGTCAGCATACATCCCTTCCAGAATCTCTCTTAGATAGCTGAAGGCATTCTCCCGCTTTGTGATATCTTCTTCTGATGGTATAATAGACTGTCTAGATAAAGAGTGTCTAAGCTCGGTCGCATCAGCGAGAGTAGCTGATGCTGCATTGGGATGAATCGCAACATATAGGTTGTTAGTGCCGTCAGATGGCTGGTCTGATATGCCAGTAGCCATGTCTAACGAACATCGAATTCCCCAATGGCTGCTACCGTGACTTGTTTCTGGGGCTTGACTCTTTGAATCGTCGCAGTCACTATTGGCTTGAGGATTAGCGTCCAGATTTCCTATTTTCTGGCCGAACATATTGAAGCTTGTGACATTAAACTCGTTCTGTCTCTTAAATAAAATCCTGTCAACTGCAGCACCTCGAGTCAGCATGACCTTTCAGAACCGTTTGATGGATTATGGCAGGGTTTGAAGAAATGTCTCGGGAGATTTAACTCGAATATACCCCAATAGGAGATCCTGGCTCCTAAACGGGATGAAAGGGCAAGAATGGACTTTTGGTGTTCCTTACATCGTTGAGGTCTATTATCAAGCCCGCCTTGGATACTGTTAGTGGCTAGTTTGTTCGCGGCGGGATCAAAAGTTGCGCCTTGCTCGCCCTCGAATACTTCATTTGGATTCTCTGGCTCTGATGAATCACCATACTGAACACGAGCGGAAATCCAAGAGTCCACCAGTCCAGTCCCAGTAAGAATACTCTCTAGAGAGTTGAGATCGCTCACAGCCGGCTGGGAGATCTCGTTCTTCTGCAAGGCAGCTTCGATCGTGTGTGCGCTTGTCGTGATATTGAAGTCTCCGGCCAAGATCCACGGGTTCTGAGGGTAATTCTTGGAGAGGTAATCTAAAATGGACTGTAATTCATACTTTTTCTTGGAAATAGATGCTTCTGTTAAACCGCAAGTGAGCTGGATATCAGAAAGGATGAGAGGGTGGAATGAATCCCCGTTATGCTTCCCAATATTGTCGAATTTCACAATTAAAAAGCACTTGCGAAGGTCGCGAAAGGAGAACCAGCCCCAAGAAAAAGACCACTTGCTTAATACAACCACGTTGAGATGACTGGGTAGTGGTCCAATATCGGCTTGATTGGGAGGACCGTTTGAGATGAAACAGTAGTGTTTGCGAATTTGGCTATCCTGGCAGAGAAATGAGAGGAAGTCGACTGTGACTTCTTGCAAGACTAAGATATCGGCCAATGCCGACGACTCGTCGAGGAGATTTCGAACCAAGGTCGGATATCTTGCATGAGATGGAGGGTAGTGAGACTCTGCTAGGACATTGTAACTTGCGACTGTCAAGGTTTTGGAAGCTAATTCTTGGTCAATTGAGTCTGGTTCAGTTTGATATAATACCCATTTGTTGGCCGCAGAGGAGAAAATGTATGGATGGCGACTTTGAGATCCGCCTTGCGTAGTTGTAGTTGTGTCAACATTGGTATCTGTGGGAGTGGTGGGCTCCACGCCTTTGTGAAAGCTTATGGGCTTCTCCATCCTCGACAATGCGAGGGAAGCGAGATCAACTGTACCCCATATCTTCATATGACTAGGGGCTTTCTTCTCATCCTGTACTCGTTCTCGAACTAGGATATAGAGCTTATCAACACCCCATTCGAGTTTAGGGAGTAGTTTGACCTTTTCCAATAGAAACTTGTGAGGAGATGAGTTGAATTGCTCGCTTTGTCCAATGGTCAAATGCATCTGGTAGCCGTCCGGAATTCGCTCTAAGGCCTCTAGCATAGTTTTCCTGAGACCCTTAAGCGCGGAAGCGCCATTGGCATCTTGGTCGTATATGAAAATCGTGTTTCCATGGCGATGTGAGAAGACATCTGCCGCATCCAGGCTTATACGTAGCTCATCCTTTCTGTCCCATTCTTTAAGTCGAGAAACGATCACATTAGAGGCGCTTAGTAGGCTGTCCACTCCCACAAAGGGGTATATAAGGTTGATATGCGGTGGCCACGTCTCATATGCCTTGTCGTATATCAATCTCAGGTCATTTATGAACGGCCAAAGATGTGTCGGTGGGATTATACATAATGCCGTGTCATACGAGCCGACAGATACGCCTGCGGACTGTGATGGAGATTCTGCAGCCTCCATGGGTGGATCTCGTGAGGCGTATCTCGTAGGGGATTAAACTTAGGATAGGGAAGTATATACGGTGATATTAGGTATAATAGAAACGTAAATAAGATTGCAAGATAGGGAGTTGTTTGGATGAAGCCTACTAACAAGTCTTGCACACGGACTGATCAACACGGCCGCAACTGAAAATATATAATGAATTTAGGGGTTGTATGTTGATGCTGGTGCACGGTAGCTGCGCCACTGTGAGTAATAGCTAATGAGTTGTTTCAGCGCAATGCGCGATGCCCAGAAGCCAAGTTTAGTCGGCATGAGTCACTAACAAGAATGTTCTTAGCGCCACGACCTGCTGAATTCTGGTAGGAGAATGATGCTACCTGCTCAACCCAGCTTGAATTAAAGCAGTATGGCGATGATTCAAGTCCATCTCAAATCTATCCGCGGATATGTTATTTTTGATAACTTACGTCCAATATATATCGTTGTAAAAGAATCTATTTTGGGAGAGTAACCTTAGAATGTATGTATGTACATACAGTGATTGTTATGCAAGTATGTAACCGTTATATAGGTACCTCATATAGCGACAAAGCGGGGCAAGTGTACGCGCATACCTAAGGGCCTCCAAAGCCAAAGGTTCTATCTACCGACCATCCCCCTTATTACTATTCACCTAGGCTTATTTTATTGCCTTGACTTTCATAACCGTCTGTCAAGACTCATTTTTTTTTCCTCGCCATGCACCAGTCAATTGAGTCTCAACTCACGGGCTGGTCATTGTAATGAGTTAATCGAGAATGGACTTGATTGCAAACATCCGGGTGATCCAAAGAACCCCTTCCAAGCTCGCAAAGTGGGCTTGGTTGCCCACGATAAATTATAAGGCCTGCGCTGGAGCTAAACGAATGGCACCGGATGCATATTTATTCTAATCCGAATGTTTTCCTCGTCTATTGATGTATGTGGGAGAATAAGTGCTGCAATTGGCTCAACCCGGTTGGTTGTCTTGAGAGAAGGGCGTAATTATCTTCACCAGCAACTATTATATAAAGTATGTGTAATAGGAATTCTGACTACCTACATTATAGACAAGATTTCTACTATTTTGGATGTTTGGAATAGTTAAAAGCTCTCCTGCCTCGATGCTCCTTATGTTTTCTCCGATCTATACAGCCTAGGCGTTTCTCTTCCATATCATGTCATCGCTGGAGGGGGTAACCGGCATATGTATAACAATGACATGCACATCCTCCCACCTTCATGCTAATATCAACTTACGCATACCTCGCAGACGCTCTCGCCCGGTATAGTTGGATGGATAATCTATGCGGAGAACTGTTATTTCTAGACAGTTACCCCATTTGGTTTCCCCCACAATGGAGTCGACGGCCGATATATCCTCTGACCCACGCGGTGGTCGCATTAGAAAATGTGACCAGCCGGTAGTTTACTGGCTTATCATTACCCCGCGTTATCATCATTGGCTGGCTATGTCTGTAAAAGAAGTCTGGATATATTGAATCGGCGCGGGCGGAACAGCGAGCCAGGCGTTTGGGTGGCCGGATAGCAACAGCACGACCTTTACAGTTTGATCTGTGAACCCTCACACGTCAAAGTGCATCCGCTTCCCCTTTTGCTTTTACTCCACGTCGTGAAAGTTTGGAGAAGTATTAATGTGTCTAAGGCATGTCGCAAGCGACCCAACATTGAAGTCTCATGGTCACAATGAGCCCACCTCTTCAATACGGGGGGGGGGGGGGGGGGGGGACCTCAGTCTGGAACGCTGTATTTCCAAATTTGGTAAATTTTGGACTGCTTCCGATGGGCCTCTAGACCGTTTGAAAACCGCACAGACTTATAAGGGTAACCTTTGATCTATCTGGCCCATATAGGTTCGACTCTTTCGTTTGGGTGGTTCGAACGAGACCTCGTCTCTTCATGTTTCGCTCAAGCCAGCCCAGCTATTAGGCTGCCAATATGGATTTATCTAATACGGACCCCTCGACCTTAGCTCATGATGACAGAGCGAGACTTGTTATCGGTGCAGTATGTCTTGTGTGCAGCATAGCCAGCGTCGTGGTTGTCCTTCGCTTCTATACCCGTTCTATCATTCTCAAGCAGGTTGGAGCAGATGACTACCTGGTATTAATGGCATTGGTCAGTCCCAGATGATTCTCGCCCTGGCATATATATGACTAATATGTCTCGCTTTGAAGATGTTTGTTATAGCAACAGGAACCTCTGTTTGTATGAGTAAGTAATATTTGAATGAGCCGTAGCTCGAGCCATCGGCCGCTCACATATTGCAGATACACGCAATGGTCTGGGAAAGCACCTATGGGATCTGGGTGGCCCGGAGCAGATAAAAAAGTATCTCAAGGTTTGTCCTCAAATACCTTTTGCATACCTCGAGTTAACAGCTCAATGCCAGGGCTTCTATATTTCCATTATGCTATACAACATCGCCCTCATGTTCGTCAAGTTGACGTTTCTGGTGCAATACTACCGAGTGCTTGCCGTCAAGAGGATGCGAACAATATTCCTTATTGCGATGGTCGTTATTGGATGCTGGAGTTTATCTCAAGTCCTCATATCCATTTTTATTTGTGATCCAATTTCTGGATTCTGGGACAGGTCGCTTGGTGCTAAGTGCGTCATTTCCAACCTTCTACAGTGGTACATCAACTCAGCAATGAACATTGCGACGGACATCGTGATCTTTGTACTCCCGATGCCGGTTCTCTCACATCTCAACCTACCCAGGGTACAAAAGTTCGTTCTTATCGGTATTTTCAGTCTTGGCTTCTTGTGAGTCTTTCTCCTGGCGGCTGTGGTTGAACGAAGCAAACTGACTGCTATCCCAGCACTTGCGCCATCTCTGTCATCCGCGTGAAGTACCTCAAGCAAGGAGGCGACTACTCATATGAGAATGTGGAAGCATCGGCCTGGTCCATGACTGAGTTATGCTCTGGTGTTATCTGTGCATGCTTGCCAACTCTTCGACCCATTGTCTCTAAATGGGTACCGTCCCTCTCCAATCGCCTCCACAAGGCCAATAGGGGCTACAAGCGACATTCTGGTGGTTCCCAAGCTACCCACTTCGACAGGGCAAGCAAGCACACTCGCGGAAACTCAGATTTAAGCTGTAATATCAAGCCCGGGGGCAAGGAGGAGCTTTACTATCCAGGACGTTTCGGGATATGCCACGGCGACAACGCAGATGGGCCGGGCGGGATCTTACGTGGTCACGAACCAAAAATGCCACGGCCACCATCGTACGCTCGCATTGCCTCCCATGTCCCTTACAGAAGCGCGAAGGACTACGACTGGCTGAAATCGTCGGTGACGACGGAGATAGGGGCCGATAAGAACCCACAGCCTGATTTCGACCGCAATCACTCGAGCACGACCATACAAGTGAGACACGATTTGGTAGTTCACAAATGTAGTTGCCCATCGGACTAATAGTCTGGCATAGCTATGGTTTACTTTGCTATGTCTAGGCACAATCCTAGAGGTACGAAAATTTCAAATGTCATGAAAGCGTCCCCATGGACAGCGTGAAGTGTGTCGATGTGAGGACGATTATTACAATTGTGAGTTCCACCGCGGGAGCGAAAGCTCCTCTCATATTAGCCCAGAGGATCGCAATTGGCAATCGCCTTGCCTACCTAAGTAGACTATGTTGGCCATGGTTCCTCTTGATCCTCAAATGCCACCGGCGACCTGCAAAAGCCATCACAGAATTGAAGAATGACCTTGTACCTCACCGTAATGTCTCTGGGACACTGGAATTCAGACTTTCATGAAACGTGTACAATTTTCGTCTAACGTCAGACTGCCACCCTCTGATTAACTGGTGCGAAGCCTAGCATAATATATCAAAAGTTTCTCGGACATCATAAACTCTTTCTACGAAGGCTTATTTTCTTCCGGCGATGACACATTTCTATACTAGACTCTCTTGCTTACTTTTTACACACATATTATTATAACCTCAATTATAATCCAAGTTGAACCATCATACCTCGTCTAGACCAGACCTCGTTCTTTAGGTATAAAAGCACACGGAAAATATACGATTACCGCCATGTAATTATAATAACCACTGCGGCTATACAGAATCGACTTCTACCAGTCTCATCTACTACACCACGCACGACCTTTTCCACAACACATCCTATGCACGACTACTACTACTACTACTACTACTACTACTACTACTACTACTACTACTACTACTACTACTACTAGAAGAAGAAGAAGTCAGTCATCATGAATACATCGATGTCCCGAAGTGAATTGAGGGCGCACTATTCGAAGATCGAACAGC